>JAUCMX010000029.1:15342900-15372900 GCA_033459395.1 Hemibagrus guttatus | reverse complement strand
CTGCTCCTCACACACCTTCTCAAACAGCTAATGTGCAGGTATTATGTCCTAACTAACCACCTGCTGAGGCTGAGGAAACTATTTTAAGGCAGTGAATTTTATTAGGTGCAGTAGCTTACTCACAGTTTCCTACACATCAGCTACATGCAGCACTGCTCAGTGTTTCCAGTGTCATATTAGTGTGAGCTTTTACGTTGATTTAGGGGTTTTGGGCTGGAGTCTACTCAAACTATCTGCCATTTTGGGTAATTAAGGCCCTTCTGTCCACAACACATAGTGCCCTCAGTAGGGTTATTGTTAGTTACCCAGGTTGACCACGGGTGTCCCAAAGGCCCCGGCCTCACACACTCCACAGCTGCTGTTCCCCACCATGCAGCCTGTGTTTAATGGCAGGAAGTTCGGGTGCTGCTCAATTCCCTTCTTCCTCATCACACACACACAGTAAGACAGATATCCTGTTTGCACCTTGATGGGTGCAGGGAAACACCCAGATTTACAAAATGTCACATCATCACACCTAGATATACAGGTGCATCTCAGTAAATTAGAATGTGGTGGAAAAGTTCATTTATTTCAGTAATTCAACTCAAATTGTGAAACCATATTCTAATTAGTTGAGAGAGTGAATTGGTGGGTTTTTGTTAAATGTGAGCCAAAATCATCTCAATTAAAAGAACCAAAGACTTAAACTACTTCAGTCTGTGTACACTGAATTTATTTAATACACGAGTTTCACAATTTGAGTTGAATTACTGAAATAAATGAACTTTTCCACCACATTCTAATTTATTGAGATGCACCTGTATCTTACGGCAGAGTGCAATGTATGTGTGTGTGTGTGTGTGTGTGTGTTATATAAGTCACTATGTACCGTTCCAAACTATCTTAAGTGCTAGAGTACAGGATACACTACCAGGATATGCACACTGCTATAAAAACAGTACTACACTATACTACAAGAGAAACTCCATAACTAGTTATCAGTGTGAATATTTCGTCTCATGAACCGAGCCGGGCTTTGATGATGTCCTCGTGGTCATCACGGTGACGCAGGTTAATCGGGCGATCGTATGACGGGCAGCCTGCCAACAGGATGCGGTCGTAGTCCTCACACACGTCAAGCAGGTGTCTCTGTCCATGTCAGGTGTCACATGGCAGGGTTTCATGTGGTTAAGTGGGCGGGGCCTTGATGTGTGCGTGGTGGACAACCATTTTTTATATAAACAAAAATCCCACGGTTATTTATTTAACTGGTGTATGTGTAAAAAATATTGGAGACATTTGGTAGCATAATATTAATAATCAATTCTCATAAATATTCATGAACAAGCCGTTACAGCGGCTCTGTAGCGCGGTCTCTCATTGGGACGAGTGAGTGAAGACAGGACACCAGTGTGCTTTGGGTTTTATTCTTTATTTGGTCAGGAAGGTTTGGAGAACGTTCTCCTGTATCTCACACTGCTGACAGCGCCATGAGAACGTCACACAGCTGAAGAGCAGACACACAGCACCGTTCCAGCTTCTTCACACTTTGGCTCGTTTGCCGTGGTTCTCCACCGTGTCCTCAGTGACGCTCTCATCCACACCGATGTCCTTCAACGTCTTCTTCCCCACCAGCTCGAAAATGTTCTCCGGTGCCACGCCCTTCGGCTCAGCCACCTTCACCGCCAGCATGTCCAGGGTTAACTCTGTTCCCTTAGGGATCGCCGTCTTCGCCACTACAGACTTACCCAGCTACAGAGAGAGGGAGGGGGCAGAGAGTGGGGGGGGGGGGGGGGGGGGGGGGGAATGAGGGGGGGAGAGAGAGAGAGGGAATGGGGGGGAGAGAGAGAGGGGAGGGGGGAAGGGAGTGAGCGAGGGAGAGAGAGAGGGGGGAGAGAGGGAATGAGGGGGGAGTGTGGGGGGAGGGAGTGGGGGGGAGGGAGTGGGTGGGTGGGGGGGGTCGAGAGATAGATGGTGATGCTGAAGTATGTGAAGTACAGCAGTGTGTGTTATTACTCTGTGTGTGTGTGTTAGTACTCTGTGTGTTTGTGTGTGTGTGTGTATGTGTGTGTGTTATTACTCTGTGTGTGTGAGTGTGTTATTAGTCTGTGTGTGTGTGTTATTAGTCTGTGTGTGTGTGTGTTATTACTCTGTGTGTGTGTGTGTGTGTGTGTTATTACTCTGTGTGTGTGAGTGTGTGTGTGTTATTACTCTGTGTGTGTGAGTGTGTTATTAGTCTGTGTGTGTGTGTGTGTTATTACTCTGTGTGTGTGTGTGTGTGTGTACTCACTTTGTCATGACAGGGCACCTCACAGGGCAGCATGCATTTCATGCCGTTGCCTAGCGCCCGCTCCACGATTCGGACGGATCGTACCAACTCGGCGAGTTCAGAGGGGTCGAGCGAGGCGGAGTGGTCACTGCCCTTCCAGCTCTTATCCAGCGTCACATGACGCTCCAACACCTTCGCACCCAGAGCCACGGCCGCCACCGACACACTGATGCCCGTCTCATGACCCGAGTAGCCAATGGGAATGTCCGGGAACTCCTTCTGGTATTCCTATTGGTCAGAACAAAGAGATGTTTCAATTCATAAGAACTTATTTCATTACACACACACACACACACACACACACACACACACACACACTCAGTGATGTTACCGTGATGACACGCAGGTTGACGTGCTCGGGTTCAAGGGGATAGGCACTGGTACACTGCAGGATGCAAAAATTCTGGTTGTGTTTCTTCACTGTCTGATACACACGCCGCATCGTCTCCATACTCTGCATCCCACTGGACACCACCATCGGACGACCTGGGGGAAACACACACACACACACACACACACACACACACAAATCCGGATGCACTTATTTCATAAATATGAACATAGTGGACAGATAAATTTGAAATATTTTAAGATTTCATTCTCAGACTGTCGGATTTCAAGCCGCTGACCTTTCTGAGCCGTTTTCTCCAGGTACGGGAAGTTGTTGGTGTCTCCAGAGCCGACCTTGAAGAAAGGCACGTGGAGTTCATGAAGAAATTCCACAGCCATCTGTAATCAGATCAGAGAGGGACAGAGAGTAGTGATGATGTCACAGTGCAGGACAGCAGGGGGCGCTAATCACACTGACCCCTGACCCCTGACCCCTGCATTACTGCTCCGAGTTTATTCCTGATTCCTTCAGCCTGAGACACTAAAGTACTGTTTAACTTGTGTATGTGTTGTGTGTGTAGTGTGTGTGTTGTATGTGTGTGTATATGTGTTGTGTGTATGTGTGTATTGTGTGTGTTTGTGTGTGTGTGTGTTTAATGTGTGTGTTTAATGTGTGTGTGTGTGTGTGTGTGTATGTGTGTGTGTGTGTGTGTGTTGTGTGTGTGTGTTGTGTGTGTAGTGTGTGTGTGTTTGTGTGTGTGTATGTGTTGTGTGTGTAGTGTGTGTGTTGTGTGTGTGTATATGTGTGTGTGTTTAATGTGTGTGTGTTTGTGTGTTGTGTGTGCATGTGTTGTGTGTGTGTGTATGTGTGTGTGTGTGTAAGTGTGTATTGTGTGTCTGTGTGTTGTGTGTGTTGTGTGTGTAGTGTGTGTGTGTTTGTGTGTGTTTGTGTTTAATGTGTGTGTTTAATGTGTGTGTGTGTGTGTATGTGTGTGTGTGTAAGTGTGTATTGTGTGTGTGTGTTGTGTGTGTGTGTTGTGTGTGTAGTGTGTGTGTGTTTGTGTGTGTGTATGTGTTGTGTGTGTAGTGTGTGTGTTGTGTGTGTGTATATGTGTTGTGTGTATGTGTGTGTTGTGTGTGTGTGTGTTTAATGTGTGTGTTTAATGTGTGTGTGTTTGTGTGTTGTGTGTGCATGTGTTGTGTGTGTGTATGTGTGTGTGTGTGTAAGTGTGTATTGTGTGTGTGTGTGTTGTGTGTGTAGTGTGTGTAGTGTGTGTGTGTTTGTGTGTGTATGTGTGTGTTGTGTTGTGTGTGTGTGTGTATTGTGTGTATGTGAGTGTATGTTGTGTGTATGTGTGTGTGTGTATTGTGTGTATGTGAGTGTATGTTGTGTGTATGTGTGTGTGTTGTGTGTATGCGAGTGTGTGTTGTGTTGTGTGTGTATTGTGTGTATGTGAGTGTGTGTGTGTTGTGTGTATGTGAGTGTGTGTTGTGTGTATGTGTGTATGTGTTGTATGTGCATGTGTTGTGTGTGTATGTGTGTGTTGTGTTGTGTGTGTGAGTGTGTGTTGTGTGTGTGAGTGTGTGTTGTGTGTATGTGAGTGTGTGTGTTGTGTGTATGCGAGTGTGTGTTGTGCTGTGTGTGAGTGTGTGTGTGTGTATTGTGTGTATGTGAGTGTGTGTCGTGTGTATGTGAGTGTGTTTGTGTTGTGTGTATGTGAGTGGTGTGAGTGTGTGTTGTGTGTATGTGAGTGTGTGTTGTGTGTATGTGAGTGTGTGTATGTGAATGTGTGTGTTGTGTGTATGTGAGTGTGTTGTGTGTATGTGTGTGAGAGTGTGTGTGTGTGTTGTGTGTGTGAGTGTGTGTTGTGTGTATGTGAGTGTGTGTGTTGTGTGTATGCGAGTGTGTGTTGTGCTGTGTGTGAGTGTGTGTGTGTGTATTGTGTGTATGTGAGTGTGTGTCGTGTGTATGTGAGTGTGTTTGTGTTGTGTGTATGTGAGTGGTGTGAGTGTGTGTTGTGTGTATGTGAGTGTGTGTTGTGTGTATGTGAGTGTGTGTGTTTTGTGTGTGTGTTTTGTGTATGTGAGTGTGTGTGCATGTGTTGTGTGTGTATGTGTGTGTTGTGTGTATATGTGTGTGTTGTGTGTGTTTATGTGTGTGTGTATGTGTGTGTTGTGTGTGTGTGTGTTGTATGTGTGTCTGTGTTGTGTGTGAGTGTGTGTTGTGTGTGTATGTGAGTCTGTGTATGTGAGTATGTGAGAATGTGTGTGTGTGTGTGTGTGTGTGTGTTTGTGTGAGTGTGTGTTGTGTTGTGTGTATGTGAATGTGTGTGTGTTGTGTGTGTTTAATGTGTGTGTTGTTTGTGTGTGTTGTGTGTGCATGTGTTGTGTGTGTGTATGTGAGTGTGTGTTGTGTGTGTATGTGAGTCTGTGTATGTGAGTATGTGAGAATGTGTGTGTGTGTGTGTGTGTGTGTTTGTGTGAGTGTGTGTTGTGTTGTGTGTGTATGTGAATGTGTGTGTGTTGTGTGTGTTTAATGTGTGTGTGTGTTTGTGTGTGTTGTGTGTGCATGTGTTGTGTGTGTGTGTAGTGTGTGTGTGTTTGTGTGTGTATGTGTGTGTTGTGTTGTGTGTGAGTGTATGTGAGTGTGTGTGTATGTGACTGTGTGTTGTGTTGTGTGTGTGTATTGTGTGTATGTTGTGTGTATGTGTGTGTGTGTGTTGTGTGTATGCGAGTGTGTGTTGTGTTGTGTGTGTGTTGTGTGTATGTGAGTGTGTGTTGTGTTGTGTGTGTGTATTGTGTGTATGTGAGTGTGTGTGTGTTGTGTGTATGTGAGTGTTTGTGTGTGTATGTGTTGTGTGTGTATGTGTGTGTTGTGTTGTGTGTTTGTGTGTGTGTTGTGTGTATGTGAGTGTGTGTATATGTGTGTGTTGTGTGTGTTTATGTGTGTGTGTATGTGTGTGTTGTGTGTGTGTGTGTTGTATGTGTGTCTGTGTTGTGTGTGAGTGTGTGTATGTGAGTGTGTGTTGTGTGTGTATGTGAGTCTGTGTATGTGAGTATGTGAGAATGTGTGTGTGGTGTGTGTGTGTTTGTGTGAGTGTGTGTTGTGTTGTGTGTGTATGTGAATGTGTGTGTGTTGTGTGTGTTTAATGTGTGTGTGTGTTTGTGTGTGTTGTGTGTGCATGTGTTGTGTGTGTGTGTAGTGTGTTGTGTTTGTGTGTGTATGTGTGTGTTGTGTTGTGTGTGAGTGTATGTGAGTGTGTGTGTATGTGACTGTGTGTTGTGTTGTGTGTGTGTATTGTGTGTATGTTGTGTGTATGTGTGTGTGTGTGTTGTGTGTATGCGAGTGTGTGTTGTGTTGTGTGTGTGTTGTGTGTATGTGAGTGTGTGTTGTGTTGTGTGTGTGTATTGTGTGTATGTGAGTGTGTGTGTGTTGTGTGTATGTGAGTGTTTGTGTGTGTATGTGTTGTGTGTGTATGTGTGTGTTGTGTTGTGTGTTTGTGTGTGTGTTGTGTGTATGTGAGTGTGTGTATGTGAATGTGTGTGTTTGTGTATGTGAGTGTGTTGTGTGTATGTGTGTGAGAGTGTGTGTGTGTGTTGTGTGTATGTGAGTGTGTGTGTGTGTGTTTTGTGTGTGAGTGTGTGTTGTGTGTATGTATATGTGTTGTGTGTATGTGAGAATGTGTGTGTGTGTTGTGTGTATGCAAGTGTGTGTATGTTGTGAGTGTGTGTTGTGGTGAGTGTGTGTTTTGTGTGTGTGTTGTGTATGTGTGTGTGTGTGGTGTGTATGTGTGTTGTGTGTATGTGAATGTGTGTGTGTTGTGTGTATGTGAATGTGTGTGTGTGTTGTGTGTATGTGAGTGTGTTGTGTGTATGTGTGTGTGAGTGTGTGTTGTGTGTATGTGAATGTGAGTGTTTTGTGTTGTGTTGTGTGTATGTATGTGTGTATGTGAGTGTGTGTTGTGTGTATGTGTGTGTATATGTGTTGTGTGTATGTGAGAATGTGTGTGTGTGTTGTGTGTATGTGAGTGTGTTTAATGTGTGTGTTTAATGTGTGTGTGTGTGTTGTGTGTGCATGTGTTGTGTGTGTATGTGTGTTGTGTGTGTTGTGTGTGTGTGTTGTATGTGTGTCTGTGTTGTGTGTATGCGAGTGTGTTTGTGAGTGTGTGTGTGTTGTGTTATATGTGTATTTTCTGGCATTTGTGTATGTGTTGTGTGTTGTGTGTATGTGAGTGTGTGTTGTGTGTATGTATATGAGTGTTGTGTATGTAAGTGTGTGTGTGTGTGTTGTGTGTAGTGTGTATGTGAGTGTGTGTGTGTGTGTTGTGTGTATGTGAGTGTGTATGTGAGTGTGTATGTGAGTGTGTGTTGCATGTGACTGTGTGTGTTGTGTGTATGTGAGTGTTGTGTTGTGTGAGTGTGCGTTGTGTTGTGTGTATGTGAATGTGTGTGTGTGTGTGTGTATTTGAGTGTGTGTTGTGTGAGTGTGTGTTGTGTGTATGTGAGTGTGTGTTGTGTGTATGTGAGTGTGTGTTGTGTATGTGTGTATGTGAGTGTGTGTTGTGTGTATGTGTTATGTGTATGTGAGTATGTGTTGTGTATGTGTGTGTGTTGTGTGTATGTGAGTGTGTGTGTGTGTTGTGTGTATGTGTGTATGTGAGTGTGTATGTGAGTGTGTGTGTGTTGTGTGTATGTGAGTGTGTGTTGTGTGTATGTGTGTGTGTTTTGTGTATGTGTGTATGTGAGTGTGTGTTGTGTGTATGTGTTTTGTGTATGTGAGTGTGTGTGTGTGTGTGTTATGTGTATGTGTGTGTGTTGTGTGTATGTGAGTGTGTGTGTGTGTTGTGTGTATGTGAGTGTGTATGTGAGTGTGTGTGTGTTGTGTGTATGTGAGTGTGTGTTGTGTGTATGTGTGTTTTGTGTATGTGAGTGTGTGTGTGTGTTGTGTGTATGTGTTGTGTGTATGTGTTGTGTTGTGTGTGTTATGTGTATGTGTGTGTTGTGTATGTGTGTGTGTGTGTTGTGTGTATGTGAGTGTGTGTGAGTGTGTGTGTGAGTGTGTGTATGTGTGTGTGTGTTGTGTATGTGTTGTGTATGTGTTGTGTGTATGTGTTGTGTTGTGTGTGTGTGTGTATGTGAGTGTGTGTTGTGTATGTGTGTGTGTGTGTTGTGTGTATGTGAGTGTGTGTGTGAGTGTGTGTATGTGTGTGTGTTGTGTATGTGTGTGTGTGTTGTGTGTATGTGTGTGTGTGTTGTGTGTATGTGAGTGTGTGTGTGAGTGTGTGTGTGTTGTGTATGTGTGTGTATGTGTGTGTGTGTTGTGTGTGTGTGTGTGTGTGTTGTGTGTATGTGAGTGTGTGTTGTGTGTATGTGAGTGTGTGTGTGTTGTGTATGTGTGTTGTGTGTGTGTGTGTGTGTTGTGTGTATGTGAGTGTGTGTTGTGTGTATGTGAGTGTGTGTGTGAGTGTGTGTATGTGAGTGTGTTGTGTGTATGTGAGTGTGTATGTGAGTGTGTGTTGTGTTGTGTGTATGTGAGTGTGTGTGTGTATGTGAGTGTGTGTTGTGTGTGTGTGAGTGTGTGTGTGTGTTGTGTGTATGTGAGTGTGTGAGTGTGTGTATGTTACCTCATCCATGCCCGAGGCGGTGAAGTAGATGCCGATGTCCTGAGCGTGTTTCTGCAGCTCTCTGTACTGCTGGTGTGTGAACTCCAGGTGGCGCTTGTGTTCTCCGTAGGTCTTCCCCCAGGAGTGTTGGGAGGTGTAGGGTCTCTCCAGAGCGCGCTTATTAAACTTAAACTCCAGCTCGCTCTTCTGGAACTTCGCACAATCTGCACCACAGTCCTACACAACATACACACAACCAGTGTAGACATTCAGATTAACACAACAAACACAACATCTCTACACAACATACACTCCACATCTACACAACATACACACAACCAGTGTAGACATTCAGATTAACACAACAAACACAACATCTCTACACAACATTCACTCCACATCTACACAACATACACATAACCAGTGTAGACATTCAGATTAACACAACAAACACAACATCTCTACACAACATTCACTCCACATCTACACAACATACACATAACCAGTGTAGACATTCAGATTAACACAACAAACACAACATCTCTACACAACATACACTCCACATCTACACAACATACACACAACCAGTGTAGACATTCAGATTAACACAACAAACACAACATCTCTACACAACATACACTCCACATCTACACAACATACACCACATCTACACAACTAACACAACCCTTAGACATTCATATTAACACAACAAACACAACATCTCTACACAACATACACTCCACATCTACACAACATACACACAACCAGTGTAGACATTCATATTAACACAACAAACACAACATCTCTACACAACATACACTCCACATCTACACAACATACACACAACCAGTGTAGACATTCATATTAACAACAAACAAAACACAACATCCCCCTACACAACATACACTCCACATCTACACAACATACACACAACCAGTGTAGACATTCATATTAACCAACAAACACAACATCTCTACACAACATACATCCACATCTACACAACATACACTCCACATCTACACAACATACACACAACCAGTGTAGACATTCATATTAACACAACAAACACAACATCTCTACACAACATACACTCCACATCTACACAACATACACTCCACATCTACACAACATACACACAACCAGTGTAGACATTCATATTAACACAACAAACACAACATCTATACACAACATACACTCCACATCTACACAACATAACACTCCACATCTAAAACAACACAACATCTCTACACAACATACACTCCACATCTACACAACATACACTCCACATCTACACAACATACACACAACCAGTGTAGACATTCATATTAACACAACAAACACAACATCTCTACACAACATACACTCCACATCTACACAACATACACTCCACATCTACACAACATTACACACAACCATCTAGACATCATATCACACAACATCTACACAACATTCTACACAACATACACTCCACATCTACACAACATACACACAACCAGTGTAGACATTCATATTAACACAACAAACACAACATCTCTACACAACATTCATTCCACATCTACACAACATACACTCCACATCTACACAACATACACACAACCAGTGTAGACATTCATATTAACACAACAAACACAACATCTCTACACAATATTCACTCCACATCTACACAACATACACTCCACATCTACACAACATACACACAACCAGTGTAGACATTCATATTAAACAACAAACAAACATCTCTACACAAACACTCCACATCTCACAACATACTCCATCTACACAACATACACAAAACCAGTGTAGACATTCATATTACACAACAAACACAACATCTTAACAAAATTCACCAACTACACAACATACACTCCACATCTACACAACATACACACAACCAGTGTAGACATTCATATTAACACAACAAACACAACATCTCTACACAACATTCACTCCACATCTACACAACATACACTCCACATCTACACAACATACACACAACCAGTGTAGACATTCATATTAACACAACAAACACAACATCTCTACACAATATTCACTCCACATCTACACAACATACACTCCACATCTACACAACATACACACAACCAGTGTAGACATTCATATTAACACAACAAACACAACATCTCTACACAACATTCACTCCACATCTACACAACATACACTCCACATCTACACAACATACACACAACCAGTGTAGACATTCATATTAACACAACAAACACAACATCTCTACACAACATTCACTCCACATCTACACAACATACACTCCACATCTACACAACATACACACAACCAGTGTAGACATTCATATTAACACAACAAACACAACATCTCTACACAACATACACTCCACATCTACACAACATACACACAACCAGTGTAGACATTCATATTAACACAACAAACACAACATCTCTACACAACATACACTCCACATCTACACAACATACACACAACCAGTGTAGACATTCATATTAACACAACAAACACAACATCTCTACACAACATTCATTCCACATCTACACAACATACACTCCACATCTACACAACATACACACAACCAGTGTAGACATTCATATTAACACAACAAACACATCTCTACACAAACATATCCCCCTCCCCACATCTACACAACATACACATAACCAGTGTAGACATTCATATTAACACAACAAACACATCTCTACACAACATTCACTCCACATCTACACATTCATCTACACAACTTTAACACTACACTCCACATCTACACAACATCCACACGAGTGTAGACATTCATATTAACAACAAACAAAATCTCTACACAACAACATATAATTATTATTATTATTATTATTATTATTATTATTATTATTATTATTATAAGTCCATCTTATAAAACAACAAATCAACACAACAAGTAAAAGTTAACATTTATATTAAAATATTCATGCTTTATTCAGCCCAGTCCTCTGTATTTTACAGAATGAGAAAATGAATGAAAAAAAATGCTAAAGTGAGAAATGTCATAAATTCCCTGCAGTTCTGAGAGAAGTCACGTGATTTACTGCACACTTATTTATCCTCCTCAAATATATCTTCAGCCTGGAAATAAGAAACCTGAGACAATCTTCTTACTTTGGCCATTTTGATCATTTTCTTGGCGATCTCAACGTCTCCCTGATGATTCTGTCCGATTTCCGCGATGATAAAACACGGGTGATTTCCTCCGATCACACGGCCGGGACAGAGCTCGAACTCCAGAGGCATTTTCCTTATTTAAAGTTAACAAATAAATCACAGAAATGAAGACAAAACTGCAGCGAAGTTCACAACACCTCCACAGAGTAAGACACACACACACACACAGGCGTGACAGCGGAGCCACTTCCGGTTTTGCTCACGAAGACACGCCCACTCTTTACGTTTTCATAGTAAGAGTCCCTGAAGTCTGAGTCACGCAGTAAAGGCCCACGCTTAACGAAACACGTTTTTCTTCACGTTTACTCTTCCAAGAAAATAAAAAACGTAAACTAACACACGCAAATGACGTGAAAACTGATGATACGAGTTATTTCACATATTTTTGTCTATTTCTTTCGCCTCTTACTGAACAGGAAGATATTAATGACCGCTGTCAGGATGTTGGAAGAGTCTGGAATGTACATTAAGCAAAAAAGATAATGAAATACAATAGAATAATCTAAAAAGAAAAACAAAACACAATAGTACGTAGAAACTGATGTTATTTTTTTAGCCGAAACCTGAAAATCCTGACAGACGTGAGTGGACGTGATGCCGTGACGACTGAATTCCGGCTCCTCAGGTTTGTGTGGCGTAAATCTATTGTCGTACACCGAGAGTGTGTGTGTGGTGTGTTTGTGCGGGATTGCGGGTCATT
The DNA here is from genome assembly GCA_033459395.1 of Hemibagrus guttatus. NCBI lineage: Eukaryota > Metazoa > Chordata > Actinopteri > Siluriformes > Bagridae > Hemibagrus > Hemibagrus guttatus. Next base: position 15,360,761 of record JAUCMX010000029.1, on the reverse strand, counting down.
TGTAGGACTCATTGTGTTGTGTAATAACTGAATATGAAGATGTCCTTCACAAAGCAGCTCATTCTTGCCTTTATCCTTTTATTTGTTCTAACCATTCTCTGTGCTCCAGGGGGGTGAGGGCGTGGCTTTTACTGGACTGGAATGTGGATCTTCTTTATCTTCTCTGAAAACAGAACAAAAGCAACAACTGACACAAGAAACATGAAATAAAGGGGATGAGACGAGAAATGAGGAGACGAGAGCGAGAGAGAACAAGAAGAAGAAATGAGAAGAGGAAGAGGGAGAGGAAGAGGAGAGGAGAGAAGGAGGAGGAGGAGGATGAGGAAGAGGAGATGAGGAGAGCAGAGGGGAGGAAAGGAGTAGAGAGAGGAAGAGAGAGGAAAAAGATCTTCCTTTCAGAAAAGTTCTGAAGGAACTCCGAGGAACGCTGTAGTGCACACAGGATAGGGCACTGGGGATATCTAGTGCACTAGACAATCCACAGATCAGTGCATAACACTGTTTAAAAATAACAACATAACAACAGTGCATAACTCTTACCGTTACTCAGAAAACAGGACCCAGGTTTAACTCATTAGAAGTGCTTGTCCTTAATGTTACACTCACAGACATAAATAAAAAATCTCTACTGTATCTTGCGCTGGCCACCGTATATAGACCCCCGGGGCCCTACGCCGATTTTCTTAAAGAGTTTGCACATTTACTCTCAGACCTACTGATTAATTATGACAAGGTGTTGATTGTAGGAGACTTTAACATTCATGTAGACGATTCCAATGATGCCTTAGGACTCGCATTTATGGATTTATTAAATTCTTTTGGGGTTAAACAAAACATTACTAGACCAACTCATCGTTTTAACCATACACTAGATTTAGTTATATCACATGGAACAGATGTCACTGATATAGCTGTTCTACCTCAAAGTGATGATATCACAGACCATCACCTCTTAGTGTACACTCTACCTGTAGAACATATTAGACACGTCTCCCCTCGTTATCGACTCGGTAGAACTATTATCCCGACCACTAAAGACAGATTCACAAGTAATCTACCGGATCTGTCTCAACTTCTCACCAGACCCCTAAATGCAGATGACTTAGATGAATTAACTAACAGCATAGGCACTATTTTCACCAGCACACTAGACACTGTTGCCCCCATCTGATTAAAAAAGGTCAGAGATAAAACACCTGCACCATGGTACAATAGTCATACTCACGCCCTCAAGAGAGCAACCCGTAACCTCGAGCGAAAATAGAGAAAAACTAAATTAGAAGTCTTTAGAATTGCGTATAAAGACAGTATGTCTAACTATAGACAGGCTCTAAAAGCTGCTAGGGCTGAGCATTTGAGCAAACTGATAGAAATAAACCAAAACAATCCCAGATTCTTATTTAGTACAGTGGCTAGATTGACAAAACCTCAGATATCTGAAGAGAGTACTCCATCACAGTTTAGTAGTGAGGACTTCATGAACTTCTTCATCGACAAAATCGATAGTATCAGGAATAAAATAATGGATGTTCAACCTTTGACAGCATCCGGTGATCTAGTCCAACCTAAAGCTCCACATTCAAGGCTACAATGCTTTACAGGTATAGGGCAGGAAGAGCTGTATAAACTTATCACCACGGCTAATTCAACAACATGTTTGTTAGATCCAATTCCAACTAGATTACTGAAAGAAGTGATACACACAGCTGGAGAGCCTCTCCTCAACATTATTAATTCCTCCTTATGTTTAGGTCACGTCCCTAAACCTCTCAAGCTAGCAGTTATTAAGCCTCTTCTTAAGAAACCTAAACTAGACCCTAATGACTTATTAAATTACAGACCGATTTCAAACCTTCCCTTTATATCTAAAATATTAGAAAAGGTTGTGTCTACTCAATTATGCTCCTTCTTACAGGAAAACAATATCCTTGAAGAATTTCAGTCAGGTTTCAGGCCCCATCATAGCACAGAAACTGCACTAGTTAAGATCACAAATGACTTGTTTTTAGCTTCGGACCAAGGCTGCATCTCAATATTAGTCTTACTTGATCTTAGTGCTGCATTCGACACTATAGATCATAACATTCTCGTAGACCGCTTACAAAATCACATAGGTATTCAGGGACAGGCGTTAAAATGGTTCAGATCCTACCTGTCTGATCGATACCAGTTTGTAGATTTAAATGGAGAAATGTCCAGTGTAATGCCAGTGGAATATGGGGTCCCACAAGGATCAGTTTTAGGACCTCTGCTTTTCTCAATATACATGCTTCCCTTAGGCAACATCATTAGAAGGCATGGGATTAGTTTCCATTGTTACGCTGACGATACACAGTTATATATCTCATCAAAACCAGATGAAATATCTAAACCGTCTAGATTAACGGAGTGCGTTAAAGATATTAAAGACTGGATGGCTGATAACTTTCTATTACTAAATCCTGATAAGACGGAGATATTACTGATTGGTCCAAAAACCAGTACACAGAAGCTCTCACAATTCAACCTGTACTTAGAAGGATGTTCTATTACTACTAGCTCTACAGTGAAAGACCCGGGCGTAATATTAGACAGCAGTTTGTCCTTTGAAAAACATATTTCTGACATTACAAAAATAGCCTTCTACCGCCTCAGAAATATCGCCAAGCTTAGGAACATTTTATCTGTATCTGATGCTGAAAAGCTAGTTCACGCGTTCATGACCTCCAGACTGGACTATTGTAATGCGTTACTAGGTGGTCGTCCTGCATCTTCAATAAACAAGCTACAGTTAGTCCAGAATGCAGCCAGAGTCCTTACCAGGTCAAGAAAGTATGACCATATAACCCCAATATTATCATCCCTGCACTGGCTACCTGTTAAATTTAGAGTTGATTACAAACTAGCTCTACTTACATTACAAGACTCTAAATGGTTCAGCTCCCACGTATCTAGCCAGTCTTCTAACACGTTACAATCCATCACGCTCCTTAAGATCTCGAAACTCCGGACTTCCGGTAGTTCCCAGAATATCAAAGTCTACAAAAGGGGGTAGAGCTTTTTCGTATTTAGCTCCGAAACTTTGGAACAGTCTTCCTGACAGTGTTCGGGGCTCAGACACAGTCTCCCAGTTCAAACGTAGACTAAAGACATATCTCTTTAGCCAGGCATACACGTAATACATCCCATAACTTTGTGCTCCAATACGTCCGATTAAATGCACATCATCATCTAGTGCCTGCTAATATTATGAACAGCAGCTACGCTAATTCCTTTCCATTTGTTTCCCTTCTTCTACCCACCCCCGAGTCACACAGAGATTGTGCCAGCTCCGGTGGCATCCAGAGATGGACCAGCTCCAGCCGGGTTCTGCTTTCTGAGGACTGGAGTAATCAAAGCAGCACTGCCAACCCTATGTGGACATTTTACACACAACATTCTACACATGCTGTATCTGCATCACACAACTAATGCAGAAAGGACATTGTTCATATCACACTCTCCGTGTGTCACCCAGATGAGGATGGGTTCCCTTTTGAGTCTGGTTCCTCTCAAGGTTTCTTCCTAATACCATCTAAGGGAGTTTTTCCTTGCCACAGTCGCCTGAGTCACCTCAGGCTCGCTCACTAGGGAAAATTTTGTCTAACATCTAGGACTGTTTGTTTGTATGTTTATTGTTTCTTATGTTCTGTAAAGGTGCTTTGAGACAATGCTCTTTGTTAAAAGCGCTATACAAATAAAATTGAATTGAATAACATTATGACCACCTGCCTAATATTGTGTCAGTCCTCCTTTTGCTGCCAAAACAGCCCTGACCCGTCCTGCACTGTGTATTCTGACACCTTTCTATCAGAACCAGCATTAACTTCTTCAGCAATTTGAGCAACAGTAGCTCGTCTGTTGGATCGGACCACACGGGCCGGTCTTCGCTCCCCACGTGCATCAGTGAGCCTCGGCCGTCCATAACCCTGTCTCCGGTTCACCACTGTTCCTTCCTTGGACCACTTTTGATAGATACTGACCACTGCAGACCGGGAACACCCCACAAGAGCTGCAGTTTTGGAGATGTTCTGATCCAGTGGTCTAGCCATCACAATTTGGCCCTTCATCAAACTCTCTCAAATCCTTACGCTTGTCCATTTTTCCTGCTTCTAACACATCAACTTTGAGGACAAAATGTTCACTTGCTGCCGAATATATCCCACCCACTAACAGGTGCCATGATGAGGAGATCATCAGTCTCATTCACTTCACCTGTCACTGCTCACAGTGTTATACCTGATCGGTGTATAATAGCTGTATGTGCACTACATAGTGTGTAGTAGACATTACATTATACCCTATGTAGTACACGTTGATAGTGCACATGGAAGATAAAGTCAGTGCTGGATGAGACTCGAACTCAGTCACACTCTCCGTGATCTCGTATTCTAACACACACACTCTTTAACGACAGCCCTGTGTCTGAGACTCCGCCTCCGTTGCCATGGCAGTAGAGTATCAGCATTGTTCATCATTCATGTACACAGACTGTGATGTCACAAAACACTTATCTGAACCAATCAGGGTTCAGTATGTAAATAATTCCAGAAGCTGCTGGCTAAACCCCAGCGAGGCTAGCGGGAGACTTTTATATTAAGATCCTTAGTTTTTCCTCTGAGATTTGCATATTTATGCATATTCATAGATCGTCATATATGTTATGAAGATGAAGGTACAGAAAATCGTAGTCTTGTGGTAAAGAAAAACAAACACTCTTCAGTTCAGTAAAATGTTTTAATGGTAGAACTTCCTTCACTGATGGACTTCATGATGATTTAATCAGACATTCGTATAAAGTGACATTAAAACAAAACAATGGAATATCCACTTCAATGATCAGCATGAGGGGCGTGGCCGAGTAAACATGGGTGGGGCTTAAATCTGATCAGCCAATTGCTAATCACCAAATTTAATGACTTCAGCTGTGGAATAAAGTGTCCACGCTCCACCCATTCTTACATAATTACTGTGTGTGTGAGAATATGTAACTGTTGGGTTTTAGTTCTGTTTTCATGTAACACACACTCATCATCAGAGTGATAAAACAACGGAACATGAAACACAGCTAACTGAAGTGTACTCAGTCAAGGGAAGTGAGGAAGGGAGCGTCAGGAACAGAACTGGAACACAGCCTAGACTCCAACCAGTGAGGTAACACCATCTTCCTTCATCACACTGCTTCATCGTTGCATTTAACAAGAAACACAGACCAGACCATGCACATAGACATGTATGAGACAGAGACAGAGAAACAGACAGAGAGAGAGAGAGAGAGAGAGAGAGAGAGAGAGAGAGAGAGAAAAAGACAGACAGAGACAGAATCCAGCATCTACACTTATTAGAAAAAGTTCAAAAGCTAGCATCAGTTAGCACATGCTAACCATTAGCCATAGCCGCTCTGAGTGAAGCATTCCTTCAACAAATGATCATAAACACCTCTTCATCATGTTTGATCCCGAACACTGTTAAAGGCACCAGCAGGAGAAGGCCAGGAGGGCGGAGCCAAGCACAAGTCATTATAAAATACCTAACAAAGGAAAAATAACAGGATCAGGATAAAAAAAAAGGTGCAACAGAGAGCAAGAGAAGTTAAAATAAAGAAATAAAACTTCCAGGCTCTGTCTGATGTCAGATACTGTGCAAGACTTCTGATTGGCTGCTTGTCTCAGTAGCATCTGATTGGCTCCAGGATGTTAGAGGGTGTGAACCCACTCACTGGAGTCTCATCAAGAAGCTACAAGACTCACAGCCAATCAAAGTGTCTCGTCTGATTGGCTCCGTGTCTCGGGGCGCCTCGTCTGATTGGCTCCGAGTCTCGGGGCGCCTCGTCTGATTGGCTCCGAGTCTCGGGGCGCCTCGTCTGATTGGCTCCGAGTCTCGGGGCGCCTCGTCTGATTGGCTATTCCAGTTGCTTCTGAATGGTTTGATCCCAAACACTAGGTTTTCAGAAAGTTTTGAATGAGAAAGGAAGAGTCTGATTGGCCCTTGGCGTCAGTGTGCTGTGTCTCAGTAAGTGCGGCGTGTGGTGTAGTCCAGGACCATGCTGGCAGCACCCAGCAGGGCGGGGCTGTCAAGGTCAGAGGTCATGACCTTCACCTCCCTGGCGGACGAAAGGGCGTGCTGACTGATGAAGTTTCTCACAGGACTCTCATAGTGCTGAGCCAGAACTCCGGACAGAACCACCAGAGATGGGTTTACTGTGTGGAGGATGTTCACAACCGCTACACCGAGAGCCAGACCCGCTGTGTGTGTGAGAGAGAGTGCGAGAGAGAGAGAGAGAGAGAGAGAGAGAGAGAGAGAGAGAGAGAGAGAGAGAGAGGGAAGGAGAGAGAGAGAGGGAAAGAGGGACAGAGAGAAAGAGAGAGAGGGAGAGAGATGAGGGATACTTTAAAAAGCTCACAAAAGTTGAACATTTGAAAGTATAGTGCTGAAGTATAAAGTGAAAATAACAGTAAGATGAGAATAAGGAGTGTGTGTGTGTGTGTGTGTGTGTGTGTCAGTGTCACCTGTCTGGAGCACTCCCTCTGCTTTGCGGTTTCCGAGGCGAGCAGCTTGGACAAGGTGTGATGCGTTCACTTGTTCTTTGTTGTTCACGCTCATTCCCTCCATCAGCAGCAGATCCTCTGTAATTAACATATCATTAGAATACTCGCTCCTGATTGGCTGACAGATGCCTGCTATTTCTGCCATCAGACAAAACCACAGCTTCTGACGTAATACAAACATAGCGAAGTGTAACCAAGACAACTCACATAAACAGCCCTGCGTGTGTGTGTGTGTCTTACCATCGTGCAGTCTCTTAGCCTCTCGCTGGAGCGCTAGCCCAGAGGCGTAGGCCTCGACACAGCCGCGACTCCCGCAGGAACACTCTGGCCCGTCCAGAGACACCATGATGTGTCCGAGCTCAGCGGCGCAGAAGGTACTGCCGTGTATCAGCTCGCTGTGCTGGATGATCCCGCCTCCGATTCCTGTGCACACGTCATACACACACACTCTTCAACTCATACACATACACGTGTGTGTGTGAACACACTCAGGAGAGCAGCGTAAGAGCCCTCACCTGTCCCTGTGATGACCGTGACGAAGTTTTCCACACCCTTCCCGTGGCCGAACTTCCTCTCGGCGAGCGCGGCGCAGTTCCCGTCATTATCCACCCACACCGGCAGGTGGAGCAACTGAGACAACGGAGAGCGCAGGTCAATGTGATTCCACTCGTTTATCAGCTTTGTGGAGTCCAACACCACTCCATCCTTAGGGTTCACCCTGCCTCCAGTACTTACCCCTACAGCACAGAGAGACAAAGAGAGAATAAGTGAAGATGCTTACATGTTCCTAATGAAAGAACATTGAGTTAGATTAATGGTTGGATATTGAATAAATGATGATGGATGGATGGATGGGACAGTGAGATGGATGGATGGATGGATGGATGGATGGGACAGTGAGATGGATGGATGGATGGATGGATGGATGGGACAGTGAGATGGATGGATGGATGGATGGATGGATGGGACAGTGAGATGGATGGATGGGTGGATGGATGGATGGATGGGACAGTGAGATGGATGGATGGATGGATGATGGGTGGATGGGACAGTGAGATGGATGGATGGATGGATGGATGGATGGATGGGGCAGTGAGATGGATGGATGGATGGATGGATGGGTGGATGGGACAGTGAGATGGATGGATGGATGGATGGATGGATGGATGGGACAGTGAGATGGATGGATGGATGGATGGATGGATGGATGGGACAGTGGGGGATGGATGGATGGATGGATGGATGGATGGGACAGTGAGATGGATGGATGGATGGATGGATGGATGGATGGGACAGTGAGATGGATGGATGGATGGATGGATGGATGGATGGGACAGTGAGATGGATGGATGGATGGATGGATGGATGGATGGGACAGTGAGATGGATGGATGGATGGATGGATGGATGGATGGGACAGTGAGATGGATGGATGGATGGATGGATGGATGGATGGGACAGTGAGATGGATGGATGGATGGATGGATGGATGGATGGGACAGTGAGATGGATGGATGGATGGATGGATGGATGGATGGGACAGTGAGATGGATGGATGGATGGATGGATGGATGGATGGGACAGTGAGATGGATGGATGGATGGTGGATGGATGGATGGGACAGTGAGATGGATGGATGGATGGATGGATGGATGGATGGGACAGTGAGATGGATGGATGGATGGATGGATGGATGGATGGGACAGTGAGATGGATGGATGGATGGATGGATGGATGGATGGGACAGTGAGATGGATGGATGGATGGATGGATGGATGGATGGGACAGTGAGATGGATGGGTGGATGGATGGATGGATGGATGGGACAGTGAGATGGATGGATGGATGGATGGATGGATGGATGGGACAGTGAGATGGATGGATGGATGGATGGATGGATGGATGGGACAGTGGGATGGATGGATGGATGGATGGATGGATGGATGGGACAGTGGGATGGATGGATGGATGGATGGATGGATGGATGGGACAGTGAGATGGATGGATGGATGGATGGATGGATGGGACAGTGAGATGGATGGATGGATGGATGGATGGATGGGACAGTGAGATGGATGGATGGATGGATGGATGGATGGGACAGTGAGATGGATGGATGGATGGATGGATGGATGGGACAGTGAGATGGATGGATGGATGGATGGATGGATGGGACAGTGAGATGGATGGATGGATGGATGGATGGATGGATGGGACAGTGAGATGGATGGATGGATGGATGGATGGATGGGACAGTGGGGGATGGATGGATGGATGGATGGATGGATGGGACAGTGAGATGGATGGATGGATGGATGGATGGGACAGTGAGATGGATGGATGGATGGATGGATGGATGGGACAGTGAGATGGATGGATGGATGGATGGATGGATGGGACAGTGAGATGGATGGATGGATGGATGGATGGATGGGACAGTGAGATGGATGGATGGATGGATGGATGGATGGGACAGTGAGATGGATGGATGGATGGATGGATGGATGGGACAGTGAGATGGATGGATGGATGGATGGATGGATGGGACAGTGAGATGGATGGATGGATGGATGGATGGATGGGACAGTGAGATGGATGGATGGATGGATGGATGGATGGGACAGTGAGATGGATGGATGGATGGATGGATGGATGGGACAGTGAGATGGATGGATGGATGGATGGATGGATGGGACAGTGAGATGGATGGATGGATGGATGGATGGATGGGACAGTGAGATGGATGGATGGATGGATGGATGGATGGGACAGTGAGGGTGGATGGATGGATGGATGGATGGGACAGTGAGATGGATGGATGGATGGATGGATGGATGGGACAGTGAGATGGATGGATGGATGGATGGATGGATGGGACAGTGAGATGGATGGATGGATGGATGGGACAGTGAGATGGATGGATGGATGGATGGATGGATGGATGGGACAGTGAGATGGATGGATGGATGGATGGATGGATGGGACAGTGAGATGGATGGATGGATGGATGGATGGATGGGACAGTGAGATGGATGGATGGATGGATGGATGGATGGGACAGTGAGATGGATGGATGGATGGATGGATGGATGGGACAGTGAGATGGATGGATGGATGGATGGATGGGACAGTGAGATGGATGGATGGATGGATGGATGGATGGGACAGTGGGGGATGGATGGATGGATGGATGGATGGATGGGACAGTGAGATGGATGGATGGATGGATGGATGGATGGGACAGTGAGATGGATGGATGGATGGATGGATGGATGGGACAGTGAGATGGATGGATGGATGGATGGATGGATGGGACAGTGAGATGGATGGATGGATGGATGGATGGATGGGACAGTGAGATGGATGGATGGATGGATGGATGGATGGGACAGTGAGATGGATGGATGGATGGATGGATGGATGGATGGGACAGTGAGATGGATGGATGGATGGATGGATGGGACAGTGAGATGGATGGATGGATGGATGGGACAGTGAGATGGATGGATGGATGGATGGATGGATGGGACAGTGAGATGGATGGATGGATGGATGGATGGATGGGACAGTGAGATGGATGGATGGATGGATGGATGGGACAGTGAGATGGATGGATGGATGGATGGATGGATGGGACAGTGAGATGGATGGATGGATGGATGGATGGGACAGTGAGATGGATGGATGGATGGGACAGTGAGATGGATGGATGGATGGATGGATGGGACAGTGAGATGGATGGATGGATGGATGGATGGGACAGTGGGGATGGATGGATGGATGGATGGATGGGACAGTGAGATGGATGGATGGATGGATGGGACAGTGAGATGGATGGATGGATGGATGGATGGGACAGTGAGATGGATGGATGGATGGGACAGTGAGATGGATGGATGGATGGATGGATGGGACAGTGAGATGGATGGATGGATGGATGGATGGGACAGTGAGATGGATGGATGGATGGATGGATGGGACAGTGAGATGGATGGATGGATGGATGGGACAGTGAGATGGATGGATGGATGGATGGATGGGACAGTGAGATGGATGGATGGATGGATGGATGGGACAGTGAGATGGATGGATGGATGGGACAGTGAGATGGATGGATGGATGGATGGATGGATGGATGGGACAGTGAGATGGATGGATGGATGGATGGGACAGTGAGATGGATGGATGGATGGATGGATGGGACAGTGAGATGGATGGATGGATGGATGGATGGGACAGTGAGATGGATGGATGGATGGATGGATGGGACAGTGAGATGGATGGATGGATGGATGGATGGGACAGTGAGATGGATGGATGGATGGATGGATGGGACAGTGAGATGGATGGATGGATGGATGGGACAGTGAGATGGATGGATGGATGGATGGATGGGACAGTGAGATGGATGGATGGATGGATGGGACAGTGAGATGGATGGATGGATGGATGGGACAGTGAGATGGATGGATGGATGGATGGGACAGTGAGATGGATGGATGGATGGATGGATGGGACAGTGAGATGGATGGATGGATGGATGGATGGGACAGTGAGATGGATGTATGGATGGATGGATGGGACAGTGAGATGGATGGATGGATGGATGGATGGGACAGTGAGATGGATGGATGGATGGATGGGACAGTGAGATGGATGGATGGATGGATGGATGGGACAGTGAGATGGATGGATGGATGGATGGATGGATGGGACAGTGAGATGGATGGATGGATGGATGGATGGGACAGTGAGATGGATGGATGGATGGATGGATGGGACAGTGAGATGGATGGATGGATGGATGGATGGGACAGTGAGATGGATGGATGGATGGATGGGACAGTGAGATGGATGGATGGATGGATGGATGGGACAGTGAGATGGATGGATGGATGGATGGATGGGACAGTGAGATGGATGGATGGATGGATGGATGGATGGGACAGTGAGATGGATGGATGGATGGATGGATGGGACAGTGAGATGGATGGATGGATGGATGGATGGGACAGTGAGATGGATGTATGGATGGATGGATGGGACAGTGAGATGGATGGATGGATGGATGGATGGGACAGTGAGATGGATGGATGGATGGATGGGACAGTGAGATGGATGGATGGATGGATGGGACAGTGAGATGGATGGATGGATGGATGGATGGGACAGTGAGATGGATGGATGGATGGATGGATGGATGGGACAGTGAGATGGATGGATGGATGGATGGATGGGACAGTGAGATGGATGGATGGATGGATGGATGGGACAGTGAGATGGATGGATGGGACAGTGAGATGGATGGATGGTTGGATGGGACAGTGAGATGGATGGATGGATGGATGGGACAGTGAGATGGATGGATGGATGGATGGGACAGTGAGATGGATGGATGGATGGATGGATGGATGGGACAGTAAGATGGACAGATGGATGGATGGATGAGACAGTGAGATGGATGGATGGATGGATGGATGGGACAGTGAGATGGATGGATGGATGGGACAGTGAGATGGATGGATGGGACAGTGAGATGGATGGATGGGACAGTAAGATGGACAGATGGATGGATGGATGAGACAGTGAGATGGATGGATGGATGGGACAGATGGATAGATGTATGGATGGACAGACGGATGGACAGACGGTCATACCAACTCCCAAGATTCTGCAGTTGAGGCTGATGGCGTCGGTCATGGCCTGTTTGCACATGCTCAGTATGAGCTCCATCCTCTCCTCATAGGTCTTAGGGTTGGGCTGAGTGTACTTCCTCATGATCTTCCCCTGTAACACACACACACACACACACACACACACATTTTTGACATTTCATTTAACAAAAACGTCACTCATTAGGTCTGGCTGAACTTATAGCCTGCCACCTCACACACACTGAAATTGTGTGTGTGTGTGTGTGTGTGTGTGTGTGTGTGTGTGTGTGTTCATTCTTGTCATGTCTCTTTGACCAAACAAAGCTCACAGTGAGTCAGTTCCTGCTCTTCTACAAGGTGGACACACCCTCAAGCTCCACCACACAGATGAGTGGTCAATGTGTCCAGTGGCTCACCACATGCAGCTTAAATTACAGCTCCTGAGCTCCTAAAAAAGTTCCTGAGAAAGTTCCTGAACGCTAAGCCCCTGAATACATTCCCAGATTCCTGGAAAACTCCTGAAAGAATTCCAGAGTTCCTTAACACCATGTTTAGATGAGTGTGTGTGTGTGTGTGTGTGTGTGTGTGTGTGTGTGTGTGCCCACCATCATGGTGACGATGGCCACGCGCAGGTTGGTGCCCCCGAGGTCGATGCCCAGTGCGCTCTGCGTCTCCAGGATGTGGTCAATGTCCTGGGACACGCTGTCCTCAGGCACGGGAGGGAAGCTGAAGGTCTTCTGCACCGGCTCGGACAGATCGATAGTCTGCAGGAACTTCAGGATCCGCGGCACAGCGTTCCCGTCTCCGTAGATCTTGGAGCTTCAGGGACACAGACAGAGTGAGAAGAACGTAAACACCAGAGAAGCTCAGATGTTAACGTGAGAATCCGCTGTTCTCCTTTCCGTACCAGGGGTATCTCTTCCCGAACTGGAGCTCCAGGGCGTGGTAGATCTTATTCTGTGTATCAGCATCACGCACGTGGAGAACGTTCTCACCTGGACACACACACACACACGGTCATCAGCTCACACTCCCTCACTCCCGGCTGGAGTCTACTCAAATTATCTGCCATTCTGGGTAATGAGGGTCCCTCTGTCCACTCCCCATAGTGCCCTCAGTGCCAATCACCTGTTTCTCGTCCGGTCTGGCGCGTGCCCAGGTTGACCACAGGCGTCCCGAATGCCCCGGCCTCGCGCACTCCACAGCTGCTGTTCCCCACCATGCAGCCTGCGTGAGACACTAACTGGATAAACTGGTTAAAGGGGACGTGTTTAACGGCTCGGAAGTTGGGGTGTTGCTCGATTCCCTTCTTCCTCATCACACGCACCATCTCCTTACTACCTACACACACACACACACACACACACACACACACACACACACACACACACACAGTAAGACATCCTGTTTGCACTGTCATGACTGCAGGGAAACAGCCAAATTTACAAACTGTCACATCACATCATGAACACACAGAGACATATCTCTGCAAAGTGTGTGTGTGTGTGTGTGTGTGTGTGTGTGTATAAAATCACCAGCGTCGACGTTGGGGAACAGGATGAGTGTTTTCTTGTTGAAGGAAATGAGAGCGTCCAGCATGAGCTCGTAGATCTTTATAGAGTTTTTAATGTCTGTAGTTACAGGATGCTGAAGAGCCACAATGTAGTCTGACTCCTTCACACTGTCACCTAAACACACACACACACACACACACACACCCCATGAGAATTCAGGCTGCATCCAGACTGTGGCTGGTGTGTGCTAGAGTACAGATAAACTCCATAACTAGTTATCAGTGTGAATATTTCGTCTCACGGACCGAGCCAGGCTTTGATGATGTCTTCGTAGTCGTCACGGTGATGTGCGTTGACCAGGCGATCATATGACGGGCAGCCGGCCAACAGGATGCGGTCGTGGTCCTCACACATGGCCAGCAGGTGTCTCTGGGCGGCGCGTGTGCACACGGCGTGGTAGTGTGCCAGTTTGGTGATGGCGTGACGGATAGAATCATCGATGGTGCCGCTTACTTCTCCACCTTCCACGTGCAGGATGCGGATGTTCATCAATGCCGCTGCCGTCGCCACGGCCAGAGAGTCGAACCGGTCGCCGTGGACGATCAGTACGTCAGGCACTAGGCGGTGAAGGACGTCCGGAAGCTTGACCAGCGCCAGGCCAAGAGATTCCACCATGGCTGCTTCATCCTCACCACGAACTATAGTGTGGAGGCTGGAGCTGATGATAAACTCATCCTGCTCAATCATACGGTACGTATTACTGAGAGAGAGAGAGGGAGAGAGAGAGAGAGAGAGAGAGAGAGAGAGAGAGAATCATTTTAACATCATTTCCTTAAGTGAGATACAGAATACCCATAATGCATTGTGTCACTTGCATCATGGAGAACCACACCTGAGTCTGAAAGTGTGTGTGAGTAAATGTGTGTGTGTGTGTGAGTATGTGAAATACCCGTAATCGTCGATGAGATGTGATCCCAGGACAATGACCTCCAGGTGGAAGAGGTCAGGGTGAGCTTTGAGGCCGAACATGATGGGGGCGAGTTTGGAGTAATCTGCTCGGTTACAGGTGGCTACACACACCTTCAGCCTACGCCCAGGGCCTTCATTCCCTCTGCTCTCCTCACGCTCCATCTTATCCTCCTCTCGCTGCATCTGCAGATAGTACAGTTCCTGAGGAACACACACACACACACACACACACACACACATACACACACACACACAAAATGTTAGATAACAGTGAGAAAATAAAGAAGTTGCTTTCGGCTGCTCCCTGTTCGGGGTCGCCACAGCGGACCAACTGGTCTAAACAGGTTTTACGCCGGATGCCCGTCCTGACGCAACCCTCCCATTTTTCCGGTCTTGGGACCGGCACTGCATCCAGTGGCTGGAGTTGAGGCATTGGCTGGAATCGAACCCGGGCCTTCCGCATGATAGGCGAGAAACCTACCACTGAGCCACTAATGCCCTAGATAACGGTGAGAAAATCATCATCATAAAAACAAAATACTTTTACCTCACACTAAAAAAAAAACACACACTAACCACTCAGGAGAAGAAGCTGATCAGGAAACCTGTGTTGTCTGTGTGTGTGTGTGTGTGTGTGTGTGTGTGTGTGTGTGTGTGTGGGATGTACAAAGTCTCGTATGACAATCTTTGTTTGGTCAAGCACTTGATCTATAAACTGGTGTTTGCTCAGGACAGCAAAATCAACACACAAACATTTTGAGTGCAAATCATGATGGAAACCAGGAGGATTATGAAACAATAAGCTGGAACCAGGGAACATGGAGGGAACATAGAAGGAATATGGAGGAAACATGAAGGAAACACGGAGGGAAGGAGAACCTGGAATCGTAACACATGGAAGTCAAACCAGAGAACCAAGAAGAAGTGAAGAAGAGGAAAGAAGGAAGAAGAAAGCCATGATAAGTGATCTAGAAGAAGAGAAGATGAGATTTTAGGGCTTCATAATGAAGAAAGATGGAACTGATGCACTGGGGAATCACGATAATAAACCTAGAACCTGATTAGCAGGTAACGTGTAAGCAGGGCAGATGAAGAGAAGCCCTGGAGATGGGGGGTTTTGTCCTCAGGCTCACTTCATGCTGAACCTCTCATTGTTGCGAGTAACACAATGAAATCTTACAGAGGAAGCCATCAAACCGGTTGTAGGATCTTGTTGAACGTCAGTGTTCCACCTCACTCACATACCTCACATCACATTTACACAGACAAGGGGTAGAACCGGATCTACAGCTGCATGTGGAACCGGTTCTCTGAACCCACATTCACATGCTTCCACTCAATCATGACCACCCCCCTTGGCCACACCCCTTTCACCTGTCTCTGGACTAAACGTTCCTCCATCCTCGCCTCTGTGAAGATCAGATACTTCACCTGTCTATTAAACATTGGAACAAACCATTCTTCTAAGGATGCTCCAGACATCCTTCCAATCTTCTCTGAACAGAGGAGATGAACCTCACACCTCAATCAACCATCTACTGATGACCAAAATAAACCCCTCATACCCCGACTCACACCAGGAGCTCGTAGCTGAACGTCATGCTAGCTAGCTACCGTGTTACACCGCGCTACAGGATGTACCGCTGTTTCTCTACACACAGCCTGCTGTAGCGTGGTTCTACACAGGAAGCAGTCAGATGTCAGTGACGGATGCTAATCTCACAGCTAGCTAGTCAATCTCCATGGCAACCAAGCTGATTTCTGCCACTCCTATACTCACACATTCACACAGTTAGCATCTATCAGCTAACAGCATCCACAGCAGGTCACGAGAGACGCGAGGGTCGGGAAAGAGAGGGGGAGAGGGAGGGAGAGAGAGAGAGAGAGAGAGAGAGAGAGAGAGAGACTGAAGAAACATAAAGCGAAGCATCAGCTAACTCACGTGTGGGTTTCTCGGTACACGTCCGCAGAACATTTTTGCCTTCGTTACCTACAGTGAACCGGTGCCGTCTCTCTCTCTCTCTCTCTCTTTTCTCTCTCTCTCTCTCTTTTCTCTCTCTCTCTCTGTGCTGACATTAATGAGAGAGAAAAGGGGGCGGACGCAGACAAAGCCTCCAGCTGAGCAAATTCGCGACACCCTCAACACAGTCCGCGCTCTCATTGGCTGTGTAGGAACCGCTCATTTACATAACCCCGCCCCCTCATATCCATCCCGCTGAAGGAGCGCCTAAAATGTCAACAGATTTAAAAGACAAATCTTACTTTAAAGTGGATTAAACTCAGATCCTGTGATGAACCCAGGGACACAAAAGTACACTAAACACCATGACCTTCGGTTAGGTCATTAAAGAGAACAAACGAATAAATTCAGCTACAGTCCGAGGAGATAAATGATTCAGTGTGCTGTAATGTACAGGGACGGAGGGCGGGGTATCATGTCGTGAAGTGGGCGGGGCCTTAATGTGTGCGTGAGGGAGGGGGAGGGGGGGGGAGAAAGAGGGGGAGAGAGAGGGGGAGAGAAAGAGAGGGAGAGAGAGGGAGAGAAAGAGGTGGAGGGAGAGGGAGAGAAAGAGGGGGGGGGGAGAGGGAGAGAAAGAGGGGGGGGAGAGGGAGAGAAAGAGAGGGAGAGAAAGAGGGGGAGAGAGAGGGGGAGAGAGAGGGGGAGAGAGGGAGAGAGAGAGGGAGAGAGAGAGAGAGAGAGAGGGGGAGAGGGAGAGAGAGAGAGGGGGAGAGGGAGAGAGAGAGAGGGAGAGAGAAATTCAGTGCTGGTCTGGTGTTTTCTTCAGCACACTTTTATGGTATGTGTGTGTGTGTGTGTGTGTGTGTGTGTAAGGTGTGACATGGCCTCAGCCTCACCAGCTCTGCTGTTTAAACTCCAAACTACTGTGTTTACATATTACACTACACACACACACACACACACACACACATGGAAAGTACATTATAAAGTAATATTAGAATAAAATATAAAGTAAAACATTCATTCAACTCCTCCTGAGACCTAGTACTGAGTGTGATGTGTGTGTGTGTATGGAGGTTTATCTGAGTTTGGTTGGTGTGTGTGTATGGAGGTTTATCCGAGTTTGGTGTGTGTAGGTTAAGCCGAGTCTGTGATTCAGAGTAAGAGACATGTGCATCTCTCTGGACCAGTGATCAGAT
>JAUCMX010000029.1:15325400-15337900 GCA_033459395.1 Hemibagrus guttatus | reverse complement strand
CGTCATCACGCTGTGTGATGCAGTACATCTGTGTGTTACTTCCATCTGACTTTAGCTTAGCGGCTAATAGGTTGGGGTTAATTATTGTAGTGCTAATTATTCGAGTTAGCTAGCTGAGGTTATGAGAAGAATTTCCTTCTGGAAAAGAAAAACATTGTCGATTTTTATCAGGGGAGAGAGCGATAAACTAAACTTCATCATGCAGCTGAATGATAGCTTTTTTTATATCGCCGGCCATCTTGAAGAATCTCTTCTCTTCTTCAGAGCATTTGCTCAGGAAACATGAAGCAGTCGGTAAACAGAAGAGAAGTGAAAGATGAAGCATGTTTTTGTGACTCGTCTGTTCTCTGTCTTTCTCTCTGCAGGTGAACACAAGACTCTACTGATCCCTGTGACTCCAGCAGAGCCATGAATTTCGTAATGAAGGCAGCGCTAGGAGGTGGGTGCAGTGTGTGAGTGTGAGTGTGAGTGTGTGTGTGTGTGTGTGTGTGTGTGTGTGTGTGAGTGATGAAGAGGTTGTGTTAAATGGCCTGAGTCAGCATTTGAGTGCCGCAGCAGCAGCAGTAGTGTTTAATGTTGTCCGGATTCAGCCGCAGTCAAGCTGTAGCACTGAGCTAACAGTCGCTAACCTGACAGGATATTGAAGTCATATTCACAAATGAGCAATTTCTACCTGCTCGTTTTTTCAGCTAGCTGAAATGAGCTAACCTGACAAGGATTTCTGACAGGAATTATATTTTTCCATAATAAAAAAAATGTTAATTATAATCTCTGACCTTGAATCCTAACACTAGCTGACAGGATTCCTGACGGGATATTTAAGACATTCATAAATGTTCACAGTTAATGCAGCTAGCTAAGATGTTCTAGCATGACATGAATTTTTAAGAAGATATTTATAAATAGTTAAGATAAATTCATGTTTATCTTCTTTTCTAACTTTCCATAAACGTGCTAACAAAAGATATCTTGTGATAAGATGGAAAAGGAATTCTGAGATCTATATTTGTGAATGCTAATAATCTTTCATTTTAATGCTAGCTACCATGAGCTAAGCTGAAATCTAGCCATGGGGGTCAAAGTCCAGTGACTTCTGTGCCGGTCCCAAGCCCGGATAAATAGAGAGGGTTACGTCAGGAAGGGCATCTGGTGTAAAACATTGCCAAATTTAACCATGCGAATCGTCAGTACGAATTTCATACCGGATCGGTCGAGGCCCGGGTTAACAATGACCGCCATCGGCGCCGTTGACCTACAGGGCGCCGGTGGAAATTGGGCTACTGTTGGTGGAAGAAGTAGAGGAGGGAGGAGAGTGCGCAGACAGAGAGAGAAGAGGAAAGGTAAGAGTGTAGGACTGAGAATAGGAACTCTGAATGTTGGTACTATGACAGGGAAAGGTAGAGAGCTGGCTGATGTGATGGAGAGAAGGAAGGTGGATATACTGTGTGTACAGGAGACCAGGTGGAAGGGTAGCAAGGCTCGTAGTATAGGAGCAGGATTCAAGCTGTTTTATTATGGTGTGGATAGTAAGAGAAATGGGGTAGGTGTGGTCCTGAAGGAGGAGTTTGTGAGGAATGTTCTGGAGGTGAAAAGAGTGTCAGACAGGGTGATGAGTCTGAAGTTAGAGATTGAAGGGGTGATGTTGAATGTTGTTAGTGGTTATGCCCCACAGGTAGGTTGTGAGTTAGAGGAGAAAGAGAGATTCTGGAGTGAATTAGATGAGGTGATGGAGAGTATTCCCACGGGTGAGAGAGTGGTGATAGGAGTGGATTTTAATGGACATGTTGGTGGAGGGAACAGAGATGATGAGGAGGTGATGGGCAAGTTTGGAGTTAAGGAAAGGAACCTTGAAGGACAGATGGTAGTGGACTTTGCTAAGAGGATGGACATGGCTGTGGTTAACACCTATTTTCAGAAGAGGGAGGAGCATAGAATGACTTACAAGAGTGGAGGTAGGAGAACACAGGTAGACTACATCCTATGTAGAAGAGGCAATCTGAAAGAGATTAGTGACTGTAAAGTGGTAGTGGGAGAGAGTGTCGCCAGACAGCATAGGATGGTGGTGTGTAGGATGACTTTGATGGTCTGTAAGAAGAAGAGGTCAAAGATAGAGATAGAGAAGAAAACCAAGTGGTGGAAGCTGAAAAAGGAGGAATGTTGTGAGGAATTCAGACAGAAGTTGAGGCAGGCTCTGGGTGGTCAGGTAGTGCTGCCAGATGACTGGGAAACTACAGCAGAAGTGATCAGGGAGACAGGGAGAAAGGTGCTGGGTGTGTCATCTGGAAGGAGGAAAGAAGATAAGGAGACTTGGTGGTGGAATGAGGAAGTTCAGGATAGTGTCCATAGGAACAGGTTAGCCAAGAAGAAGTGGGACATGGACAGGACTGAAGAGAATAGACAGGAATACAAGGAGTTACAGCGCAGAGTGAAGAGGGAGGTGTCTAAGGCCAAGCAGAAGGCATATGACGAGTTGTACACTAGGTTAGACACTAGAGAAGGAGAGAAGGACTTGTACAGTGTAAGTAAGTGACTTGTAAGTGTGCTTTAACTCCATTTGAATCTGTACTATTTGTTTAACGTGGTTGGATCTAGAGTAGTTATTTGAACTGTTATTGTATAGCTTGTTGATCTTTGCTTCTTAGTTGTCTCGGGAGATTAATCAAGAATAGTTTCGGTCTCCTTTAAGATGTGAATTGTGGGCAGGGCTAACTAATTTATATTGAAGGTTCTCCACTACAGACACGGTTTGCAGTTTGCCTTGTCAATACCTGTTATTCACTTAAATAGTAAGTATATTGTCATCTTTTCTTGTTCTCTTGCATCCTTAATCTCACTTTTCATACTTTGATAAGACCACAGACATGTGCCTCAAACCGATTTCTGTTGTTACCTCTTACAGATGCAGGCATTCTCAGCCACGAAGCAGAGGTCATGTTTCCAGCAACCTCATCTAACCTCCCCTGTTGTCTCAGACTCAAACAGTGGTGGTAGGTGGGCTCTGGAACTGCCAGCCTGCTGTAAGGAAGGCTGACTTCATCTCAGCTTTAGCCTCCCACTATTCCTTTGATTTTCTGACACTAACTGAGACCTGGATATCACCACAGAACACTGCTACACCGGCTGCTCTATCCTCTGCCTATACTTTCTCTCACTCACCACGAGAATCAGGCAGGGGTGGTGGTACAGGTCTGCAGTTGTCACAGAGATGGTGTTCCTCACCTCTCCCCTTGTCTCATCTAACCATCTCTTCTTTTGAATTCCATGCAGTTTCAGTTACCTCTCCAATCAACCTCTTCATCATTGTCATCTACCGCCCCCCTGGTCCCCTAGGTAACTTCTTGGATGAAATGGACACACTCCTCAGTGTCTTCCCTTCTGACAGCACCCCTCTGACAGTTCTTGGAGATTTCAACCTCCCATCTGACAAGCTTCACTCTTCTGGCCTTCTGGCTCTTCTGAATTCATTCTCCTTGTCTTTCAACAGCTGCCACACACAAGGAAGGAAACGTCCTGGATCTAGTCTTCACTCATCCTTCCCCAGCTACAGACATGACTGTTACCCCACTTCATATCTCCGATCATCACCTGGTATCCTTCACTATCACTCTCCCTGTTCTGCCTAAACGTAACTCCCAGCACCTCTCTCTCACCCGCCGAAACCTCCACTCTATCTCTCCTTCCTCTGTAGCTTCCTGCACTCTTTCATCTCTTCCTGACCATGAATCCTTCTCCTCCCTTCCCCTGGACTCAGCTACTGACACTTTGCTCTCCTCCCTTTCCTCAACCATGGACCTTCTCTGCCCTTTGTCCACTATACGCAAGAAGAATTCTTCTACTGCTCCTTGGTTGTCAGACATGCTTTGCAACAATCGGCGAGAACTACGATCAGCAGCGAGGAAGTGGAAGAAATCTAAACTCGACACAGACCTCATCTCTTATCGCACGCTCCTGTCCAAATTCTCCTTGGACGTGACTTCTGCCAAGACCTCCTTCTACAAGGAAAAGCTTGAAACTTCTGCACAAGATCCCCGAAAGCTCCACAACATCTTCTCGTCACTACTCAACCCTCCGGCTCCACCTTCTCCATCCTCCCTGACCGCCGAAGATTTCGCCACTTTTTACACTGAGAAGACTGAGAGGATCTGCCAGACCTTCACGTCTCTCCCAACTTCACCTACATCACACAGTCAGCACTCCGCTACTCCTTCACTGATGCAGCTCTCAACTGTAGCATCAGAAGAGGTTTTGCAAATTACCCAGTCCTGCAATCATACCACCTGCCCACTGGATCCAATCCCTTCAGCTATGCTCCAGACCATCTCAGCTGGCCTCCTACCCTTCATCACCACAGTCATCAATGGATTCCTAACGTCTGGTCATGTTCCAGCTGCCTTTAAGAAAGCCAGGGTCATCCCCATCCTGAAGAAACCTGCTCTGGATCCCTCAGACATCAGCAACTACAGACCGGTATCACTTCTCTCATTCCTTTCAAAAATTCTTGAACACGTTGTTTGTAATCAGCTGTCTGACTATCTCATGCAGAATAACCTCCATGACCCCAACCAGTCTGGCTTCAAAGCAGCACATTCTGCAGAGATTGCCCTTTTGGCAGTCACTTTAGAAACTACATGCTGCTAGATCAGCCAAACTTTTCATCGGTCCTCATCCTCCTCGACCTGTCTGCAACATTTGACACAGTAGACCACAAGACTCTCTTGTCCACCCTCAGGAGTCTTGGAATTTGTGGAACAGCATGGGAATGGTTTGCTTCCTACCTGGATGGTCGCTCATATCAGGTAACATGGAAGGGATTGACATCTGCTCCACGCAGACTCTCTACTGGTGTCCCGCAAGGCTCGGTACTTGGTCCTCTCCTTTTCTCCCTCTATACTCACTCTCTTGGCAAAGTAATATTCTCACATGGATTTTCATACCACTGCTATGCCGATGACACCCAACTTATCTTCTCCTTCCCTCCCTCAGATACCATGGCTTCTGCTCGGATCTCAGCGTGTCTGGCGGACATTTCATCTTGGATGACTGCTCATCAGCTGAAACTCAATCCCAGCAAAACTGAGCTGCTGATCATCCCAGGTGATCCATCCCCAGCCCAAGACCTCGCGATATCTCTGAGAAACTCCATGATTTCCCCTTCAGCCACTGCTCGCAACCTTGGGGTAACCATGGACAATCAACTATCCTTTTCCTCCCATGTCACTAATGTGACACGCTCATGTCGGTTTCTTCTGTACAACATCAGAAGGATTCAGCCATTTCTATCCACACAGGCTACTCAGGTGCTTGTTCAATCTCTGGTCATCTCGAGATTGGACTACTGCAACTCTCTTCTGGCAGGTCTACCTCTGAACGCAATTCGCCCACTGCAAATGATCCAAAATGCAGCTGCACGACTTGTTTTCAACCTGCCCAAGTTCTCCCACACCACCCCACTGCTGCGTTCCCTCCACTGGCTTCCGGTAGCTGCACACATCAGATTCAAAACACTAATGCTTGCCTACAAAGCCAAGAATGGACCAGCGCCATCTTACCTCAAAGCTCTCGTCACTCCTCGCACTGCACCTCGCTCACTCAGATCCACTAGCACTGCTCGATTGGTCCCACCATCTCTCAGGGAAAAAGGTAGGTATACATCTAGACTCTTCTCTGTTCTGGCACCGAGGTGGTGGAACGAACTTCCCCCAGGTATCCGTACGGCCGAGTCTCTGACCGTCTTCAAACGGCAACTGAAGTACTTAAACTAGCTCTTATTTTTCCCAGTTTACGTATTACGTTGCAAAGTTTTAAAAAAAAAACAAAAAAAAAAAACAACAACTCAGTGTTAGGCTAATGCTATCCCAAGTTTGTGTCTTATTGAACCAGTGTTAATGTATTCAGTGACTGAGAACTAAAGCACTTTTGTATGTCGCTCTGGATAAGAGCGTCTGCCAAATGCCAGAAATGTAAATGTATGTAAATGTACAGGTTAGCTAGGCAGAGGGATCGAGATGGGAAGGATGTGCAGCAAGTTAGAGTTATTAAGGATAGAGATGGAAGGGTGCTCACAAGTGAGGAGAGTGTACAGAGGAGATGGAAGGAGTACTTTGAGGAGCTGATGAATGAGGAAAATGAGAGGGAAAAAAGAGTAGAAGGGGTGAACTCTGTGGAACAGAAAGTAGATAAGATTAGAAAGGATGAAGTCAGGAAGGCTTTGAAGAGGATGAAAAGTGGGAAGGCAGTTGGTCCTGACGACATCCCGGTGGAGATCTGGAAGTGTCTGGGAGAGGCAGCAGTGGAATTTTTAGCTAGTTTGTTCAACAGGGTTTTAGAGAGTGAGAGGATGCCTGAGGAATGGAGAAGAAGTGTGTTAGTGCCGATCTTTAAGAATAAGGGTGACGTGCAGAGCTGCAGCAACTATAGGGGGATAAAGTTGATGAGCCATACAATGAAGCTATGGGAAAGAGTAGTGGAAGCTAGGTTAAGGAAGGTAGTGGAAATTTGTGAGCAGCAGTATGGCTTCATGCCCAGAAAGAGCACAACAGATGCAATTTTTGCTCTGAGGATTTTGATGGAGAAGTATAGGGATGGTCAGAGGGAGTTGCACTGTGTGTTTGTAGACTTGGAGAAAGCGTATGACAGGGTGCCAAGAGAAGAGCTGTGGTACTGTATGAGGAAGTCAGGAGTAGCAGAGAAGTATGTCAGAGTGGTGCAGGACATGTATGAGAGGAGCAGGACAGTGGTGAGGTGTGCTGTAGGTCAGACAGAGGAGTTCAAAGTGGAGGTGGGACTGCATCAGGGATTGGCTCTGAGCCCCTTCCTGTTTGCTATAGTGATGGACCAGTTGTCAGAGGAGGTCAGACAGGAGTCTCCTTGGACAATGATGTTTGCAGATGACATTGTGATCTGTAGTGAGAGCAGGGAGCAGGTGGAGGAAAACCTGGAGAGGTGGAGGTTTGCGCTGGAGAGAAGAGGAATGAAGGTCAGTGGTAGTAAGACTGAGTACATGTGTGTGAATGAAAGGGAGGGAAGTGGAACAGTAAGGTTACAGGGTGAAGAGGTGAAGAAGGTAGAGGAGTTTAAGTACTTGGGGTCAACAGTCCAGAGTAATGGAGAGTGTGGGAAAGAGGTAAAGAAGCGAGTGCAGGCAGGTTGGAATGGGTGGAGAAAGGTGTGGGGAGTTCTGTGTGAGAGGAAAATATCAGCGAGAATCAAGGGGAAGGTGTACAGGACAGTGGTGAGAGCGGCCATGCTGTATGGTTTAGAGACAGTGTCACTGAGGAAGAGACAGGAGTCAGAGCTAGAGGTAGCAGAGCTGAAGATGTTGAGGTTCTCTTTGGGAGTGACAAGATTGGACAGGATTAGGAACGAGTACATCAGAGGGACAGCTCATGTTGGACGTTTGGGGGACAAAGTTAGGGAGACCAGATTAAGATGGTTTGGACATGTTCAGAGGAGGGAGAGTGAGTATATTGGTAGGAGAATGTTGGACATGGAGCTGCCAGGCAGGAGGCAAAGAGGAAGGCCAAAGAGGAGGTATATGGATGGAATTAATGAGGATATGAAGCTAGTGGATGCAAGTGTTGAGGATGCAGAAGATAGGGATAGGTGGAGAGAGATGATTCGCTGTGGAGACCCCTGAAGGGAAAAGACGAAAGAAGAAGAAGAAGACCATGAGCTAAGCTGACAGGATTTCTCTTTATAAAAATGTCGAATTGAACGGCTAACCACATGTAGCTGATTTCATCTGAGATTATTTCTGACAGGATTTAGAAATTATAATCAGAAATATTCTTCACGTGCACAGCTAGCACTCACCTGACAAGAATTTTAGATGAAATACACACATTTTCAAGAATCTTTACTGCTAATAGTAGCCAGCTAACTTAAACAAGCAAGATTTCTAGCACTTGCTAGCTATCTAATACAACTGCTACAGGATTTTCTTTAAGGCATATACTTAATTTTCTTACTGATAATAATAGATATTATTAGCTAAGGCTAAGCAGTGAGGTAACGAGTGACCTGGCAGGATTTCTGTTTAATGCTAGCTAGCGCTTATCAAATTCTAATTCATATTCAGTCCAAACGCCTGTGTGTGTGTGTGTGTGTGTGTGTGTGTGTGTGTGTGTGAGAGAGAGAGAGAGAGAGAGAGAGAGAGAGAGAGAGAGAGAGAGAGAGAGAGATTGTGCATGAAGATTCAATATTTCTCTGCATCAGTACGTGTTGTACAGTTCAGAGATAGAGGGGGAGAAAGGGGGAGAGAGGGGGGGGAGAAAGGGGGAGAGAGGGGGGGGAGAGAGGGGGGGAGAGAGAGGGAGGGAGAGAGAGGGAGGGAGGGAGAAAGAGGGAGAGAGAGACACAGAGAAGGGTTGGTGAGAAGGGTGAGAGAGAGCGAGTACAGAGAGTGTGAGAGGCAGAGAGAAGGAGAGATGGAGTGAAAGTGATTGAGACGGTGGGGGGGTAAGAGAGGAGAGATGGAGAGAGGGGAGGACAGAAAGAAAAATAAAGAGAAACAGATGGAGAGAGAGACAAAGACAAATAAATATGAGTCAGTGTCACACAGATATCTACAAATGTAGCTGTTTTCAACAACTATATAATGTGTGTGTGTATGTGTGTGTGTGTGTGTGTGTGTGTGTGTGTGTAGGTGGGCCTCCGGATGTGGGGAAGATGCTGGGAGGAGAGGAAGATAAAGACCCTGAGGCAGAGAAGGAGAAAGAGGAGGAGAGGCAGGAGGCTCTGCGGCAGCAGGAGGAGGAGAGGAAGGCCAAGTACTCCAAGATGGAGGCTGAGAGGGAGGTGCTCCGCCAGGGCATCCGGGACAAGGTACATCCTCACACTGACCATCACAAGCATCCCGGCTCCGCCCCAAATCACTAAACCCAGCACTGACCACTGCACTGACTCTACACCACCAGAACATCCACTAAACCCAGCACTGACCACTGCACTGACTCTACACCACCAGAACATCCACTAAACCCAGCACTGACCACTGCACTGACTCTACACCACCAGAACATCCACTACACCTAGGACTGACCACTGCGTCTCACCTGAGAACCCTGGAAACTTATTTCTGTGTGTCTGTGTGTGCGTGTGTGTACCTCTGTGTGTGTGCATATCTCTGTGTGCGTGTATCTGTGCGTCTGTGTATCCGCGTCTGTGTGTGTGTGCGTCAGTACGGACTGAAGAAGCGTGAGGAGGCTGAGGCCGAGGCCCAGGGTGCGATGGACGCAGCGAGTGAGGGCAGTCTGACTCGCCCGAAGAAGGCCGTGCCGTCCGGCTGCGGAGACGAAGACGAAGAGGAAGAGAGCATCTTGGACACAGTGATGAAATATCTACCAGGACCACTGCAGGACATGCTGAAGAAATAACACACACACACACGCACACACGCGTGCGCGCACACACACACGCACACACGCGCGCGCGCACACACACACGCACACACACACACACGTAGAAGCACCATGGCGCACAAACTCAGCTTTAGGTGTAACGACGGTTCAGAAGAGGGTATGACGCGCTTCCGCTTTGTAACAGCAGAGGGCGCAGTTCACTTCGCAGTCTCTCCATCTCACACAGCATCAGTGTGTAACTACAATCTCACCTGTGTCCCAAACACTCGTCTTTAACCTCCAGTACTTCTCCCAGAACAGACATAGCCGAGATCTTAGGCATCAGTGACAGGAAGCGAGCGTTTGGGACGGAAAAGGTTTCACTATATAAGCCATATTTTACCTTTAAAGCAAAACGCTGAGTCATTCACGACAGAAAAGTGAGCAGGCTACAGAAAGTGTGCATGAAGCGTAGCCTCCTTTTACTCTTTTCTACTCTACACCGTGGGCGTGTCCCAAATCCAGATAATAATGACTTCATCTATGCATGTGTCTGTAATTATGTAGGGTTGTGTGTCTTTAAGCTCCTGTTCATGGTGCAGTGGTCAAAATAATATAATGAAGGCAATAAATCTTTATTACTATTATTATTATTATTATTATTATTATTATTATCATTAGCATTGTTAAACATACCAAAAACAAAGGCTTTTTCTTTCTTTCTTTCTTGTCTCTCCGTTCCACAGAACACACACACACACACACACACACAGACTTCAGGTAAAAGATGAAAATGAATATCAGTTCTATAAAAGTTTAGGATAAATTATTTGTTTTTTTCCAGAATCTTCTCAGCAATAATCACGTCTTCTGTTTGCTTGGCTTTGTGAATAAAAGAACCCGCGTGAATAAAGGACTGTTTAATGCCTGTGTGAAACGTGTCTGAATAAAAAGAAAGCCATCTCATCATCCATAAACGCTGCACTCTCATTCCCCCTGTCGGAGATCTGAAGCCGATCGGACGCCGCTGACCGCTCACAGAGCTCTGACGCTCACAAACACACACGGTATCAGAAGGAGCTCGCTTTACACTCTGATAGAAAATCTAGAACTCTGATGGAGATACAACGATGAGACGGGGAACCCTGGGAGCAGGGGATTGTGGGAAAGGAGAACCCTCGGTACACAGAACTCTCTCTCTGATGAAATGAAGGTGAAAATCCAATAAAACTGCAGGCGCTTGTTGTTCAGTCTTCTGAAACTTCAGTACGCTTTAAACCATCAGAGAAGTGTTTGATTCAAACACCGGAGCAATAAAACAAGCCAGAAGGAGAGTCAATAATAATAATAATATTTATTTATCATTAATATTCTCTTTTTCATTTCCATCTGAATTTCATTACACACTGATTTACCATGAACATAAATACAGCAGGAGAGAGAGAGGGAGGGAGAGGGAGAGGGGTTAGAGGGAGGGGTAAGGGAGTGAGAGAGAGGGAGAGAAAGAGAGAGAGGGAGAGGGGTTAGAGGGAGGGGGAAGGGAGTGAGAGAGAGGAAGAGAGAGAGAGGGAATGGGAGATAAAGAGAGACAGGGAGGGTAGGTTAGAGGGAGGGGGGTTAGGGGGAGGGGGGTTAGAGGGAGGGGGGAGGGGGGTTGGAGGGAGGGGGGAGGGGGGTTAGAGGGAGGGGGGAGGGGGTTAGAGGGAGGGGGGAGGGGGTTAGAGGGAGGGGGAAGGGAGTGAGAGAGAGGGAGAGAAAGAGAGAGAGAGCGGGAATGGGGGATAAAGAGAGACAGGGAGGGGGAGAGAGAGGGAAAGAGAAGGGACGGGGTGGGGAGATGGAGAGAGAGAGAGAGCGCAAATCAAAAGAAAAGGTCACTCAGAATAACAGGAAGAGGCTGGTTTAGCATGATGCTAACATTACTCTCTCAGGTTAGCTTATGTTCACTAGCTAGCTTCTATCCACAGACTCAAAGCCACGCCCACGTCCCCATCTGTGGACTCGGGTGCTGACCTCTGCAGTCAGAAATAAACCTCACACACATCTAAACACAGTTACTTTATTAGTCAAATAAAACAGTCCGAGTTTCCTAAAGAGTTCATTACCGCTGAGTGACGGGTGTGTGACTGACACACTGCAGAGCATCACCTCCATCTTCAACACACTCACAACCTCCAGCACAACCTGGCATTACTCCATTCTACAGTGTGTGTGTGTGTGTGTGTGTGTGTGCGTGTACATTACAGTAGAATTACAATCAGATAGGGAAGGAAAGAATGCAGCCGCTGCAGACCTCCAGGCCACCGGGGGGCGCCGTCATGGCTGCTGCTGCTACACATTTATCCGACATTTAGGAAAAATGGGGCCGCTTTCACGCCTTTTCTTTCTTACTGCAGAGTGAGAGAGAGAGGGAGAGAGAGAGAGAGAGAGAGAGGGAGAGAGAGAGAAGTTATTGCACATGTTTACATTTAGAGAGTAAATTTTATTGAAGTGAAGTAAATCACAGAGGAAGTGATGCTGCAGAGAGAAAGGAAAGTTCAGAACAAAAACAAAAGAAGTTCTGAGGCAATAAAACTGTGGGAGATGCTAACTGCTAACAACAAACACCTGATGCTAACTGAAATACAAGAACAGACACAACAAACATCACCTCACTTCACCTTTTTCAGGAAAAAAACTTTTAAAACATATTTTTAGAAAAATAACAGGAAGTTCCTGCTCTATGTTTCCTGAAGATCTAATTAAGTGAAGTGTTTTGGTTTTCTGTCAGTTAGCAGTCTGGTTAGCATTATCATTAAGAATGGAGATTAGCTTCTGTTAGCTTATATCATCCTGAAGAATCAAAACTTAAAAGAAGAAATCTATCTCCTCTCAGGTTCACTCATATTAGCTAGCTAGCATTAGCTTTAAAGATCATGAGCACAAATATAACTCCTGTCAGCTGATCGTATCATTTCATCTCTTCACTAAAGTGAAGTATCATGACCGAGAAATGCTAATGCTAACGCTACAATAAACAGCAGTAAGAAGTTCTGAGGAAAAATATCAATAAAATTCTGTCAGAATCCAAGAATCTCTGAGGTAATAAAATGCTTGAAAGTCCAGCAGAGCGTGAGAGAAGCAGAAAGTGTGCTGAGGACGAAGCTGAAACAGAGCAGGAAG
>JAUCMX010000029.1:15287900-15312900 GCA_033459395.1 Hemibagrus guttatus | reverse complement strand
CAGTTTGTCCTTCGTGAGTGAAGCTTCTACAACAGGCTCATGGAAAAGACACACACACACACACACACACACACACACACACACACACACACACACGCAGACAGTTGCTCCATTAGGGAAGGCGAGAGCGACAGGTGGCAGGAGTCTCACTGTCTCAGGCGATATATATTTAGACCCGGGTGATAAAAGGCTGAGGTGGGAGGGGCTGAGGTGGGAGGGGCTGATAGAGCAGTGAGGAGAAACACCTTCATCACGTCCCTCAGATCAGCCGTGTTCACGTCTCTTTATCAGACTTACAGCTGAGCTATAACACTAATAAATACAATCTAATCTTTTAGTGTCCAGATTAGCCTGGAGCACACTGCTAACTGACTCACACACACGCGGACACACACACACACACGGACACACACACACACACGGACACACACTGTTTACCTCAGTAACATCACTACACGTAAACCACTTGACTTTATTCGCCTTCAGATCTCTTCACACAAAGAAGTGTAAACTCCTGAAGACGTTCCAGCTTCAGCTCTGACTGACACACATCATACACACACACACACACACACATCATACACACACACACACACACATCATACACACACACACACACACACACATCATACACACACACACATCATACACACACACACACACACATCATACACACACACACACATCATACACACACACACACACACATCATACACACACACACAAACACACATCATACACACACACACACATCATACACACACACACACATCATACACACATCATACACACACACAAACACACATACACACACACAAACACACATCATACACACACAAACACACATCATACACACACACAAACACACATCATACACACACAAACACACATCATACACACACACAAACACACATCATACACACACACAAACACACATCATACACACACATCATACACACACACAAACACACATCATACACACACACAAACACACATCATACACACACATCATACACACACACAAACACACATCATACACACACAAACACACATCATACACACACACAAACACACATCATACACACACAAACACACATACAAACACACATCATACACACACAAACACACATACAAACACACATCGCACACACACACAAACACACATCATACACACACGCAAACACACATCATACACACACACAAACACACATCATACACAAACACACATCATACACACACACAAACACACATCATACACACACACATCATACACACACACAAACACACATCATACACACACACACAAACACATCATACACACACACAAACACACATCATACACACACACACATACACACACACAAACACACATCATACACACACACACATCATACACACACACAAACACACATCATACACACACACACATCATACACACACACAAACACACATCATACACACACACACACATCATACACACACACACATCATACACACACACAAACACACATCATACACACACACACACATCATACACACACACAAACACACATCATACACACACACACATCATACACAAACACACACACACATACACACACACAAACACACATCATACACACACACACATCATACACACACACAAACACACATCATACACACACAGCACTGACACTGGAGGCTGCTTACACACATCATACACAAACACACACACACACACACACATCATATACACACAGCACTGACACTGGAGACTGCTTACACACACACAAACACACATCATACACACACACAAACACACATCATATACACACACACAAACACACATCATATACACACACACACACACACACACAGCACTGACACTGGAGACTCCTTCATCACACACACACACACACACACACACACACACACACACACACTCCTGACAGATGAATACACACTGTTGTTTAAGTGTAGAAGAACTCAGGAGTGTGTGATGAAGCTGAAGTTGATGGTTTTCTTCCTCCACATCTGTCCAGTTGTTCAGGAGAAGTGTAACAACTAAAAGGCTGAACTTTTTAAAGCCGCTTTTTCTTATTTAATTAAACACTGTTTTTAATCACTGCATTACTTATTCAGTCAGCTAAACACACACACACACACACACACACACGTAGTAGTTACTGAAACTCCATGTAATCATTAACATGTGTAAGAATCAGGACGCAGTTTCATTTTAATTAAAACCTAATTTAAGCTAACATTTCACCCAGACGTGCTGAAGTCTAATTAAAGTCTAATTAAAGTCTAATTAAAGTCTAATTAAAGAACGGCCCGTTCCCGTTATTTTGGAGCACGTGTGTGTGTGTGTGTGTGTGTTCTCACCGCACAGTCCCGCTCTCCGGTGTTATCTATATATAGCGCTGTTGAATACTTTGCCCAGATATGGCTTCTTTTTTTGCGGAGCCGGTAAAGCGCGCGCACAGCCGTTCCGTTACACCGAGAGCGAGCACGAGCGCAGCGGCGCGAGCTTCCGCCAACAAAAGTAAAAAAAAAAACTAACGGCCCAAAGTAACGGCACACACGGTACTGACGGAGCGAGCCGGTGAATCCTGACCGGAGCGCGGTTCCTCTCTCACTGCGCTGAACTGACCACTGTTTGTCCACGCGAGAGACTCCCGGGGACCCGCCCACGCGCACGTGTCAGTCAAGCGACGTCACGGGAACGCGCACCGTTTTTTACACGTCACAACAACGGCCATGAACTTTATCATTAAAATCTAAACATTATTATTACTAATTATTAAAATTATTAAAATTATTATTATTATTATTATTAACATTATTATTAAAATTATTATTATTATTAAAATTATTATTATTATTACAATTATTATTATTATTAACGTTATTATTATTAAAATTATTATTATTATTATCATCATTATCATTAACATTATTATTATCATTATTATTAATATTATTATTATTAACATTATTAAAATTATTATTATTAAAATTATTATTATTAACATTATTATTAACATCATTTACATTATTATTATTATTATTATTAAAATTATTATTATTAACATTATTATTAACATCATTTATATTATTATTATTATTATTAACATTATTATTAACATTATTATTATTATTATTATTATTATTAACATTATTATTAACATTATTATTTTTAACATTATTATTATTATTTTTAACATTATTATTAAAATTATTATTATTAACATTATTATTAAAATTATTATTATTATTATTAACATCATTTATATTATTATTATTATTATTAACATTATTATTAACATTATTATTATTATTATTATTATTAACATTATTATTATTATTATTATTATTATTAACATTATTATTAAAATTATTATTATTAACATTATTATTAGGAGGCATTAGTGGCTCAGTGGTAGGTTTCTCGCCTATCATGCGGAAGGCCCGGGTTCGATTCCCAGCCAATGCCTCAACCCCAGCCACTGGATGCAGTGCCGGTCCCAAGCCCGGAAAAATGGGAGGGTTGCGGCAGAAAGGGCATCCGGCATAAAACCTGTGCCAAGTTGTTGTGCGCTTGTCCGCTGTGGCGACCCCGAACAGGGAGCAGCCGAAAGCAACTTCTTCTTCTATTATTAACATTATTATTAACATCATTTACATTATTATTATTATTATTATTATTATTATTATATTAACATTATTATTATTATGGTAATTACTACTTAAAAAAAATCAATTAAAACATTATTCCAAGCCTTTTAAACATCAAATCTAGGATATAGAAGTGAATATAAATATAAAAATAAAAGGAGGAACACTTCAGGGGCATGTGCAAGATGATTTAAATCAAAGTTTAAAAAAAAAGTGTTGGGGAAATTAAGAAAAAGACAGAGAGAGAAAAAGAATCAGTAAAAAAAGAGAAAAAAATAACTAATGGGGGGAAAAAAAAAAGATTCATTTACAAACACGATTCATGAAAAAAAAAGAAAAATATAAACACACCAAGTTGGAAAAAGACTCAATGATGGATGAGAATCTCAGAGAGAAAGAAACTCCAGAGTCGTTTGAGGGAAAAGAGCTGTTTAGGGAACGAGTCCAAGGAAAATGACTCCGAGTCATTTTGGGGGTTAGGAATCGCTGAAAAGATTCGATTAGAAAATGAAACTTCAATTGATTTTTAAAGTTGTTAAAATTGTGTTGAGCTTTAACACACACACACACACACACACACACACACACACAGACAGAATTACATTTGTGTATTTAATAAAACATTTGAACAAATCTCAACAAACTGAAGCAGGTTACAATTCAGATATTCTTCTCTTTTTCCAGTGTAGTATTGAACACACACGAACACACACACACCGCAAACAAGTGCAAAAAGATTCATATTAATTTCACACACAAATCAAACACAAAAGAAAATGAACATCACCGCAAACGGAGGACAGGAGAAGTGACAGAGGGACGAGAGGGACACACATCCTAAAAAAAAAAAGGATTTTATAGATTTTTACAGCTAGTTTTTTTTTTTTCGCTTTAGTCTTGTGATACCTGAGGCATTAGTTCATACAGTAGCGTGTGGACCGAGAGGGAGATCTAGAACCGTTCTAATTAGAACCTCTCACGTCCCAAATCACACTCTACCCTAAACAGTAAGGCCACTTACAGCACATATAGCTTAGCATTCTAAACACATTCAGGCAGCGATATGGACGCACACTACGTAGTATGGAAGTGTGGGGTTTGGTATGCAGCCCTAAAAGTCTCGGGTCTGATCCCAAACCTGAAGAAAAGAGTCAGATCTTACAGGAGCTGCGCATCAGACAGCGTGTCAATAGCACTTTAAGGTATTTAGTGCATCAGAATGTGATTTGAGACACAGCCACAGACTGTTTTGTTATACATAAGTTTTGGACCCAGTGAATATCTGGGCTGCGTCTCAAATCTTGCAGCCGTTTGGGACGCGGCCACAGACAGTGATGTCGGTATAAATGGACGAGTTACGAGTCATTGTTGGTTTTGTCTGTGAACTCAGCCATGATGTTGTGGATCCAGACATCGTTGTGGTCCTGCGACGTGTCCACCAGGTACACGGACAGCCTCTTTTCCCATGACTGCGTCCCCTGCTGGACGGAGTGGATTAGCGCCACCAGCGGCCGCCGCTCCACGTTGTTGCGGAAGACGATGGCGGCTTCCTCGCTCCAGCCGCCGTGCCTCACTCCTGATACAGCATGAGACAGACTCAGCTCAGCCTTAGACACGGGATTAGTCTCAGTGATGAACACTGTGTGTGTGTGGGGGTGTACCTGCGAGCTGGGCGGGGATTCCCTGAAAGGGCAGCTGCCTGAATTCATTAATAAGGGGGCGGAGCTGTGAGGTGTAGACGACCTCGTGCTTCCCGTAATCGAGCTCATACACGGAGACCAGAGAGTTAGACAGCACGCCCTTCACCAAAACACGGTGCCAACTAGAGAGAAAGAAAGACACAGAGAGAGGAAGAGAGAAAAGGAGAGAGATCAGGAGAGAGGGAGAGACAAAGAGAGACACAGAGAGAGAGAGGGAGAGAGATCAGGAGAGAGGGAGAGAGACAGTGAGAGAGAGAGGGAGAGAGATCAGGAGAGAGACAGAGAGAGGGAGAGAGAGAGAGAGAGAGGGAGAGAGAGACCCAGAGAGAGAGAGAAACAAATGAGTAGTCAAAATAAGACAGCAAGACAAGGTGACTGATAAGAAGAAAGCTGATTAAGAAAACAGGTTTTAAACACTTACATCAGCATTAGAATGTAAAAAATACATAAGTAATAAGATGCATAAGTTATAATATACTGAAGCCCCGCCCACTGATCCTCAGTTCACACATGGAGCTGCCTTCATGCCTAAACATTTAATAATCACATGTCTAACAGACCGTACTCCTCCATCACTCTCGCCTTCATCCCATCCCCAGCTATCTCAGTCTCGCTCACTTGCTGTCGATCTTGGCGGCGTAGATGTTGTTCTTCTGGACGTTTATGGGCGTGGCCTCGTGTTGATTGTAGTAGAGGATCATCTCCCCCATCAGCACCACCAGCTTGTACAGCTCCTGCCATGGTTGCAGCACGAAGTGACCCGGGTGACAGGCCACCGATACAAACACGTCCAGGGTCTGCCCTTCCTCAGGCAGCTCCAGTGCTGGAGGCATGAAAGAGGAGGTGGAGCTCTGAGAGGAGTCGCCTGACTGGAGCGGGGTGGCAATGGGGTGGCAAACCGAGGCGGAGGATATCGGGAGCTGCAGATTAATGCTGGAGGTAGGACCATGAGCCAAGGAATCAGTGCCAAGGAACAGGTAAACCTGGACCTGACCTGCTGAGTCCAGACAAGATATCTATACACACACACACACACACACACACACACACACACCAGAAATCAGGAAGGCTGGACTTTGCTAAGTGTTACATAGAACAATGTGATTCAGATTGTTGACAATGTGCTTGACAAAAGACCTTTACAGACCTTCATTGTGCACTGAGGAGCATTAATCAGCGTCTCTCTGAGCCACAGCACAACATCAGGAGGCCAGACATCTTCATTTCGTTCCACTTCTGCTAAACGGCACTTAACAGCCTACACACACAAAAAAATAGGAGCATTTATTAATAAATAGTGATATGGTAAAGAGACTGTATCTACAGTGGTGTGATACACGTGTGTTTTTGTGTGTGTGTGTGTACCTGTTTTGGTATGGTGAGGAGTTCTCTGATGAACACTGCTGGAATCTCTCTCAGCTCACTGAGTTCCACAGAAGCAGGAAATCCTAAATCCACAAACTCTACGTCCAGAACACGGCTGCCGTGCAGGTTAGTGATCTGAGAAAGAGAATCAGGCACACACTGAATCATAAAGAGTCATTTGTTCAAACAAAGAGTCAAATCTGGAGAGCCAAATTCAAGAGAGTCAAGTCCAGAGAATCATACATTCGACAAGGCCAAAAATTTCGGAACAAGTCTCTGAAACACCTAACTGGTTCAATCAAGCTTGTCATTTTTGGGAAGCAAGAGTCTGTTTTTCTGATCAGAGTCTCTTATTTCTGCCCACTCACCACATAGATAAATCAGTGAAACTGAACAGTCATTGAAAACTTTATTGTACTCACCTCCACTCGAGCCCATTTCCCTTTGTGTCGCGCCAGACACATTTTACCACAAAACGGCTCGGACACCAGCAGCTCCCATGAAACCTGATCTCATCACACATACGTTAACGAAAGTTAACACTTTTAAACTGGAAATGTCTAAAATGAAACCAAACATGACCCAAAGAGAGAACACCTGAGATAGGAAGTATAACCCGATCTTGTCCATGAGGCCTTGGAGCTTGGAAAGGCCTCGAGATGGAAGCTGGCAGAACACACTGCCGTCAGACCCCACATTCGTCACACACACGTTTGAGTATGAGCTGTTCACCTACATGAGAAGAAAAAAGTTACAATAATTCTAGTCTTCTTGAGTGATGTCATATTTAACACTGTTACTGCATTAAATATAAATAAAATTTAATACTACAACCTGTAGTGGATTCTGCATGGTTTTGTCCTGCAGAGCGCTGAGGCATGCAGCGTTTATGTTAACGTCCGTCTCGTCCGACGTGTCGTACAGCACCATGAGGGGCGGAGTCTCACGGTCCACCAGCTCGGCCAACAGGGTCCTGCCGCATGCTAACGACTCCAGTGTCTTCAGCACCACCACATCCTCACTAAAAAGCTCCAGACCTCACACACACACAGAAAATAAAAGAGTAAGAGTGTATCCACTAACACACATGGTACAGGTAAATGTGTGTAAGATGTGTGTGTGTTACCTGCGAGCTGGCAGCTGGTGGCCTGGAACGGCAGCATGAGGAACTGATCAGTGAGCTGCAGCAACATCTCGCTGTTCACTACCTCAAAGAAACTGTGATCTATGAAGTACACCTGCGCACACACACACACAACTAAAAGCTTATACGAAACTGCCTTTCCATTTGCTACATCCTCTGTTTTAATTGGTCATTTAATCAATTCTAAATCACACACACAGTATTACCTTCACATCATTCTGCGAGATCTGGTGCACTTGAGCTCGGAGCACAGTCTCCTCATCCAAGGCAACCGCCACTAGCTGCCCAACCGTAGGACAGATGCAGCTAAGCCCTACCCCTGTGCTGCGGTAAAACTTCAACATGTCCTCCTCCATCTTCTCCAGAGCCTGAGAATATTCCTTGCCCACATACCTGAGAGAAACAGAGATAGAGCTTGTAATGAACACAGAAATGATTCAGATTTGAATAAAAGTTGTACTGTGTGTGTGTCTGCGTACCGGCATATGACGTTGTTGGTGTTTCTGGCTTCCATCACCAGCACGGACGGGAACTCCTCCTTGGGCAGGGGCAGCTTAGGCACCTCCAGGTTGCCGTAGTAGGCGATTATGCATGATCTGGGCTGTGGGCGGGGCTTTGAGGGCACAGTTACATTGGGCAAGATGTATAAAATGGCTTTGTTACGATTTTGCGGCATCGGATATTCGATCATGCACGTATCGGCCAGAGGAGAGAGATCGTCCAGCAGCGACTGTGGGAAATCACACCTGAGTGGAAAAAAAATAAACAATGTAAGTACAAGAGCATCAAAAAAAGTGAAAGTGAAGATGCAGCACTTTCAGGTGTGTACCTGAAGACCTCCTGAAAGAGGCGGGGCAACGCGTGAGCCCACAGGCCATGGCTGTATTTATTCAGTAGCTCCCGTACTTTATCCTTCACATCCTGAGACAGAGGGGCAGGGGGCGTGGACGGAGGGGTGGACAGGGAGTGGCCCAGGGACTCGGGGGTGAGTGGCATTGGAGGCTTCAGGGTCTGAGATGTTGGGGATTGTGGGATGGTGCTGGGGATCTGGAAAGATTTCTGCGGGGCAGATGGAGGGGTGTGTGGAGGGGTGTGGGGTTTTAAAAATGGGTCTTTACTGGGGTAAACCAGATACCCCGCAACTTTACCACCACTCGGTTTCTCCACCTGAACACACACACACACACACACACACACACACGTAACGTGTACAGTACAGTGTGTATAGAGAGTTTAGAGGATGATTTGCTAAAATGGACATTTGTTAAGGTTAAAAACTGTAAGAAAATATGTGTGTGTGTGTGTGTGTGCTCACAGTGCAGATGTGAGTCCAGCTCTCCAGCAGTGTGAGTGTGTATGAGGGAAGCTCCTGATTGAACATGGCAGTGTAGAGCTGAGGCAGTTTGGAGAGCCACACACCGCTGCTGTATTTCTCTAGGAGCTGCTTTACTCGGCTCTGAAACAGCTCCACATCGGCCTCTACTGGAGACACAAGCGCACACAAGCGCACACAAGCACACAATTAATCAACAAATACTATATACACACTGTACAATACACTTCACCACTAGCAATAAAAAAAAAAAATTTATTTCATTACTTGAGGTTTTAGCAACATAAACAGTTTCAGAACAGCATGTGTGTGCTGTGTGTGTGAGTTCACACACTTCACCTGTGCTTTGGTTCTTCTCGGATGGACGAGTGACCACAGCCTGTTGGATTACTGACCTAGGTACAAGAGAAAGATGAGCAGTTGAACTTTTATTAGGAATTGAATTTCCTGATCAATCAGTGCTCGCTTCACTACTCCACTGTACCTTCTCTTTAGTTCTCTCTCTCTCTCTCTCTGTGTCTGTCTATCTACATCCATCCACATCCATCCATCCATCCATCCATCCATCTATCTATCTAACTGCCAGCCTGTCTGTCTATCTATCTTATCTATCCATCCATCCATCTACATTTATCCATCCATGTATATCTATGTATCTATCTGTCTGTCCATCTATCCATCTATGCAAGTAATAATGGTGTCAAGCAGTCACTCACCCTGTGGGCTTCTCGCCTTGGTGGGCGGAGCCTGTTTTTGTGCTATAGCCCTGTCGCGGGTCACCTTGTGGGCTGAAGCGCGAGCCTGAAGTCTGACGCCAGGAGCTGTTCAAGGTCATGTGACCAGGCTGCCTCAGGGACGAGCGAGGATTAGCTTCAAAAATCATAACCAGAAATGTTCAAACATGGAAACAACAGCAATAATGTGTGTGTGTGTGTGTGTGTGTGTGTGTGTGTGTATGTGTGTGTGTGTGTGAGTGCACGTGTTACCACTGTGAGTAAACAGAGAGGAAGACCTTGTCCTCATGCGACAGTTTAGCAGCTTAGAGTGTCCTGAGTTTTTCTTCACGTTCTTCTGTCGAGAGACCAGCTGAGCGATGTGGGCAGTTTCTTTACACACAGCTGCAAAGCACATCACCTACACACACACACACACACACACACACACACACACACTGCATCATTCACAATTTCAAATCGCTAGTTTACTAGGATATGACGGCTTATTAAATGGCATCCCGGACCGTACCATTCACCTAATAATGCACTGACGCCTGTGTCCTGATCACACAATGATGCAGCAAGATCTTTCCTGGGAATGTACTGGCTTCTGTTCACACACGCATCTTCTTTAGATTGTTCCCGATTAAATTCCATGTAATAGTGTGTGCTGTGTGTCCACATTACCTCTCCAATGTAGGAACGCCGGAGGTGCACCACGTCAGGAATGCTCCTGAGGAAGTTCTCTAGGCTCCTGAAGCCGAGCTGTGCGAGAGGGATGGAGTCTCCGGTCAGCGCGCGGTAATCCGCCTGCAGCCGCGACAGCGCCACGCCGTTCCTACTGCTCTGCAGCACGGCGCGCAGCATCTTCTTCACCAACTCCACGTCACACATCCTGTACACACACACACACACACACACACACACACACACACACACACACACACCACCATCCTTAATAACAATAACAATACAGTAACCATAAAGTATATAATATCTTTACAGAACACACTGATAACAGTCCACACACAGTTTATACTATATCTAGTAAAGATCTTGTTTTTGTTAATCCATGAAAATATTTGTAAAATATTTTTTTTTATACTTTTAAAAAAATTCCATTAATATTATGAGTTCATATTGAAATCTTAACCATTAGCCTGAAAGTAGCTGAAAATATAAAGAGTACATTTTTATCATTATGTTTATCAAATGTTTGTTTTTTTTTGTCTTTAAAATATGAATAGAAATTACTGTTAAAATGTGTTTTTATTAAAAACAACTCTGACACACCGGTAATAGAAATATTACAAATCAAAACATTAATTGAGAAGAATTAATTGAGCAGGATGCATTCTGTAACTTTTAATCAATTAATTAATTTTCAGAATAATATCTATTTAATTTGTTTGATATTTTTGCAGCGCTCTAACCCGTATGCTAATACATGGTGCTAATTGTGTTACTCACAATGATTAGCCGTCGAGTTTACAACCGGGTAAAATCGCCAAAATTAGCCTAATAAAGCAAGTAAATCGCTCCAGTCCGGCTCACACGCCGACAGAATTGTCATTAAACCACTTCACAAACAGAATATCAGCATTAAATCATACACAAAACATTTAAAACTGTTTTTTTTGTTTTTATGACTCACTTGAACTTTTGCTAATTTTCACTCTGTATCGTTTGACCCGTTCGACTCCACACGCTCGGTATATTAACAAGTCCTCTTCAATGAATCGGTTCCTCGTTTTAATAGGGTGACTCTTTTAAGTGAATCAATCGCGCGATTTGATTCACAAGAACACAGTAAATCTTTTCGTTTTGTTAGCAAAGTTGCTAAAGCGATGTATTATATTATGGTTTAAATAGTATGGGTTAAATTTAACAAAACTGAAGAAATTATGAAGTATTTTTCAGCCATACGACGTTTCACTCAAACACTTAAAAACCCATTTCTTTTATTGTGATAAATCATTCAAAAAAGAAAAATTAATTACAGGACAATAGTGATAAAAAAAAAAAAAAAAGTGAGTGCTTTTGGTTAGCAGTTGATGCTAAGTGTAAAAAGCATGATTTATATCTTATATATTAGTATTTTAGCAACACATCTGAGGTAAATGTTGATGTTCCAGATGTTTCTGTTTCATTTCCACTGTCACTGTGTCTTTACATTGTCTATATAAAACAACCTGACTAAAAATAAGTTAGCTTAAGCTAAGTCCATATTTTCCAGTTGCCTAGCAACAGTGTTCTAACAGCTATAACCTCTTCCACAACAAGTATCTTTAGCTTCGAGCAACATTTTCAGGAAATCAGTCCTACAGTTCTCGTGCTGATTTTATAAGTAAATGCTAAAATGTCCTAATAATAGAAGAAATAAGTGTGAATGATTACCCATAATGCACTGAGTCTGTGAAGTTGAGTGTGTGGTAAATAAATAGAGCGTAACACTGAAGCTGTGTTATTTGTACATTATCCGTACACATGTGATTAGCA
Source organism: Hemibagrus guttatus (assembly GCA_033459395.1). Taxonomy (NCBI): domain Eukaryota; kingdom Metazoa; phylum Chordata; class Actinopteri; order Siluriformes; family Bagridae; genus Hemibagrus; species Hemibagrus guttatus. The sequence continues at coordinate 15,300,483 of JAUCMX010000029.1, read as the reverse complement.
TTTGTGTGTCAGAATGTAGATTTTGAGTAACCCCTTAGCCTATTAGCACACAGGATATTAGCTAGCTCTCAAACAGGTCACATTTCCAGCGTCTCCTCTTTCAGTCGCTGCCATCGGGGTGTAGTGTGTTCTCTGTTTCAGAGGAGAGACTCTGGAAGTTTGTCGTAGCTTTGTCATCGTTATGCTGTTGGATGCATTGGTTTGTCTCGAGCTGTGACGACATCGTTATCACCCGGGCGATGGCGAGCGGATCTTGGTTGCTATGGAGGTTGTTGCTATGGTGTCTCTTCCTCAACAGAATGAGTTTTGGGTTTCTGAGCAGGGTGTAGAGGAGCAGCCAGCGAGTGCGGACCCTGCTGAGCCCAGGGAGTTCTGCGTAAGAGAAGAACCATTTATTAAACAAACAGAACTTTCGCGTTCTTATCGGCTGATGCAGCAGGTATTTCTCCGACCTGTGTTCTCAAACGGAGCGTAGGTGTTCTCAGCCCTCTGTCTCTGCAGTGTGTGTTTGAGCAGCAGGTGGCAGAAACACACCAGAACTGGATTGTTGTGATGATGATCTGCTATTATCATTCCCACCCACGTAGCGTAACCTGAGGACGGAGAAACAGCTCGAATGAATTTTACAGCCATTCTTTTAAAGTAGCTATTAGGCTGTTTCTCGTGTTCAGCTACGATTCTAGAACCCTGTACAAGACGTTTTTCACCGTGCACTAAGATAAAATAAACTCCTGAAAGGTTCTATGTGTAACGGAGTTTTTTATGCTCACTTATCCAATCAATACACACACTCTCATAACAAGGGCTTTCTTTAAGAGTTCATGCCTCCTAAAACATAAACTTAGTTGGAACCTGTTTTTTATAGAATAATCACTTGTTGTACACAGAACCTTTCCTCAAAGAGACAACTGAAGAACCCATGAGAGTTCTAAATGTTCTGAGTGTAGAGATGCTATACTACCTGCTACATATACACTACATTGCCAAAAGTTTTGGGACACCCCTCCAAATCACTGAGTTCAGGTGTTGTGTTTCAGGGGTTGGGCTCGGCCCCTTAGTTCCAGTGAAAGGAACTCTTAATGCTTCAGCATACCAAGACATTTTGGACAATTTCATGCTCTTTGTGGGAACAGTTTGGGGATGACCCCTTCCTGTTCCAACATGACTGCACACCAGTGACCAAAGCAAGCTCCATAAAGACATGGATGAGTGAGTTTGGTGTGGAGGAACTTGACTGACCTGCAAAGAGTCCTGACCTCAACCCCATAGAACACCTTTGGGATGAATTAGAGCGGAGACTGCGAGCCAGACCAAAACTGGCATTCACAAGCACATGAATGTAATATGGAGTTGTCCCGCCCTTTGCAGCTACAACAGCTTCAACTCTTCTGGGAAGGCTTTCCACAAGGTTTAGGAGTGTGTTTATGGGAATTTTTGACCGTTCCTCTAGAAGTGCATTTGTGAGGTCAGGCACTGATGTTGGACGAGAAGGCCTGGCTCGCAGTCTCCACTCTAATTCATCCCAAAGGTGTTCTATGGGGTTGAGGTCAGGACTCTGTGCAGGCCAGTCAAGTTCCTCCACACCAAACTCACTCATCCATGTCTTTATGGACCTTGCTTTGGTCACTGGTGTGCAGTCATGTTGGAACAGGGAGGGGTCATCCCCAAACTGTTCCCACAAAGTTGGGAGCATGAAATTGTCCAAAATGTCTTGGTATGCTGAAGCATTAAGAGTTCCTTTCACTGGAACTAAGGGGCCGAGCCCAACCCCTGAAAAACAACACCTGAACTCAATGATTTGGAGGGGTGTCCCAAAACTTTTGGCAATATAGTGTAGCTAGAAGAGCTTTTGTATTTGTACCTGGATCCATGACCTCGTAGCCCCGCTGCATGATGGTCCGGTCAATGCGTGGAACGAGCCACGTTCCCACAATGCAGCTGTTTAGCAGCCTGAGGATGCAGTTGCTCAGCCCCATGATGACGTTATAAAAGAAGAAGAAGTAGTTGAAATTGTTAAAGGCTCTCCTGTGTAAAAAAAAACACACAAAAAACACAATCTGTTCACTGTGTGGTGCAGAATTTTGAAGTCCATCATGATGTCTGAAAAGTTCAGGATGTGGCAGAAAAGAGAAAGGAGAACAGGATCCATGGTCTCAGTGTTGAAGAGAAGTATGAGTGTATGTGGCTTAACACCACACAGTCACCATGCAGGAGAACTCATCACTAAACTACTACACACACTTCAGGGCCAGGTTCTTCATTCTAGGAGGCACATGAAGCTCTGAACATGTATTCAGAACATGCCATAGCAAGGCACTAGACTATAAGTGAGACTTTTTTTTTTCAAGTGTTATCTTAAGTGTAGATAGAAACAGATAATAATATATAAATAAAGAGTGTAGGAGTAAAAACTGCGCTTGTGTTACCTGTTGTTGAGTGCTAAAGGTTTATCTTTATCATCAGGTGATAATTTGTCCTGCAGGAAGAAGATCCGAGCCATCACCACCTGCACCACCACCAGAGAGATGACGATGAAGATCGTCAGCCTGCAACGGACACACAAGTCCAGCATCATGGAGCTGTGTTTCTCTACAACATCCCACACTGACATGGCTGTCTAACACACGGAGATGTCTAGAACTCCAGACCGTTTCCCAGAAGAAGCTCTGAACCAGCAGAAACGTCACAGTTCCACAATCACGAGATACGGTCTGGAGTTTATAAATGTGTGTGTGTGTGTGTGTGTGTGTGTGTGTGTGTGAAAGGATGCTCACAGTAAGGTGACCAGGCCGGAGAACCAGGGCAGGAACCCATCTTTCTGGATCGGTAACACAACCAGATACGCAAACAGCAACGCAAGCATGAACTGCACAAAGTGCACGATAAGATAACCTGCGACGCAGCAGGATACAGATTACACACGGCAGTGATGCAGAGAAATAACGCAATGACACAACCTGCACCTGGATACACAACTCCAGGAGTGGGCGTGGCCTAATCTTCATCTTTAATGCATGATGAGCCTTTCCACTATACACACAGCTCACAGAAACTTTCAACTGGAACACATCTGTGTGTGAGTGTGTGTGTGTGTGTGTGTGTGTGTGTGTGTTTGTGTGTGTGTGTGTGTGTGTGTGTGTGTGTGTGATAGAGAGTTCACTTACCCCAAAGCGTGAAGGCGATCTGCCAACCTGAATATCGTGTAATCGCAGCCTAAAATGGAGAAGTTCCTGATTATACTGGTTATTATTATTATTATTATTATTATTATTATTTTTTTGTTATTATTATTATTATTATTATTATTATTATTATTATTATTTTTTTTTGTTATACAGCGTGTCAGGTTTCTCACCACACTAACAGCAGAGCTCAGTTTGTGGTATCTTTCTGGCAAGAAGTTCTTCTTTCCTGCCCACAACCTCTTCATGTGCTTCCTGTTAATTAATCCATGAAACTTTACTCAATTAATCAGTGTGTGTATGTGTGTGTGTGTGTGTGTGTGTGTGTGTGTGTGTGTGTGTACCTGTAACACACTAACACGTGAAACGTGTACGTAACAGATGTCAGGGTGGCGAACAGTGTGGTGGCAACCCAGGACTCTAAACAAACAAACAAACAAAGGTAACTGTATACACAATACACTTGTTACTGAACATTTCTATGATTATTGCATTGTTTGTGTAAACAGACAGACAGACAGTGAGACAGACAGACAGACATGCTGACAGACATGGAGACAGGCGGAGAGATAGATCGAAAGAGACAGACTGAGAGTCATGCAGTCAAGCAGGCAGACAGAAAGACAGACATATAGACAGACAGTTAGTCAGACTGAGAAACAGACAGACAGACAGACAGACAGTCAGACTGAGAAACAGACAGACAGACAGACAGTCAGACTGAGAAACAGACAGACAGACAGACAGTCAGACTGAGAAACAGACAGAAAGACAGACAGTCAGACTGAGAAACAGACAGAAAGACAGACAGTCAGACTGAGAAACAGACAGACAGACAGACAGTCAGACTGAGAAACAGACAGAAAGACAGACAGTCAGACTGAGAAACAGACAGACAGACAGACAGTCAGACTGAGAAACAGACAGACAGACAGACAGTCAGACTGAGAAACAGACAGACAGACAATCAGACTGAGAAACAGACAGACAGACAGACAGTCAGACTGAGAAACAGACAGACAGTCAGACTGAGAAACAGACAGAAAGACAGACAGATAGACAGACATAAAGACAGACAGACAGACAGTCAGACAGAGAGACAGATAGAAAGATAGACAGACAGTCAGACTGAGAGACAGACAGACAGACAGACAGTCTTACTGCAGGCTACGTGGCTGAACTGGGAGATGTGAGGTAATAATGAAATTAAGAGATTCTCCGTGTTGTTATTGGATTTGGCCAAATCCTCCAGAGAGCTGATCACCGCTAACATCTTCTGATAAATAAAACCACTGAGACTGTAATCAGCTAGAGTCATCTACACACACACACACACACACACACACACAATAGAGTGTAAATGAAAAGTTATAAGGCAATAAGATAAAGATCAATAAAGACATACCAGGACTTATGAATATGCAAATTAGGAAACACCCCCATGTCTTTCTGTCACAGAGAAATATCAGTAGCGTAGCAGATTAACTGCTCTAGTAAACTAGCTCTGTGTCTCATTACATTACCATGGCAACCTATGCTAACATGTGCTACGTTATTAGGTAAACATATAGGAAGAGGAGTTTATTTTAGCAGACATGTGATTGGTCCAAAGCTGTGGAGCTTTATTGAGTGACATCACAACCTGAGCTCATACATAGCTCCGCCCCCATATCAGTCTTATATACAGGAGCACTGAGAAAGTCTGTGTGTATTAATGGGAAACACACACACACACACACACACACACTGACCGTGTACAGTCCGATGAGGCAGATGACGGAGGTTCCGATCATTCTGTTGGGGAATTGAAAATATGGATCCCAGTCATACACATTCCTCCTGAACCAGCTCTTCTTCACTGACCTGGAGAGGAACATACAGATTATATGTGTGTGTGTGTGTGTGTGTGTGTGTGTGTGTGTGTGTGAGAGAGAGAGTGTGTGTGTGTGTGTGTGTGTGTACTGTTCTGGAGGTCGTCTCAGTAGTGTCTGAACGTATTTGTATTGATTAGAATGAAAAAGTTTCTCCTCTTCAACCTGGAGTACAGAGAAACACACACACACACACACACACACACACACACACACACACACACACACACAGAGAGACAATCAATACATATTTTTCATCATATCACATTGTGATGTCCTTGTATGTGTGTGTGTGTGTATGTGTCTGTGTGTGTGTGTGTGTGTGTGTGTGTCAATGTATGTGTGTGTGTGTGTGTCAATGTATGTGTGTATGTGTGTATGTGTATGTGTGTGTGTGTGTGTGTGTCAATGTATGTGTGTATGTATGTGTGTGTGTATGTATGTGTGTGTATTTGTGTTTGTATGTGTGTGTGTGTATGTGTGTATGTGTATGTATGTGTTTATGTGTACCTGCTGTTCGTTTTGGAACTGTAAGCGAATGCGTACGTCCTTCACCACCATAGCGATGAATCGTCCAATCAGGAAGCACAGACACAGGAGAAACGGCCACTGTGTTATTACTTTCTGATAATGACCCAGAACCTGCACACACACACACACACACACACACACACACACACACACACACACACACACACACAATGACCATATAATATTCACTATAATAATTTTATGAAATTCTGAACTCAAGGAAAAGTTTCATCGCGATTAGAGAAAATGTTACTATTTTCATTTTACTATTAACATTATTTTTATTTTAGTTTTTTTAACAATTATTTTAATGAATTTTTTAAATAATAAAATAATAATAAAATGAAGTAATCATAATCATATATTTTATATCATAATCAATATATTATAATAAAATAATAATATTAATTTGTTTACTCACTTCACCTTCAGGACATGTGATAACATCAAATAATTCTGCGGTCAACCTGATAAACACACGCACACGCACACACACACACAGACACACACACACACCCCAGTACACCTCCATAAAGAAAAAGTTTGTGTGCTTTCTGTACTGGCTGTGTGTAAGATACTTTTCATATTTACCCTGTGTGTGTGTGTGTGTGTGTGTGTGTGTGTGTGTGTGTGTCTGTACCACGCCACAGTGTACAGCAGACCCAGAACTCCTCCGAGCGCTCGGTGTGGTGTTGACAAACAGACAAAGAATGGCAGATAGGCCACACCCACTTCCAGAGCACCAACTAAATACAGGAAAGCTGAGACAGAAACACACACACACGCACACACACACACACACACATACACACACACACACATACACACACACACACACACACACACACACACAAACACACAGTTTATGTTAGATATCGATATCAACTGATACTGAATTGAAAACAGCGTTGTCTCTGGTTTTACGGTTAGAACCAGTTTTAATGTGATAAAAATAGTGTGTAGTGTGTAGTGTATAGCGTGTAGCGTATAGTGTGTAGTGTATAGTGTGTAGTGTGTACTGTGTAGTGTGTAGTGTGTAGTGTATAGCGTGTAGCGTATAGTGTGTAGTGTATAGTGTGTAGTGTATAGTATGGTGTATAGTGTGAAGTGTATAGAGTGTAGTGTATAGTGTATAAGGTATACTGTGTAGTATGTAGTGTGTAGTGTATAGTGTGTAGTGTATAGTGTGTAGTGTATACTGTATAGCGTATAATGTGAAGTGTATAGTGTGTAGTGTATAGTGTGTAGTGTATAGTGTATAGTGTGTAGTGTATAGTGTATAGTATATAGGGTATACTGTGTAGTATGTAGTGTGTAGTGTAGAGTGTAGTGTGTAGTATGTAGTGTGTAGTGTATAGTGTGTAGTGTATACTGTGCAGTGTATAGTGTATAGTGTATACTGTGTAGTGTGTAGTGTATAGTGTGTAGAGTGTAGTGTGTAGTGTGCAGTGTATACTGTATAGTGTATAGTGTATAGAGTATACTGTGTAGTATTTAGTGTGTAGTGTATAGTGTATATTGTGTAGTGTATAGTCTGTAGTATATAGTATGTAGAGTGTAGTGTGTAGTGTGTAATGTATAGTGTGTAGTGTGTAGTGTGTAGTGTATAGTGTGTAGATTGTAGTGTGTAGTGTATAGTGTGTAGTGTATAGTGTATAGTGTGTAGTGTATAGTGTGTAGTGCATAGTAAATAGTGTACAGTGTGTAGTGCGTAGTGAATAGTGTACAGTGTACAGTGTATAGTGTTTAGTATATAGTGTATACTGTGTAGTATGGTATGGTATGGTATAGAGTGTAATGTATAGTGTGTAGTGTATAGTGTATAGTGTATACTGTTTAGTGTGTAGTGTGTAGTGTATAGTGTGTAGTGTATAGTGTATAGTGCGAAGTGTATAGAGTGTAGTGTATAGTGTATAGTGTGTAGTGTATAGTGTATAGTGTGTAGTGTATAGAGTGTAGTGTATAGTGTGTAGTGTATAGTGTATAGTGTGTAGTGTATAGTGTGTAGTGTATAGTGTATAGTGTGTAGTGTATTGTGTATAGTGTGTAGTGTATAGTGTGTAGTGTATAGTGTGTAGTGTATAGTGTATAGTGTGTAGTGTATAGTGTGTAGTGTGTAGTGTATAGTGTGTAGTGTATTGTGTATAGTGTGTAGTGTATAATGTGTAGTGTATAGTGTATAGTGTGTAGTGTATTGTGTGTAGCATATAGTGTGTAGTGTATAGTGTGTAGTGTATAGTGTATAGTGTGTAGTGTATAGTGTGTAGTGTATTGTGTATAGCGTATAGTGTGTAGCGTATAGTGTGTAGTGTGTAGTGTATAGTGTATAGTGTGTAGTGTATTGTGTAGTGTGTAGTGTATTGTGTATAGTGTGTAGTGTATAGTGTGTAGTGTATAGTGTATAGTGTATAGTGTGTAGTGTATTGTGTATAGTGTGTAGTGTATTGTGTATAGTGTGTAGTGTATAGTGTGTAGTGTATAGTGTATAGTGTGTAGTGTATAGTGTGTAGTGTATAGTGTGTAGCGTATTGTGTATAGCGTATAGTGTGTAGTGTATAGTGTGTAGTGTGTAGTGTATAGTGTGTAGTGTATAGTGTGTAGTGTATAGTGTGTAGTGTATAGTGTATAGTGTGTAGTGTATAGTGTGTAGTGTATAGTGTGTAGTGTATAGTGTGTAGTGTATTGTGTATAGCGTATAGTGTGTAGTGTATAGTGTATAGTGTATAGTGTGTAGTGTATAGTGTGTAGTGTATAGTGTATAGTGTGTAGTGTATAGTGCGTAGTGTATAGTGCGTAGTGTATAGTGTATAGTGTGTAGTGTATAGTGTGTAGTGTATAGTGTGTAGTGTATAGTGTATAGTGTATAGTGTGTAGTGTATAGTGTATAGTGTGTAGTGTATAGTGTGTAGTGTATAGTGTATAGTGTGTAGTGTATAGTGTATAGTGTGTAGTGTATAGTGTGTAGTGTATAGTGTGTAGTGTATTGTGTATAGCGTATAGTGTGTAGCGTATAGTGTGTAGTGTGTAGTGTATAGTGTGTAGTGTATAGTGTGTAGTGTATAGTGTGTAGTGTGTAGTGTGTAGTGTGTAGTGTATAGTGTGTAGTGTGTAGTGTATAGTGCGTAGTGTATAGTGCGTAGTGTATAGTGCGTAGTGTATAGTGTATAGTGTGTAGTGTATAGTGTGTAGTGTATAGTGTGTAGTGTATAGTGTATAGTGTGTAGTGTATAGTGTGTAGTGTATAGTGTATAGTGTGTAGTGTATAGTGCGTAGTGTATAGTGCGTAGTGTATAGTGTGTAGTGTGTAGTGTATAGTGTGTAGTGTATAGTGTGTAGTGTATAGTGTACAGTGTGTAGTGTATAGTGTGTAGTGTATAGTGTGTAGTGTATAGTGTGTAGTGTATAGTGTGTAGTGTATTGTGTATAGCGTATAGTGTGTAGCGTATAGTGTGTAGTGTATAGTGTATAGTGTGTAGTGTATAGTGTGTAGTGTATAGTGTGTAGTGTATTGTGTATAGCGTATAGTGTGTAGCGTATAGTGTGTAGTGTATAGTGTATAGTGTGTAGTGTATAGTGTGTAGTGTATAGTGCGTAGTGTATAGTGCGTAGTGTGTAGTGTATAGTGTATAGTGTGTAGTGTGTAGTGTATAGTGTGTAGTGTGTAGTGTATAGTGTGTAGTGTATAGTGCGTAGTGTATAGTGCGTAGTGTATAGTGTATAGTGTGTAGTGTATAGTGTGTAGTGTATAGTGTGTAGTGTATAGTGTATAGTGTGTAGTGTATAGTGTGTAGTGTATAGTGTATAGTGTATAGTGTGTAGTGTATAGTGTATAGTGTATAGTGTGTAGTGTATAGTGTGTAGTGTATAGTGTATAGTGTGTAGTGTATAGTGTGTAGTGTGTAGTGTATAGTGTGTAGCGTATAGTGTATAGCGTATAGTGTGTAGCGTATAGTGTGTAGCGTATAGTGTATAGTGTATAGTGTGTAGTGTATAGTGTGTAGTGTATAGTGTATAGTGTGTAGTGTATAGTGTGTAGTGTATAGTGCATAGTGTATAGTGCGTAGTGTATAGTGTATAGTGTGTAGTGTATAGTGTGTAGTGTATAGTGTGTAGTGTATAGTGTATAGTGTATAGTGTGTAGTGTATAGTGTATAGTGTGTAGTGTATAGTGTGTAGTGTATAGTGTATAGTGTGTAGTGTATAGTGTATAATGTGTAGTGTATAGTGTGTAGTGTATAGTGTGTAGTGTATAGTGTGTAGTGTATTGTGTATAGCGTATAGTGTGTAGTGTATAGTGTGTAGTGTATAGTGTATAGTGTGTAGTGTATAGTGTGTAGTGTATAGTGTGTAGTGTATAGTGTGTAGTGTGTAGTGTATAGTGTGTAGTGTATAGTGTGTAGTGTATAGTGTATAGTGTGTAGTGTATAGTGTGTAGTGTATAGTGCGTAGTGTATAGTGCGTAGTGTATAGTGTGTAGTGTGTAGTGTATAGTGTGTAGTGTATAGTGTGTAGTGTATAGTGTATAGTGTATAGTGTGTAGTGTATAGTGTATAGTGTGTAGTGTATAGTGTATAGTGTGTAGTGTATAGTGTGTAGTGTATAGTGCGTAGTGTATAGTGCGTAGTGTATAGTGTATAGTGTGTAGTGTATAGTGTGTAGTGTATAGTGTGTAGTGTATAGTGTATAGTGTATAGTGTGTAGTGTATAGTGTATAGTGTGTAGTGTATAGTGTGTAGTGTATAGTGTGTAGTGTATAGTGTATAGTGTATAGTGTGTAGTGTATAGTGTATAGTGTGTAGTGTATAGTGTATAGTGTGTAGTGTATAGTGTGTAGTGTATAGTGTGTAGTGTATAGTGTGTAGTGTATAGTGTGTAGTGTATAGTGTGTAGTGTATAGTGTATAGTGTGTAGTGTATAGTGTATAGTGTATAGTGTGTAGTGTATAGTGTATAGTGTGTAGTGTATAGTGTATAGTGTGTAGTGTATAGTGTGTAGTGTATAGTGTGTAGTGTATAGTGTGTAGTGTATAGTGTCGGAACTCAGAGTCCCCTCTGAGTGGACAGTCTTCTGGGTGGTTCTGAAGTCTTCTGCAATTACCTATATTTATCAAACACTTTGCTAAATTGTAAGAAAGGAAATAATGAAACTCCTTCAGGCTTGAATGAGAAGCAAACCAGCTTTATTGGCACTCAAAAACACAGCTTCGAGCTCGATGCGGTCAAGTGCAAAGTCCCCCACATAAATGTCCTCTATATATATAGGGGACTCTTCACCCCTTCTTACACTTGTTTGTCAGCGCTTGTTTTGACGATAGATGATTATTTTGCTGAATAGGCCCCATAAACTCAAACCCCCCTTCGTTTGTCCATACCTGATGGCCTTAAGGATACCAATGGCCGGGCCTGTGGGTCAGGCCAAGGCCTGTCTATCACAATTACCAGGTCACAGTATTTGCAGAAATTAGGTTTTTTTCCTACTTTATATTTTAGGAACCTATTTATCATATCCCCTATATCAGAGTACTTGAGGGCTTGCTTTGTGCATTTATTTAGAGTACTGAGATGTTTCCCTTCCCAACATTTAATTAGTTTTTATTCCTTTATCTATATTCACTGTTGGTTTTATTATCTGAGGCTTAACCTTATTTTGCTCTGCAGCTAGTTCAGTTAGGTTTAGTGTAGTTACCTCCCATATTTTCTATCACCCCCCTTTTTGTATTTCCCCTGTACATTACATTACTCCTGTGCTTGGTTGTCATTCTGTGATTGCTTACTTTGTTCCATGTTTTGGGTAACACCAGCCACTAAAAAAGGTTCATTCACTGTTTTGATTTAACTTGGGCCCTGCCTCCCCCCACCTAATCTATAAACACCGCTACTTGCCCTTCGCTTCCGCATCATCTCGTCTCTTCCATCTCTGACACCTCTGGTTTTTCCCCACGGGACCTTACAGCACCCACCTTACCTAGGTAAGTCAATTTCCCTATTTATCTCTTTACCTACTCCTTACGCTCTCTCTGTGTGGTTTACTTTGTTTTTAGTACACTGTGTACTTCTATTAATATTATATTAATTTCTCATTCGGTTGTTCTGTTCCACCGGTCAATTTCATATCTTGTTATTGCCCTATCTGAGGGTTGTTATGACGTTCCCCTCTCCTGTTTCTAGGGTTGCCTATACTTTGTTTTTAAGAACGTTGGCCTTGCTGATTCTCACTTCGCAGGCCACAGGCCTCTCCGCCGAAGCCTGAGACGCCGCTTTGAGAGTGCTCGCCTCTTAAGATTCTTCATTCTCCTTTTTTTTATCCTACTGTCTAATAAACTACTCACTACTTGCTTATGACTCTCTATTTATTTTACTCTTTCTTATTAAATTTTTTATCCATATGCTCTTGTCAGTAAATTTCACCTGTCATCTAAAGGTTATACTGCTTTGCTATTGATTTAAGATGAGATAATAAAGTAAGGATAATAAAGACTTAAAATAATCAGTGCTTAATCTGAGTAACTTGTCTGTTATGATTATTAGATGATTACTGCTTAACGTAGATATCAGTCTAATTATTATTAAATGCTTACATGATTTTGAGTAGATAGTAAATGAAATTAAATCTTATGTAAAGACTACTATTTTAACCGACTAAAGTAAAATTTGAGTAATGTAATAATAATAATAACAAAGTAGGATTTAATGATTAATTTTCTGTAGCTATAATTAGGCTAGACATAGAATTATGACTTGATTAGAATTTGATTCATGCAATGCATGATTCTTCAAGGAAATTTTCAACAGTAGCGTGTAGTGTGTCGTGTATAGTGTGTAGTGTATAGTGTGTAGAGTGTAGTGTGTAGTGTATAGTGTGTAGAGTGTAGTGTGTAGTGTATAGTGTGTAGTGTATAGTGTATACTGTGTAGTATGTAGTGAGTAGTGTATAGTGTGTAGTGTGTAGTGTATAGTGTATAGTGTGAAGTGTATAGAGTGTAGTGTATAGTGTATAGTG
>JAUCMX010000029.1:15210292-15287400 GCA_033459395.1 Hemibagrus guttatus | reverse complement strand
GCAATACACACCCTATATACACACGCAATACACACCCTGTATACACACGCAATACACACCCTATATACACACTCAATACACTCCATAAACACTCCATACACACTCTATACACACTCCATATACACTCTATACACACTCCATACACACTCTATACACACTTTATACACACTTTATACACACTCTATATACACACTTCATACACACTCCATACACACTCTATACACATACTCTATACACACTCCATATACAATCCATACACACTATACACACTCCATACACACTCTATACCGACTCCATACACACTCCATGCACACTCTATACACACTATACACACTCCATACACACACCATGTACACTCTTTACACACTCTATATACACACACTCCATACACACTCTATACACACTGCAGGAACAACCCATACACACTATACACACTCCATATACAACCCATACACACTATACACACTCCATATACAATCCATACACACTATACACACTCTATACACACTCCATACCCACTCCATACACACTCCATATACACACTATACACACTCCATACACACACCATATACACACTCCATATACAATCCATACACACTATACACACTCTATACACACTCCATACACACTCCATATACACACTATACACACTCCATACACACACCATCTACACACTCCATATACAATCCATACACATTCTATACACACTCTGTACACACTCTAGTTAAAAGCCTAAACTCAGTTAAAAGCTCAAAGGAAGTGTGTTAGAATCTACAGTGTACTAAAGGAATGTTAAGTATGTTAATGCCTTGGTGTTAAGTGTGTGTGTGTGTGTGTGTGTGTGTGTGTGTGTGTGTGTTACTCTTCTGATAAGAGATCTCGCCTATAAATCATTAAACACAGTGTCTACAATCTAAGAGGATAAACTGGAGGAAATGGTTTCACATTGCACTGTTAGTGTGTATTGCATGTCAAGTACACACTATTCCTGCAGTAGTGCACGCTACACACAAGTCCACTATTTTTATCATATTCTCAGCTAAAAATCTCAGTTCAGAAGAATATAAACAATAAATGAATGATTTATCAACTAACTCCAGCAAAATAGTAAGAGACAGAGTTACTCTAATAAGTTTGAGTTAATAATAAACATCCTCAAAAGAGCTGATTTATGGGATTACTACATATACAAAATTAAACTGTACTTATCTTTAATATTGAATAAAAATATATATTGCTAGCATCCTGCCTTGATGCCCAATGACGCTTAGATAGGCACAGGCTCCCCGTGACCCGAGAACAGATCGGATAAGCGGTACAGACAATGGAATGGAATATATTGCTAGCTGGTTAAAGTTACCACACTTTAGCTTCATGATGGAGAGAAACAGAAACATTTATTTGTACAATAATATATTCAGCCATAAAACAACATGACGGTAAACTTATTCAGCACAAAATATCTGTCTGGTGCTGAGCTAAACACAGGAGTGTCGTTAAAGCTCGCTCCAGAAAGCGTATAAAAACACGTAAAAAAAAACAACAGTGTCATCCTTCTGACCGCTGGATGGTCAGAAGTGAGCTGGAAAGCAGAACAGCAGCTTCCACAGGGTTCGTTACAATAGAAAACAAGGAAAGAGACATAAAACATATAAAAACTGAATTAAACAAATAATAATAAAAAAATCTTTAAAAATAATAGTAAAAAATACCTGAGCCATACTGTGTACTTGGTGCTTGCATGTTAATAACTCAAATATCGTGTTACAGGAACATAATATTTTAATGCTAGATATATTTTTTTTAGATCTAGTAGATCTATTTTTAAATAATTTTAGAAGTATAAAAAGTTTTGCAGGAGGGCACGGCGGCTTGGTGGTTAGCACGTTTGCCTCATATCTCCAGGGTTGGGGGTTCGATTCCCGCCTCTGCCGTGTGTGTGTGTGTGTGTGTGTGTGGAGTTTGCATGTTCTCCCCGTGCCTTGGGGGTTTCCTCCCCTGGTCCAAAGACATGCATTGTAGGTTGATTGGCATCTCTAAATTGTCCGTAATGTGTGATTGCGTGAGTGAATGAGAGAGTGTGTGTGTGTGAGTGTGTGCCCTGTGATGGGTTGGCGTCCAGGGTGTATCCTGCCTTGATGCACAATGACGCCTGAGATAGGCACAGGCTCCCCGTGACCCGAGAATAGATCGGATAAGCGGTACACAATGAATGAAAATGTTTTGCTTGCTTGTTAAAAATTACCGCTAAAATATCTGCAAGATTTTATGCAGAGAAATTTTTTTTTTATGTATTTGTGACAGTCCAGATATAGGCCAGTTCCCTGTCTTTGTCGTTTTCTTGCTTGTGTTTCTTCCTCAGCAGGATGAGTTTTGGGTTCCTCAGTAAGGAGTACACGAGATGCCAGCGAATGTGAACGCGGTTCTTCTCTAGAGGTTCTGGAGAACAGAAGAGTAAAGAGACCAGATAAAGAGAAGCTCTTGAGTCTGGCTTCACGTCATGCTAAACATTCATCTCTCTCGTTACCTCGGTGTAAGCGTGAGTAGCCTTCATCCTGGATATCTTCTGAAGGGTGTTTGAGCAGCAGGTGGCAGAAACACACCAGGACTGGATTAGAGTGATGATGATCCGCCATGATCATTCCCAACCACGTACAGTAACCTGAGAAAGAGGAACAGAAAGAACACAAGAATGAACGAATGGTTTGGGTTTTTTTTAGTCATATGGGGAATAAAATAAACTCAGCAGTTTAAACAGGAGTCCTGACCAAAATGTGATTATTCATCACTTTAGTCCCGGAAAGAATGTCCAGGTGCATCCATTTTTGTTCACGTTCTTCTTCACTTAATATTCTTGTTGTCCGCTGGGTCATAACAGCACATCATCTGGTCTGCACGTTTCATTTGGGTTTTACATCGGACTCAGTTCCTGGCGCGACCCTCCCATTTTATCTGGGCTAACGACTGGCACTGAGTAAACCCCCCAGCTCCACCTGCTTCATCACCTTTTACAGTAGTACAGATTGTACAGTAGTACAGGTTGAGAAAACCTGACAGACCTTCACTTCTGCCCCGACTACGCCTACAGTACACAGCCAGGATGCCCCTACTCCTTCCTATTTCCTACACATTTTTCAACCACAGCAGTAGAAGAGATTGTACAAATCATCCAGTCTTGCAATCCTACCACCTGCCCACTGGATCCAATTCCTTGCACTGTGCTTCAGATCATCTTGCAAGACCTCCTGCCCTTCAGCATCACAATCATCAATGGATCCATAACATCTGTACCAACTACCTTCAAAAGAGCAAGGGTTATTCCCATACTAAAGAAACCTGCTCTGGATCCCTCAGACATCAGCAACTACAGACCTGTATCACTTCTCTCTTTTATCAATAAAATTCTTGAACACATTGTTTATAATCAACTGTCTAACTGTCTCTCACAGAATAATCTCCATGAGCTCAACCAGTCTGGCTTCAAACCAGCACACTCAGATACCACGGCTTCTGTTCGGATCTCAGCGTGTCTGGAGGACATCTCATCATGGATGACGGCTCATCAGCTGAAACTCAATATCAGCAAAACTGAGCTGCTGGTCATCCCAGGTGATTCATCCCCAGGTCAGGATCTTGCGATATGTCTGAACTCCATGATCTTCCCTTCAGCCACTGCTCGCAACCTTGGGGTAACTATGGACAATCAACTGTCCTTTTCCACCCATGTTGCTAATGTGTCACACTCATGTCGGTTTCTTCTGTACAACATCAGAAGCATTCGGCCATTTCTGTCCACACAGGCTACTCAGGTGCTTGCTCAGTCTCTGGTCATTTGGAGACTGGACTACTGCAACTCTCCACTAGCAGGTCTACCTCTGGATGCAATTCGTCCACTGCAAATGATCCAAAATGCAGCTGTGACTTGTTTTCAACCTGCCCAAGTTCTCCCACACCACCACACTGCTGCGACAAGAATGGACCATCACCCTCTGACCTCAAAGCTCTAATTACTCTTCACACTGCACCACACTCCCTTAGATCCACTAGCACTGCTCGACTGATCCACCATCTCTCATGGTAAGAGGTAGGTCTACATCTAGACTCTTCTCTGTTCTGGTTCCGAGGTGGTGGAATGAACTTCCCCCAGATGTCCGTACAGCTGAATGACTGACTGTCTTCAAACAACGGATGAAGACCTACCTCTTCCTGAAACACTAACCCTTATCTTCCTAAATTTCCTCCTAAAAGACTTTTAGGCTGATGGTATCCTAAGTCTGTGATCAAGTGAACCAGTGTTGATGTATTCATTGATAAAGACTTCAAAGCACTGTATGTCACTCTGTATAAGGGCATCTGCTAAACGGCAGAAATGTAAATGTAAACAAAACTCGAACCGAACCCAGGCCACAGCCTGAATACACCATGAATACAACCAGAAACTGATGAGTTTAAAAAGTAAAAACTTCAATCTTACTCGAGTCCAGTGTCTCGAAGCCCTCGGGCATTATGGTCCGCTCGATGCGTGACACCAACATCACCCCCACAGCGAGGCTTTTAATGATCCGTAACAAGCAGTTCATCAGACCCAAGACCATGTTGAAGAAGAAGAAGAAGTAGTTAAAGTTGTGGAAGGCCTTCCTGCAGTGGACAGGGAGATAAGAATGAGGTGAAGAAACAGACAGAAGAAGAAACACACACACACACACACACGTCTGTGACCTGAAAGTGGACGTGTGTATAGATATGAGTAGATGACCTTCAGCTCTCCAAAACAACCAGAAACAGTGAGATTCAATTCAGTTTTAACTGTAACGAGCTTTTAAAAATGGACATTGTCTCAAAGAAGCTTTACAGAAATATACAAATGTAGAGTAGAAATTACAGAGAAAATTCAAAAATGAAATCAAAATTAATATTCATCCCTAACAAGTGAGCCTGAGGTAACTGTGGCTAGGAAAAACTCATCTGGACGCCTTGGTGTGTGAGTTTTACTCTAAAGCTGCTCGGCTCGTCGTTGATAGCGAACGTTCCCGTTACCTGTTCTTGATAGCTAGCGGCTTCATTTTTTCTGTCGGTGAGGTTTTGTCCTGCAGGAAGAATATTTGGCCCAGTATGCACTGCAGCCTCATCAGACCGATCAAGGTGAGGAAATTCGCCCTGAGTTAAAAAGACACAAAGCTGAGATTGTTACGGTGATCATTTCACCTTAACATGCTGGACACAGCTGTGTAACAATACAGTCTCTGGAGAAGAAGGTGATGGTCAAGGACTTACAGGCTCATGGCCACCCACTTCAGCCAGAGGAGAATTCCAAATATCTGGATCGGAAGTATAACCAGGCAAACAAACATCAAGCCAATCATGAACATCGCGATGTGCACGATCACATAACCTGCAGATTCATTACACTTTAGTTACTGGTCATCATTATTCACTGGTCATCACTATTCACTGGTCCTCATGACCTCTAGCACAATTCTTCTTGTTGCTGTTAGCATAACTAGCATAAGGTAACACACTCACCCCACACGGAGAAGGCGATCTGATAGCCAGGATACTTCAGAAAGCCCACCTGGAGAAGGGATCATAATGAATAATTATTATCATCATCATCATCATCATCATCATTATTATTATAATAACACAACCTGTTTGTAATTTCTCCCTGTTTTGTTTACACACAGAGTCCCATGATTGGCTGCTACTGACTACACGGGTGGAGCAAATAAGCTCCTCCCACACAGAAACCTTCACTGCCTTGTAGAGTGAGCTGTGAGCACTGGGACGACACTCGAGCCCTGTTTAACCCTCCACCCTGACCACACCCCTGATCATTGTTCCCATGACACCCGAGGACAGAAACACACACTCACCACACCGTCCACACTGTTTAGTTTGTACATCTTCGGGAAGTATTTTCTTTCTCCAGCTCGCAGTGATTTGATGTGCGTCCTGTCAATAGAATGAATTCAAGAAAGTATGAAATGAGGAAAAAGGCGTGTGTAAGCTTTTACAAATGATGTCCAGTGATCATGGACGTGGTACTAATCTCCATGTCTGTAGAAGCTGCAGTGAGACTAAATTGACCAGACTGGGTTTAGATGATCTTCCTGATTTCCCCAGGAAGTGTGTGCGGGTTTTGCAGGCTAATATGTTTCTTACTTTTGATTTATAATAAAAACCGCATTCTTTCTGATCACAATTCACAGTGAAAGCTCATGCTCTGGCGTACCTGTAATACACCAACACATGGCTAATGTGTACGAGGGACGAGAGCGTGGCACAAGCTGTTGTGATGTACCAGGTGTCTAAAAGCAAACCAGCATTTTCATTATTCAACACATCAATTCATCAATAATCAATAATCAACAAACAGCTGACAGTTTCCAGCTGGAATAGAGTGATTATATTCTGCACACACTAAAAATAAAAAATTATTACATCATCTATTCATTACAGTCCAATAATCCTTCAATCAAATCATCAATTAAACAATCAACAATCAGCTAATTAAAGGAAGAGAGAGAGAGAGAGGAGAGAGAGAGAGAGAGAGAGAGAGAGAGAGGGAGAGAGAGGGGGGGAGAGAGAGACAGAGAGAGAGGGAGAGAGAGAGGGCGGGAGAGAGAGAGAGAGAGAGAGAGAGAGAGACAGAGAGAGGGAGAGAGAGAGAGAGAGAGGCTTACTTGTGATGTAGATCAGTTCTGTGGTAATGTTGCCCATGACAGAAGATTCTTCCAGATATGAGATATAATAGGAAGTTATCGTCTGCTCCGTTGTTATTACCTGCAGAGGAAACACAAACACTCTCTCACGTCTCCTGCAGGAACGTACAAGCAAAGCCAACATCATCACTGTCCTGCTGCTAGAGCCAGTGATCCTCTGACAATACACACTCTCTCATTTAACGCAGACTAGTAGATAGACTAGTATGAGACAGTATGAGAAAGTATGAGACTGTATGAGACAGTATGAGAAAGTATGAGACTGTATGAGACAGTTTGAGACAGTTTGAGACAGTATGAGACAGTATGAGACAGTTTGAGACTGTATGAGACAGTTTGAGACAGTATGAGACAGTATGAGACAGTTTGAGACTGTATGAATTGGAATGAAACTCTATGAGATGGTATGAGAGTATGAGCTGGTATAAGACAGTAGGAGACATTAAGAGAGTATAAGATAACATGAGACAGTATGAGATGGTATGAGACAGTATGAGTGAGACAGTATGAGATGTTATGAGACAAAATGGGACCACAGGACAACACCACACACACACACACCATGTACAGTCCGAGGAAGCAGAGTACGACGGTGGCGATGATTCTGTTCGGGAATTTAAAATACGGGTCCCACTCATACACTTTCCTCTGGAACCAGCTCTTCTCCACAGACCTGTCATATAAACACAAGGGTTACACTCTGTGTGTGTTTGTGTGTGTGTGTGTGTTTGTGTGTGTTTTAGCACACAGTCCATCCTTAATGTGTGTGTGTGTGTGTCTCAATGTGTGTTATTCGTACGCTTCAGTGGGTCTTCTCAGTAAACGCTGTACATGTTTGTACTCGTACTTCATCACTTCCTCCTGCAGAATCACACACACACACACACACACACACACACACACACACACAGAAAGCTATAACAGATATTTCTGATTGTTATTTCCTGAATAGCAGTGTGTGTGTGTGTGTGTGTGTGTGTGTGTGTGTGTTAGTGACCTGCTTGCTGTAATTCCTCATGCGGCTCCTCACACCCTTCTTGATGATGGAGCCAAAGCGGCACACCAGAAACGCCAAGCATAGTAACTGTGGGATGCTGTGTAAGTACTACACACACACACACACACACACACACACACACACACACACAGGATCACGTTGAGTTCAGGAAGAGTTTGAGGTTCAATCATGAGATCATTTTAGCTGAAAAACTTTCACTCACCCACACGTGATACTGGTGACCTTCACTGGCTAATATCTCTCTGCAGAAGATCAGTTTCCACAGGAGTGCAATGAACCTGATAGCTCACACACACACACACACACACACACACACACACACACACACACACACACACACACACACACACGAGATGGTGATCATGAATGTATTGTATGTTAATAACCAAGACTGACGTTCCCCTGCTCCACACAGTCGTCCTGCTCCACCCAAACCCCACGTCCTCAGTCTGTGTGATTAAACAGTAGACGTTTGAGGGATTTTGACCATCATCAGTGAGACAGTCAGCGTCTTTACCCCTTCATTATTTACCCCTTTTCAGAGCTGCAACCCAGAAAGTGCTAGAGGTGGATTTTAGGAAGCAGAGGACTCCCCCAAGCCCAATCAGCATCATGGGCACTGAAGTGGACAACAATCTGGAATGAACCAAAAACACTGATGCACTGTATAAGAAAGGTCAGAGTCGCCTGTACTTCCTCAGGAGACTCAGGTCCTGCAGAACCATGTTGCAGATATTCTACCACTCGGTGCTAGCCAGCATCATCTTCAACGCTGTAGTGTGCTGGGGTAGAAGGGTAAAGACAGACAATGGCAACAGACTCAACAAGCTTATTAGGAAAGCGGAGTGGAGCTGGAGTCTCTGGCTGTGCCTGAGAGGGGAATGCTGAGGAAACTTCTCAGTATCCATGACAACGCATCACACCCCCGTAGACTGAGACCAGAGCAACACAGGTCTTTCCTACCAGTGTCTATCAAACTCTATATCTCCTCCCCTTTCCGTAGGGAGCAGTAGGATACACGAACCTCCACAGCTACACTCTCACACCACACTCAACTTCAGCTTTCAGTGCAAAAAAAAGTGTATCAGTGGGTGTGTGTGTGTGTGTGTGTGTGTGTGTGTGTGTGTGTGTAAGGAGTCTTCAGTGTCTAACAAATTACCAGGAGAGAGAATAGATCAGTCCCAGGACTCCTCCAAACAGCCGGTGTGGGGTGGAAAGGCAGGTGAATAAGGGCAGACAGGCAATGCTGACAATCAGTGCAACGATCACTACCTCCAACACTGAAACACACACACACACACACACACTGTGAGAAGAATGTAACATATTATACACTTAATTAATTTTGATTATGAACAAAAGTCACAATAGTGTGTGATAGTGTAGAGTGTTACAGTGAAGTGTGTTACAGTGTAGTGTGTTACAGCATAGTGTGTTACAGTGTTACAGTGTAGTGTGTTACAGTGTTAGAGTGACTTGTGTTAGAGTGTAGTGTGTTACGGTATAGTGTGTTACAGTGTTACAGTGTAGTGTGTTACAGTGTTACAGTGTAGTGTGTTACAGTGTTAGAGTGACTTGTGTTACAGTGTAGTGTGTTACGGTATAGTGTGTTACAGTGTTACAGTGTAGTGTGTTACAGTGTTACAGTGAAGTGTGTTGCAGTGTAGTGTGTTACAGTGTTACAGCATAGTGTGTTACAGTGTTACAGTGTAATGGGTTACAGTGTAGTGTGTTACAGTGTTACAGTGTAGTGTGTTACAGAGCTATAGTTACAGTGTAGTGTGTTACAGTGTTACTGTGACTTGTGTTACAGTGTAGTTTGTTTCAGCATGTGATTGTGTTGAAGTGTAGTGTGTTACAGTGTTAGTGTAGTCTGTTACAGTGTAGTGTGTTACAGTGTAACAGTGTAGTGTGTTACAGTGTAGTGTGTTACAGTGTAACAGTGTAGTGTGTTACAGTGTAGTGTGTTACAGTGTTACAGTGTAGTGTGTTACAGTGTAGTGTGTTGAAGTGTAGTGTGTTGAAGTGTAGTGTGTTACAGTGTAACAGTGTAGTGTGTTGCAGTGTAGTGTGTTACAGTGTTACAGTGTAGTGTGTTAGTGTTACAGTGTAGAGTGTTAGTGTATTGTATTACAGTGTAGTGTGTTACAGTATTACAGTGACTTTTGTTAAAGTGTAGTGTGTTACAGCATACTGTGTTACAGTGTAGTGTATTACAGTGTAGTGTGTTACGGTATAGTGTGTTACAGTGTAGTGTGTTGCAGTGTTACAGTGTACTGTGTTACAGTGTAGTGTGTTACAGTGTTACAGCATAGTGTGTTACAATGTTACAGTGTAATGGGTTACAGTGTAGTGTGTTACAGAGCTATTGTTACAGTGTAGTGTGTTACAGTGTAGTGTGTTGCAGTGTTACAGTGTACTGTGTTACAGTGTAGTGTGTTACAGTGTACTGTGTTACAGTGTAGTGTGTTACAGTGTTACAGCATAGTGTGTTACAATGTTACAGTGTAATGGGTTACAGTGTAGTGTGTTACAGTGTAGTGTGTTACAGTGTTACAGTGATGTGTGTTGCAGTGTTACAGTGAAGTGTGTTGCAGTGTAGTGTGTTACAGTGTTACAGCATAGTGTGTTACAATGTTACAGTGTAATGGGTTACAGTGTAGTGTGTTACAGTGTTACAGTGTAGTGTGTTACAGAGCTATTGTTACAGTGTAGTGTGTTACAGTGTAGTGTGTTACAGAGCTATTGTTACAGTGTAGTGTGTTGCAGTGTTACAGTGTACTGTGTTACAGTGTAGTGTGTTACAGTGTTACAGCATAGTGTGTTAAAATGTTAGTGTAATGGGTTACAGTGTAGTGTGTTACAGTGTTACAGTGAAGTGTGTTGCAGTGTTACAGTGAAGTGTGTTGCAGTGTAGTGTGTTACAGTGTTACAGCATAGTGTGTTACAATGTTACAGTGTAATGGGTTACAGTGTAGTGTGTTACAGTGTAGTGTGTTACAGTGTTACAGTGATGTGTGTTGCAGTGTTACAGTGAAGTGTGTTGCAGTGTAGTGTGTTACAGTGTTACAGCATAGTGTGTTACAATGTTACAGTGTAATGGGTTACAGTGTAGTGTGTTACAGTGTTACAGTGTAGTGTGTTACAGAGCTATTGTTACAGTGTAGTGTGTTACAGTGTTTGTGTGTACAGGTATGTGTTACAGTGTAGTGTGTTGCAGTGTTACAGTGTACTGTGTTACAGTGTAGTGTGTTACAGTGTTACAGCATAGTGTGTTACAGTGTAGTGTGTTACAGTGTAGTGTGTTACAGTGTTACAGTGTAGTGTGTTACAGTGTTACAGTGTAGTGTGTTACAGTGTAGTGTGTTACAGTGTTACAGCATAGTGTGTTACAGTAAGTGTAATGTGTTACAGTGTAGTGTGTTACAGTGTAGTGTGTTACAGTGTAAGTGAGTGTGTTGCAGTGTTACAGTGTAGTGTGTTGCAGTGTAGTGTGTTACAGTGTTACAGTGTAGTGTGTTACAAGTGTTACAGTGTAATGGGTTACAGTGTAGTGTGTTACAGTATTACAGTGTTGTGTTAAAGTGTAGTGTGTTAACAAGTGTTACAGTGTAGTGTGTTACAGTGTAGTGTGTTACAGTGTAGTGTGTTACAGTGTAGTGTGTTGCAGTGTTACAGTGTACTGTGTTACAGTGTAGTGTGTTACAGTGTTACAGCATAGTGTGTTACAGAGTTAATGTTGTGTTACAGTGTAGTGTGTTACAGTGTTACAGTGTAGTGTGTTACAGAGCTATTGTTACAGTGTAGTGTGTTACAGTGTAGTGTGTTAGTGTTACAGTGTACTTGTGTTACAGTGTGTTTCAGCTAGTGTGTTACAGTGTACAGTGTAGTGTGTTACAGTGTAGTGTGTTACAGTGTTACAGTGTAGTGTGTTCAGTGTAGTATGTTACAGTGTTACAGTGACTTGTGTTAAAGTGTAGTGTGTTACAGCATAGTGTGTTACAGTGTAGTGTGTTACAGTGTTACAGTGTAGTGTGTTACAGTGTAGTGTGTTACAGTGTTTACAGCATAGTGTGTTACAGTGTAGTGTGTTACAGTGTAGTGTGTTACAGTGTTACAGTGTAGTGTGTTACAGTGTTACAGTGTAGTGTGTTACAGTGTAGTGTGTTGTTTCATTAGTGTTACAGTGTAGTGTGTTGCAGTGTTACAGTGACTTGTGTTACAGTGTAGTGTGTTACAGTGTTACAGTGTTGTGTTACAGTGTATAGTTTAAGTGTTACAGTGTAGTGTGTTACAGTTTACAGTGTAGTGTGTTCAGTGTTACAGTGTAGTGTGTTTCAGTGTAGTGTTACAGTGTAGTGTGTTACAGTGTTACAGTGACTTGTGTTACAGTGTAGTATCTTACAGTGTTACGGTGTAGTGTGTTACAGTATTACAGTGTAGTGTGTTACAGTGTTACAGTGTAGTGTGTTTCAGTGTAGTGTTACAGTGTAGTGTGTTGCAGTGTTACAGTGACTTGTGTTACAGTGTTACAGTGACTTGTGTTAAAGTGTAGTGTGTTACAGCATAGTGTGTTACAGTGTAGTGTGTTACAGTGTAGTATCTTACAGTGTTACAGTGTAGTGTGTTACAGTGTTACAGTGTAGTGTGTTTCAGTGTAGTGTGTTACAGTGTAGTGTGTTGCAGTGTTACAGTGACTTGTGTTACAGTGTAGAGTGTTACAGTGACTTGTGTTACAGTGTAGTGTGTTACAGTGTGGTATCTTACAGTGTTACAGTGTAGTGTGTTACAGTATTACAGTGTAGTGTGTTACAGTGTAGTGTGTTACAGTGACTTGTGTTACAGTGTAGTGTGTTACAGTGTAGTGTGTTACAGTGTAGTGTGTTACAGTGTTACAGTGTAGTGTGTTACAGTGTAGTGTGTTACAGCGTAGTGTGTTACAGCGTAGTGTGTTACAGCGTAGTGTGTTACAGCGTAGTGTGTTACAGCGTAGTGAGTTACAGTGTAGTGTATTACAGTGTTACAGTGTATTGTGTTACATTGTTACAGAGAAATGTTAATAGTGTTAATAATAATCAGTGCATCATACCCTTTAAATAATTGGGGAAATTCAGCAGGTTGGTGCTGTTCAACATCAGGTTGATCATAAACGGGGTGACGACTCCGAAGGCAAATCCGTAAGACCATCGGTTCTGTTTCTTGCCTGTGAAGTCCACGGGTCTGTGGATACACACATTAATCCATGAGCAGTTTCATAAAAATATTCCCAATAAACAGTGTGTGAAATTTCAGGCTTCTATCTGCAACGTACATCACGAAGTTGAATCTGCCGTTCAGACACGGAAATCTCCTCTCATACTCACACAGCTCCTTCCTGCGCTCCATAAACGACAGCAGGAGTATAATAAACACCTGCACACACACACACACACACACACACACACACACAGAGTTTTATTCATTAGATTGATTTATTACATTAACATGTAACACATCAACAAACTGATTTCAATGTTAATCATCTTCATTAATTTCCCAACAAACACTACTCTTCAAAACTCGTCCCCTCAGCAGTCTCTCTTTATTCTCTCTCTCTTCAGCTATAAACACTCGTCCCCTCAGCAGTCTCTCTTTATTCTCTCTCTCTTCAGCTATAAACACTCGTCCCCTCAGCAGTCTCTCTTTATTCTCTCTCTCTCTTCAGCTATAAACACTCGTCCCCTCAGCAGTCTCTCTTTATTCTCTCTCTTCAGCTATAAACACTCGTCCCCTCAGCAGTCTCTCTTTATTCTCTCTCTCTTCAGCTATAAACACTCGTCCCCTCAGCAGTCTCTCTTTATTCTCTCTCTCTTCAGCTATAAACACTCGTCCCCTCAGCAGTCTCTCTTTATTCTCTCTCTCTTCAGCTATAAACACTCGTCCCCTCAGCAGTCTCTCTTTATTCTCTCTCTCTTCAGCTATAAACACTCGTCCCCTCAGCAGTCTCTCTTTATTCTCTCTCTCTTCAGCTATAAACACTCGTCCCCTCAACAGTCTCTTTATTCTCTCTCTCTTCAGCTATAAACACTCGTCCCCTCAACAGTCTCTCTTTATTCTCTCTCTCTTCAGCTATAAATACTCGTCCCCTCAGCAGTCTCTCTTTATTCTCTCTCTTCAGCTATAAACACTCGTCCCCTCAGCAGTCTCTCTTTATTCTCTCTCTCTTCAGCTATAAACCCTCGTCCCCTCAGCAGTCTCTCTTTATTCTCTCTCTCTTCAGCTATAAACCCTCGTCCCCTCAGCAGTCTCTCTTTATTCTCTCTCTCTCTTCAGCTATAAACACTCGTCCCCTCAGCAGTCTCTCTTTATTCTCTCTCTCTTCAGCTATAAACACTCGTCCCCTCAGCAGTCTCTCTTTATTCTCTCTCTCTTCAGCTATAAACACTCGTCCCCTCAACAGTCTCTTTATTCTCTCTCTCTTCAGCTATAAACACTCGTCCCCTCAACAGTCTCTCTTTATTCTCTCTCTCTTCAGCTATAAATACTCGTCCCCTCAGCAGTCTCTTTATTCTCTCTCTTTCAGCTATAAACACTCGTCCCCTAAAGCAGTCTCTCTTTATTCTCTCTCTCTTCAGCTATAAAACCCTCGTCCCCTCAGCAGTCTCTCTTTATTCTCTCTCTCTTCAGCTATAAACCCTCGTCCCCTCAGCAGTCTCTCTTTATTCTCTCTCTCTCTTCAGCTATAAACACTCGTCCCCTCAGCAGTCTCTCTTTATTCTCTCTCTCTCTTCAGCTATAAACACTCGTCCCCTCAGCAGTCTCTCATCCCCACAGCAGAACTGTGTTCGAGCAAAACACAGAACAAATAATTAGAAAACAAACAAAAAAAGGATAAAAATGAAGGCATGACTTACAGAAGGTAACATGCTCCATGGCACAAAGAAGTTTTCAAAGGTCTTGCAGTTATGCATTAAAATTGTCTCATTTCTGAAAAAGAGTTTAAAATGTAAACATAAAGAAATGTGATTGGACATAAAGAAGTTGTATAAAGGTATTCTCGGTGTGATTCAATTTCAACTCCTCCTTAACTTTAAATCATTTTAAAATAATTTGTTATTTTATTTCTTTTATTTATTGAGAGTAAAATCAGTCCAAAAATGCTACATGAAAAAAATCTCTAACATGAAGTATGCAGTACTGAAGCTGTCCGATTCACTAAAAAGAATCGGTTCAGATGAGTGATTCGTTTATGAGTCAGTCATCGCTACAGCATGGTCTAGGATGAAAACGTGGTGCAGATGTGGAGAGGTGAAGATGATGATGGTGGTATCAGTGGACACTCACACGGGGGCTGATGAGACATTCTGGCTCTGGAGAGAGAGAAGAAGAGATGATGAGATGATGATCTCTACTCAGACCAGTGGACTAACAAAATCCCTCAGACTCAATAACAACACAAACTCCACACTTCCCTCCATGTGGAAGAGAAATAAAGCTGAGGTTCTGTCACCATCAAGCTTTTTGTAGTGTATTGGCTAAATGTTAAAAGTGAGGTTCCTTTAAGAAGGTAATGATGGTGAGGGGTGTGGTTTAGCCCTTTAGTCTAACCCTAACCCTGACCTCCACTTCTTTTCCTCCCTCCCCTTGGACTCGGCTACAGACACTTTCCTCTCTCCTCTTTTTCCTTAACCATGGACCTTCTCTGCCCTCTGTCCACTAAACCCCGGAAGACCCGAACCGGGTTCCTGTAGTTTGTAGGAAAGTACTTAGTGGTGCGAGAATCTTTCTTCTTTCACATACACATTTTTATATACGTACAAATATGTGGTCTTGTTTTAGGAATAAAACTTTTTTCATTATTTACCTGGAAAGACGTGAAATGTTCATGCTCGTATTAAATCTGATAAGTTAACACGAAACTCTGAGCTGAAAATTAGTGTGTGTGTGAAATGTATTGTAAAATAATCTTCCTTTAATATCTTGAATTTTAGTGTGTGTTTTTTTTTTACCCAGTGTTGGCACTGAAACCGGTGAAGGCATGAGGTTTCATCACACCAGTGTCTGTTGTTTTCACTGCTGCATGAAGCCTGTTCCAACATGCCCTCCATTACTCTCTCCACTAAAGCTATTCATGTTAATCATCAGTGTATTGAGTCCTATAGAACACTGGGTTTAAGGACACACCCTTTCCAGTAAAAACTGAGATTTTACAGGTTTCCATAGCAACAGATTTAGTTTTACTTTGACCTAATCTCGGTTTTCCGAAACTAAAATTAAATCAGGAGCTCAAGCACCGTAAAGGAAGACTGTGTGAAACCTCACATGCTCAAACCGGCTAAATAAATAAATAAATAAATAAATAAATAAATAAATGAATGAATAAATAAATAAATAAAATAAATAAATAAATAAATAAATAAATGAATGAATAAAAAGCCAGTTCGGTGTTTCACTAGGGTCCGTGTAGTTTTTGGTATTTAAAGTTAGTTTTTTTTTTTATAAACAAACAAAAAAACAAAAATGAATGTAATATTTGGTTTTTATTTTAAAATCCATAAACAATAAAGTACGTAATAAACCGTTTTTAATGATGTGATGAAAATGTCAGGCACCTTTTTAAAATGAGACTTGATTTTCTTTCCTCATTTATACTTTACATGAAGAAAGGTGTACAGAGAAACGGAAAAACAGCGGCATTTCCTGGCGCGGTAAAGTTACTTACTTTAGGGACCGTCTGCAAATTTACCTCTCAGTACAAAACGAAGTCCAATAATTATCACAAATTATGTTTACAAAGCCATAGTAAATGACTTATGGGCAAACTGACTGAAAATATCTAGCAAACATGTCGCCTTAGACAATAACTTCCCCAATGTGTGTACAGTACACAAATATTTATAGAGAAAAAAAAAAGGAAATTCATCAAAATGGGGTTAGTCCTGTTCCAAAGGTTGTAGTACATTTGGAGTTACAAGAGTGACTTACTACAGGTGAAATTTCGCCAATATCTCCCTTACTGTACATACAGTGCATAATTATTCTTAGAAAAAACACTGCTGTATTTCACCAAAAGGTTTTTTTTTCCATGTTCCCAATGTTGTAGTATGTTCCTAGTGGCCAGACTGACTTACTACAGGTGAAAGTTTGACAATAACACCCTATATTTGTATATACTGTATACCTGTAGTAAGTCTTGTAACAAGGAATGTACTACAACCTTTGGAGCATGAAAAAATCCTTTTGGGAATTTTTTTCATGGAAATACTTGTGCACTGTACACATATGAACGGAGGTATTGGCGAAATTTCAGCTGTAGTAAGTCAGTCCTGTCACTATAAATGTACTACAACATTTGGAACATGAATAACCCCATTCTGATGAATTTCTGTATTTTTTTCTCTAAAAATATAAACTGGAAGTTATTGTCTAACGCGACATATTTGCTAAATATTTTCAGTCAGTTTGCCCACAAGTCATTTACTATGGCTTTGTGAACATAATTTGTATTAATTATTGGACTTCGTTTTGTACTGAGAGGTAAATTTGCAGACGGTCCCTAAAGCAGCC
This sequence comes from Hemibagrus guttatus, assembly GCA_033459395.1. Lineage (NCBI taxonomy): Eukaryota > Metazoa > Chordata > Actinopteri > Siluriformes > Bagridae > Hemibagrus > Hemibagrus guttatus. Next base: position 15,270,114 of record JAUCMX010000029.1, on the reverse strand, counting down.
TTTGCAAATATCTGGCTAATATCGAAGCTAAAACTTTACCGCGCTCTTAACTTTTCAGCCATCATCATGTCCTCGTCCCTGAGGGACACTCTTTTCATTATTTCTGAAAACTACGTAGTGGTCCATGTTGTGCATCATCCAGGTGAATGTAGCGCCAAGACGACTGCACGCTGCCGCAAATGATAGAAGTATAGATACTTCCGGTTTTAGACAAAGGAAATGCCGCTGTTTTTCCGTTTCTCTGTACAACTTTCTTCATGTAAAGTATAAATGAGGAAAGAAAATCAAGTCTCATTTTAAAAAGGTGCCTGACATTTTCATCACATCATTAAAAACGGTTTATTACGTACTTTATTGTTTATGGATTTTTAAATCAAAATCAAATATTACTTTCATTTTCGGTTTTTTTTTTTGTTTCTGTTTATAAAAAGAAACTTCACTTCAGCAGTCCACACAGTGAACTCCCAGAGGTTCCTCTTCTCTCAAACCTACACCTTCTACAATCTCCTGCAGAAACCTAACACCTCTTACACACTGCTCAGGATTCCTCTACTTTCCCTCCATTGTCTCCAGACACAGACACCTTAAACACCAAACTTTCCGGAGTTAAAGACTTCACACTCACCCAGTCGATGTCCTCTGAGATGCTAATGTCATCATCCATTTTCTTCTAGCCGCTTTCCCCCGAACAACAGAAATAATGAACCCGTCTCTCTCTTTTTAACCGTGTGTGTGTGTGTGTGTGTGTGTGTGTGTTGGGGGTGGGTGGGTGGTAATGGGTGGGCGACTGAACCCCGCCTACAGGAAACTGAAGGACCGGTTCATTCTGTCGGTAAGTCAGGGCTTTGCACGGAAAAGGAAGGAAAAAAATCAGAATGAAAAACAGCTGTCCAGAACTGAACAGGAAAGTGTGTGGATTTTGTGAATGCACAGAGTGTGTATCAAGACCTGAAGACAGAAAACATTCCCCTCTTCTTCTCATTTTTATTCTTTTCACTTTTTATTTCAATCTGTATCATCATCCAGGGGCCGTGGTCAGTAACCGGACCGTCCTCGTCAGCGGCACTCTGAGATGAAGGTCAGGGGTTTTATTTCAGTCTGTATCATCGTCCAGCCCAGGATGTGAGCTCTAATTAATAATGAGTTACCTGTCAAGTGCAGCAGCTCCTCTTCATCCTCAGGTGAGGTTTAGTTTGAACAGCTGGATTAAAATATCCTGCAGCTGCATCACAGAGAACTGACCAGTGCCATGAAACATAAAGCAGTAAGAAGTAAGACTAATGAAGGCAACTGCTTCATCCTTTCTGAACAGCAGCCTGGTTATGGAGAGAGGGTGTGTGTGTGTGTGTGTGTGTGTCAGTAGGATGTCAGGTTCTCCATGAAGGCTAAGGTTCATCAGGATGAAGCAGAAGGAGTTGACCTCACTGTGTAAGGAAACTCATCCACGTCTAGTGCTGGTTAGTGTAGTGGTCAGTGTATGTACCAGTGCATCACACTAATATCATTAATATAAACATTAAATCTCCAGAACACCTCGTTTTCAGTTGTTTTCTTTTCCCCACAGGACGAGGAATGAATATTTATTCACTTTCTTCAATAAAAGAATGAATAAAAACACAAAACAAACACATCCACACTCTATTTCACATCTTTTTCTGCAGGATTTCTGACTTCCTCTTTCACTTCCTTCCTTTACTAGATGGGGTTGCTATGGAAACCAGATGGAGTAACACATTGCCACAGTCACATAAACCTCTAAGAGATTTAACCTGCAGGACTGATCATTTTATTATTATTATTATTATTATTATTATTATTATTAGCAATATTATTAATAATAATCAGTGTGTGTGATAAAGTGCAGATGTTACCCCACTGAAGCTGTTTATTTTCCTGTAAGAGCAGCGTTTTATTCCACTTACACCACAACACTCCCAAACTACTGTAATATATAATACTGTCTTAAAGGCATACATGTGTTTTATATATATATATATTTATGTGTGTGTGGGGGTGTATTTCTACAGAGGTGTGTGTGTGTGTGTATATATATATATATATAAAAATATAAGTGTGTGTGTGTGCGTGTGTATGTATGTGTGTATGTGTGTGCGTGCGTGACTACAGAATGTTGCGTTATGGTGTTATGCAGTATTTTCTCTGTCACAATCTACTGAAATTTATTTTTAAAAAAGAGGAAATACTTTACACAGAAATGCCTTTCTTTACTGCGAAACCCTCAGCAGTGATTTCTGTGAGAAACATGAGTCAGTGTTTCATCTCAGCCGTATTTCCGTTGTAATCATGACCAGTAACTGAGAAAATTATAAACACTCAAATATAATAAGATCAGATCCAGGAGTCTCAGAGATCAGAGTTTAGAGACACATCAGGAACTCGTTGTTCTCACACACACACACACACACACACACACACACACATACATATACACACACACACTCTGACTAAAATACTCATTTATATAAACATTCTCCCTGAAACCTCTCTGAATGCTGAAGCTTCCTGCTGATGCTGCTCCTGAGAGCGATGAGCAGAGTGTGTGATTAACAAGAGATTTTTCTGTGTGATGTCCGGCGCTGTGGTCATGGCGTGTGAGAGACGGCCCAGGCGAAGGCGAACTCGGTGTCTGTCTTGCTCTGCACTGCTTGCTTTCTCATCAGGATGAGTTTCGGGTTCCTCACCAGTGTGTACATGAGGAACCAGCGGGTGAGAGCTCGCTCTCTCCCGGGACGCTCTGGGGAAAACCCCAGAAGCGAAAAGCCGGTGGTTTCGGGTAAGGGGGGGAAAAAAAATCCTCATCACGGCAGGTACGAGACATAATGAGGTGAAGGTCAGGGGGCTGGGGGTCAGTAACCGGACCGTCCTCATCACAGCAGGTACGAGACTGTACTGTGAGGTGAAGGTCGGGGGGCCCTGGGGGTCAGTAACCGGACCGTCCTCATCATCGGCAGGTACTAGACTGTACTGTCAGGTGAAGGTCAGGGGGCCGTGGTCAGTAACCGGACCGTCCACATCAGCGGCAGGTACTAGACTGTACTGTCAGGTGAAGGTCAGGGGGCCGTGGTCAGTAACCGGACCGTCCACATCAGCGGCAGGTACTAGACTGTACTGTCAGGTGAAGGTCAGGGGGCCGTATTCAGTAACCAGACTGTCCAGTTCAGGGTACTGGGTACAAGTTCTGGGGTATGAGTAGGTGCAGCATGACCATGTTTATTGAAGCTACACTAAAACACATGTCTTTATCTTGAAAGAGCTGTTACCTGACTTTAATAGCGGCGGCTCTTCCGCTCGGACACGCCGCGGTGTGTGATGCAGCATCAGGTGACAGAAGGACAGCAGGACCGGATTACTGTGATGATGATCCGTTATGATCATTCCCAACCACGTGCAGTAACCTGAGGAAAATAAAATGTTTGAGAATCCGGTGTAAAGCTAGGGGCAGGACTCCATCAGGCCTGGAGCTGCACTTATGATGGGGTTTATCTCTAAAGAGCTGCGGTGAGTGAAGACTGGCCGTACTCTTGTCCAGAATCTCGAAGCCCTGCGGCATTATGGCTCGCTCGATACACGACAGCAGCATCAACCCCACGGCACTGCTTTTCAATAAGCGCATCATGCAGCTCATCAAACCCAGGATCACGTTAAAGAAGAAGAGGAAGTAGTTCACGTTGTGGAAGACCTTCCTGTGGAGGACAGAGAGAAACGTTATTAACCCATGCTTCCGAGGTGAGTTTTTATCATTTAAAACAAATTTCTAACAGCTTCAAGTCAACCCAAACACGCCACCTGACCAGTGCAGCGCATTTATTTCCAACACTTTGTGATCAGTTATTTTTAGATTCATGGAAAACACACACCCACACACACTCTTCTACACAGGAAGTGATGAATTCCAGGCAGGAATTTAAGCCTAGTGGGAAAGTCTTCTCGTTTATTTAACACTTTCTTGAGAAATAAAAGTAATGAATTTATCTTCTCTTCTTCTCTAATCTCAGATTCCAGCAGCAGTGTAAATGATGAGAAACATCTACAGCCAACCATCAGAACCTGTGATGACTCATACAGCTGGTAGAGAACTGAGACAGAAGGTCAGGACGAGCCACTGGATTTTTCCGACCCAACAGGAAGTGTGCACTGAACACTTCCTGAGCATTAAACTACTTACTGCTTATTGCTGCTGTTACCTGTTATTGAGGGCTAAAGGTTTGTCTTTATCCGTAGATGAGATTTTATCTTGCAGGAAAAACATGTGGAGGAACATGCGCTGGAGCGCCATCACAGCCAGCACCACGAAGAAATTCGCTCTGGGTTTATAAAACACAGCACACACACACACACACACACACACACACACACACACACACACACATTGGGATTTATTAGGCAGCAAGTGAACATTTTGTCCTCAAAGTTGATGTGTTAGAAGCAGGAAAAATGGACAAGCGTAAGGATTTGAGCGAGTTTGACGAAGGACCAAATTGTGATGGCTAGACCACTGGATCAGAACATCTCCAAAACTGCAGCTCTTGTGGGGTGTTCCCGGTCTGCAGTGGTCAGTATCTATCAAAAGTGGTCCAAGGAAGGAACAGTGATGACCCGGTGACAGGGTCATGAGCGGCTGAGGCTCACTGATGCACGTGGGGAGCGAAGGCTGGCCCGTGTGATCCGATCCAACAGACGAACTACTGTTGCTCAAATTGCTGAAGACGTTAATGCTGGTTCTGATAGAAAGGTGTCAGAATACACAGTGCAGGATGGGTCAGGGCAGCAGAAGGGCAACCAACACAATATTAGGCAGGTGGTCATAATGTTATGCCTGATCAGAGTATTGTAAAGTTTATGGAGTGGAGTGTTAACGAGAGACAGCAGTAATGATCCCTTGCTGGTCCACTATGCCACATCATCATCATCATCATCATCATCATCATCACTCTGACAGATTCTCAGTCATACGCTACGTACAGAACGATGATCAGGTCAGTCAGCCAGTGGAGGAAGCCGTATGTCCGGATCGGAGATATAACCATGTACACAAACACCAAGCCCCCCACAAACATCGCCAAGTGTGCGATCAGATAACCTGAAAAACACCAGGAACATTTCTTTAAGAAAAACTCATCAAAGTTCATCCAGAGTTATTATATCTGATTCTGATTGACTTCCATGGATGCACTGACCCCACAGAGTGAAGGCAATCTGGTAGCCGGGGTACTTCAGCAGACCGCCCTGTAGGAGGGATAACGTTAGTCATGTTCATGAGGATCCTGATTTATTTTCTGGTTTGTTTTGTTTCACACAATGTCCACCAGGTGGCACACAGAGGCTCGGACACACTGACCGCTGGCTCTTCCTTTCAGAGAGAGTCTGATGAAGATGAGCTGCAGAGACCTTTCTACTTAAAATAACCACAGATTTTTTTTAATAAAGTGAGGAAAAAGGAAACACTCACCAAACTAGCCGTAGGATTCGGTTTGTACTTCCTGGGTAAATAGATTTTTTTCCCAGCCCACATGGATTTAATGTGCTTCCTGTCAATCAAATATTGTCAATCAAGTGTATCAGGTTCCACGGGTGAAAAGAAAACCTTCTCATAAAATCGATGTGAAAACTAGCATGTTATTTATATTTATATTAATATTATGTAGTGAGTTATACTGATGGATTGGAAGATGTCATGGTTGCTATAGTAACAGCTGATTCTCAGGGGTTTGTGGGTTTGTTTCTTCAGGTGTTTCCTGTGTACCTGTAACACACTAACACACGGCTGATGTGGATCACGGACAAGAAGGTGGCGCAGGCTGATGAGACGTACCAGGTGTCTAAAACGTTATTCAACACAAATCAATAAAAAATCAAATAAAAAACAAAAAAAAATAGCTGAATCCTGTTTTCAAAAAATTTAATGTTAAAGCAGGGATAGAATAAAGAAATATATGAATAAAAGATATGTAAAAAAGAAAAGACAGAGAGAGAGAGAGAGAGAGAGAGAAAGAGAGAGAGAGAGAGAGCTTACATTTAAAATAGTTAAGGTGATTGCTGAAATCTGATTGGTCAAACAGAAGAGAGAAAAATTCGTTCCCCTTGTCCAGCAGACTGAAACTGAATGAAATGGAGACCTGCTCAATCAACACCATCTACAGGACACACACACACCACACACACCACACACACACACACGCTCATGTTATCAGCAATAAGAATATATATCTGTTACTGAGCCCTCATTCAGTAGGGGCGGAGCCATGCTGGAAGAGACCACGCCCACAGGTTGAGAGTGTTGAGATATGATGATAAAATATCTAAAACCTGATCACTGTACACGTCTCTGAGACACACACACACACACACACACACACACACACACATGTACCAGGTACAAACTGAAGAAGCAGAGTACGACGGTGGCGATGATCCTGTTCGGGAATTTAAAATACGGGTCCCACTCATACACTTTCCTCTGGAACCAGCTCTTCTCCACAGACCTGTCATATAAACACAAGGGTTACACTGTGTGTGTGTGTGTGTGTGTGTGTGTGTGTGTGTGTGTGCATGTGTCTGTGTGTGTATCTGTGTGTGTGTGTGTGTGTGTGTGTGTGTGTGCATGTGTCTGTGTGTGTGTGTGTGTGTGTGTGTGTGTCTGTGTGTGTGTGTGTGTGTCTGTGTGTGTGTGTGTCTGTGTGTGTATCTGTGTGTGTGTGTGTGTGTGTGTGTGTGTGCATGTGTCTGTGTGTGTATCTGTGTGTGTGTGTGTGTGTGTGTGTGTGCATGTGTCTGTGTGTGTGTGTGTGTCTGTGTGTGTATCTGTGTGTGTGTGTGTGTGTGTGTGTGTGTGCATGTGTCTGTGTGTGTATCTGTGTGTGTGTGTGTGTGTGTGTGTGTGCATGTGTCTGTGTGTGTGTGTGTGTGTGTGCGTGCATGTGTATGTGTGTGTGTGTGTGTGTATCTGTGTGTGTGTGTCTGTGTGTGTGTACCTTTCAGCTGGCCGCTTCAGTAATCTCTGTACATACTTGTACTGCTCCTTCTGTACTTCTTCCTAGAGAACACACACACACACACACACACACACAGATGAGATGTTACAGTGTAGTGTGTGTATTAGTGTATGTTACAGTATAGTGTGTGTAGTAGTGTATGTTACAGTATAGTGTGTGTTTCAGTGTGTGTTACAGCGTAGTGGTATGTGTAGTAGTGTGTGTTACAGTGTATTGTGTGTAGTAGTATGTGTTACAGTGTAGTATGTGTTACAGTGTGTAGTAGTGTGTGTTAGAGTGTGCTGTGTTTTACAGTGTAGTGTGTCTAGTAGTATGTGTTACATTGTGTGTTACAGTGCAGTGTGTAGTAGTGTGTGTTACAGTGTAGTGTGTGTTACAGTTCAGCGTGTGTAGTAGAGTGTGTTACAGTGGAGTGTGTATAGTAGTGTTAGTGTAGTGTGTGTTACAGTGTAGTGTGTGTTACAGTGCAGTTTGTGTGTAGTAGTAGTAGTAGTATGTGTTACAGTGTACTGTATATGTAGTAGTGTGTGTTACAGTGTAGTGTGTGTTACAGTGTAGTGTGTGTTACAGTGTGTAGTAGTGTGTGTTACAGTGTGCTGTGTTTTACAGTGTAGTGTGTCTAGTAGTATGTGTTACATTGTGTGTTACAGTGCAGTGTGTAGTAGTGTGTGTTACAGTGTAGTGTGTGTTACAGTTCAGCGTGTGTAGTAGAGTGTGTTACAGTGTAGTGTGTATAGTAGTGTTAGTGTAGTGTGTGTTACAGTGTAGTTTGTGTTACAGTGTATTGTGTGTTACTGTGTAGTGTGTTACAGTGTAGTTTGTGTTACAGTGTATTGTGTGTTACTGTGTAGTGTGTTACAGTGTAGTTTGTGTTACAGTGTGTGTTACAGTGTAGTGTGTTACAGTGCAGTTTGTGTGTAGTAGTAGTAGTATGTGTTACAGTGTACTGTATGTGTAGTAGTGTGTGTTACAGTGTAGTGTGTGTAGTAGTGTTTTACAGTGAAGTGTGTGTTACAGTGTAGGATGTGTTACAGTGTGTAGTAGTGTGTGTTACAGTGTGCTGTGTTTTACAGTGTAGTGTGTCTAGTAGTATGTGTTACATTGTGTGTTACAGTGCAGTGTGTAGTAGTGTGTGTTACAGTGGAGTGTGTATAGTAGTGTTAGTGTAGTGTGTGTTACTGTCACGACCCGCCCGAACGCCGGCCGCAAGAGGGAGCTCTCACCTGACTTTTGAGTTTACTTCCGGGTGCGCGCTGGCTTTAAGAATGCTGCGCACTTCCTGCATATCGCGAATTATCTTTTCTATGGGGAGTACCGAGCGTTTGATATTTGGATTGCTTTCTGTGTATGACTTGGACTGGCAATTGATTTCTCTTTTGGATTACCTGTGTGGATTACCTGTTGTTGCTGAACTGGACTGTTTAACGTTTTCTCTTTTGGATTATCTGTGTGGATTACCTGTTGTTGCTGAACTGGACTGTTTAACGTTTTCTCTTTTGGATTATCTGTGTGGATTACCTGTTGTTGCTGAACTGGACTGTTTAACGTTTTCTCTTTTGGATTATCTGTGTGGATTACCTGTTGTTGCTGAACTGGACTGTTTAACGTTTATTCTATTGGATTGTCTCTGCTGTATCTATTGTTGGCTTACTGATTCTGGACTGTTTAAGGACTTTCGTTTCTTTGTCTTCCTGTGTGTTTGTACACACTTCTATAATACACCGTTGCCGAACTCTGTGCCTGTTTCCGACTCTGTCTTTGCTCGTCCCCTATCGCCGGTTCGGCGAATGTATCTGAACACCTCCGCCTCCGGCGGAGCTTCCTCACAGAATACTTTGCCTATCATGGATCCAGCGGAGCTGCGCGACATCATAGTGCGGCAGGGAGCTCTAATCCACTCCTATCAAGACCAGGTAGAGGCGCTGCAAGTCCAGCTACGCAGCGCGAGCCTCGCCGCACCACGGGACCCGCCCGCAGCACGCGGTGAGTCACCCCGTCTAGCTTTACCAGACAAGTTTGAGGGTTCTGCTGACCGCTGTCGGGGCTTCTTACGACAATGTGAAGTGTTCTTCTCGCATCAACCAGGGATGTACAGAGAGGAGGAAACCCAGTGTGCACTGGTTATGTCATTACTAACTGGTAGGGCATTGGAGTGGGCTTCCACAGTATGGGACGACGATCCCCAGATTAGATCATCATTTGTGTATTTCTCAGGCATGATTCGTGAGGTGTTTGAGTACCCCGCAGGGGGCAAGGACATATCTGTACAGCTCATGGAGCTACGCCAGGGCTCTGACACCGCAGCGGACTACGCCATTAGGTTCCGCACCCTGGCAGTGCAGTCGGGGTGGAACGACGCGTCGCTATGGGCAGTGTTTCTGGCCAGACTGAAGCCTGAGCTCCAGACGGAGCTAGCGTGTCGCACTGAGGAGACTACACTATCCCAGTTTGTAGCCACGGCCATCCGCCTGGATAATCTCATGCGCCAACACCAGGCAGGGCCATCAAGTTTCTCTTCAGCTCGTCCCAGAAACCGGCCAAACTACTCCAGCTTCAGGGAGGAGGTCCCAGAGCCCATGCAACTGGGGAGGTCCAGGCTGGCTGAGCCGGCGCAGCAACAACAAAGCCGGATGCAGTTGTGCTATAACTGCGGGGCTTCCGGACATCTAAGCCCCCGGTGCCCAGAGAAACCTTCATCGGCACAGGTGGGTGGTGGTTCTTGGTTCTTCAGCTTACTGGTGCCGGTGTCACTGTGTGTGTCTAATCGTTGTGTTCCTGTCTCAGCATTAATTGACTCTGGGGCGGCCGTCAACCTTATCGTCGGGGCATTGGTGGAAAGGCTCGGGATCCCCACCTTCCCCTGTTTACCACCTCTAAGGATTACGGCCATCAACAGTCGTCCAATTGATGAGGGCTACCTGAAACGTCAAACGGAACTACTGAATTTCCGTGTGGGCCTTTTTCACCACGAACATCTGGCATTCTACGTCACTTCCTCTCCGGCCAACCCCGTGATCTTGGGATTCCCGTGGCTCAGGTGCCATGACCCCCAAATTTCCTGGTGCTCAGGGGAGCTGGTACGCTGGTCACCCGCCTGCAAGGAGAAATGCCTACGGGACCAGGTACCTAGGCCCTGCAGGATCTCTTGCGTGAGGGAACCGCCCCTCACTATCCCTGGTCACCCTCCTCTGGAGTACGCAGAATTTCGGGAGGTGTTCGGCGAGGAAAGGGCGGCACGACTACCGGCGCATCAACCGTGGGACTGTGCCATCGATCTGCTACCTAACGCCTCGCCACCCAGGGGGCAGGTCTACCCTCTTTCGCTACCTGAGTCTAAGGCCATGGAGGAGTACATTGAGACCGCCCTGGCAGCGGGTCACATCCGGCCATCCACGTCACCGGCAGCAGCAGGATTCTTTTTCGTGGGCAAAAAGGATGGTGGCTTACGTCCGTGTATAGACTATCGGGGGTTGAACGCTATCACCGTTCCTTACCCCTATCCTCTGCCTCTGGTACCTGCAGTGCTGGAGCAGCTGAGGGGGGCGAGGATTTTTACTAAACTAGATCTTAGGAGCGCCTACAACCTGGTTCAGATCAAAAAGGGGGATGAATGGAAGACCGCTTTCCACACAACTCACGGACACTATGAGTACCGGGTAATGCCCTTCGGCCTCACCAATGCCCCCGCAGTCTTCCAAGCCCTCATAAATGGGGTGTTTCAAGACCTGCTTGGGAAATGGGTTATCGCATACATTGATGACATCCTCGTGTACTCCGCCTCCCTAGAGGAACATGTACTACACGTCCAGGAGGTGTTATCCCGGTTACAGCAGCACCACCTGTACGTGAAGCTAGAGAAGTGTGAGTTCCACCGGCCCACGATGACTTTCTTGGGCTACGTGGTCTCACGACGGGGCGTGGAGATAGACGTGGTTAAAGTTTGGGCAGTTACGGACTGGCCTGCCCCCACTATGGTGTGGGAGCTGCAGCGTTTCCTGGGTTTCGCCAATTTCGCCAAGGTGCTTCATATGCAACTACAGCTCGGTGGTAGGTCCGTTGACTTCATTACTAAGGGGGAAGCCCAAGAGGTTGACTTGGACAGACCAGGTCCGGGCGGCCTTTCAGCAGCTGAAGGACTGCTTCACCATGGCCCCCATCCTACGACACCCGGATCCTGACTTATCATTTGTGGTGGAGGTAGACGCCTCCAGTAGCGGCCTCGGGGCTGTGCTTTCCCAACGTCATGGAGAACCAGGGAAGCTTCCATGTGCATTTTATTCAAGGAAATTGACTACTGCCGAGGCCAACTATGACGTGGGCAACAGAGAACTTCTGGCGATCAAGGCGGTGCTGGAGGAGTGGCGTCACTGGCTGGAGGGGGCACGTCACCCATTCCAGGTGCTCACCAATCATCGCAACTTGGAGTACCTTCGTGGCGCCAAGCGCTTAAACCCACAACATGCCAGATGGGCCTTGTTCTGCACTCGATTCCGGTTCATTGTGACATACCGCCCTGGGTCCAAGAACGGTAAGGCGGATGCGCTGTCACGGAGATTCGAGGGAGCCGACGAGCCTGTGCTGACCGAGCCCACCTGCCCCCCACTGCCATTCTGGCCCCGGTATGCTGGAACCTCGTGGAGGAGATTCAGCGGACTCATGCTGTGGAGCCGCCCCCTGCTGGTTGCCCACCGACTAAGGTCTTCGTGCCCCCGCAGTTTCATACCCAAGTGATGCAGTGGGTACATGAGACTCCCAGCTCGGGCCATCTGGGGGTCCGTCGATCTACACAGTTCGCCCGCCGCCGGTTCTGGTGGCCATCCCTGGCGTTAGATGTGGAAAGATACTCACAGTTACAGTGTAGTTTGTGTTACAGTGTAGTTTGTGTTACAGTGTAGTGTGTGTTACAGTGCAGTTTGTGTGTAGTAGTATGTGTTACAGTGTACTGTATGTGTAGTAGTGTGTGTTACAGTGTAGTTTGTGTAGTAGTATGTGTTACAGTGTAGTGTGTGTTACAGTGTAGGATGTGTTACATTGTGGAGTAGTGTGTGTTACAGTGTGCTGTGTTTTACAGTGTAGTGTGTCTAGTAGTATGTATTACATTGTGTGTTACAGTGCAGTGTGTAGTAGTGTGTGTTACAGTGTAGTGTGTGTTACAGTGTGTGTTAGTTATAGTGCAGTTTGTGTGTAGTAGTAGCAGTAGTGTGTGTTACAGTGTAGTGTGTATTACAGTGCAGTTTGTGTGTAGTAGTGTGTGTTACAGTGTAGTGTGTGTAGTAGTGTGTGTTACAGAGTAGTGTGTGTCGTAGGGTGTGTTACAGTGTAGTGTGTGTTACAGTGTAGTGTGTGCACTAGTGTGTGTTACAGTGTAGTGTGTGTAGTAGTGTGTTTTACCGTGTGTGTTATAGTGTAGTGTGTGTTACAGTGTGTGTTACAGTGTAGTGTGTGTAGTAGTGTGTGTTACAGTGTAGTGTGTGTTACAGTGTGTGTTACAGTGTAGTGTGTGTTACAGTGTGTGTTACAGTGTAGTGTGTGTAGTAGTGTGTGTTACAGTGTAGTGTGTGTAGTAGTGTGTGTTACAGTGTAGTGTGTGTTACAGTGCAGTTTGTGTGTAGTAGTGTGTGTTACAGTGTAGTGTGTGTTACACTGTGTTTTACAGTGTAGGGTGTGTAGTAGTTTGTGTTACAGTGTGTCACAGTGTAGTGTGTGGTACAGTGTGTGTTACAGTCTAGTGTGGGTTACAGTGTGTTATAGTGCCGTGTGTGTTACAGTGTATGTTTCAGTGTGTGTTACAGTGTACTGTATGTGTAGTAGTGTGTGTTACAGTGTAGTCTGTCTAGTAGTATGTGTTACATTGTGTTACAATGTAGTGTGTTATAGTGTGTGTTACAGTGTAGTGTGTGTTACAGTGTAGTGTGTGCACTAGTGTGTGTTACAGTGTAGTGTGTGTAGTAGTGTGTGTTACAGTGTAGTGTGTGTAGTAGTGTGTTTTACCGTGTGTGTTACAGTGTAGTGTGTGTTACAGTGTAGTGTGTGTAGTAGTGTGTGTTACAGTGTAGTGTGTGTAGTAGTGTGTGTTACAGTGTAGTGTGTGTAGTAGTGTGTGTTACAGTGTAGTGTGTGTAGTAGTGTGTGTTACAGAGTAGTGTGTGTCGTAGGGTGTGTTACAGTGTAGTGTGTGTAGTAGTGTGTGTAGTAGTGTGTGTTACAGTGTAGTGTGTGTAGTAGTGTGTGTTACAGTGTAGTGTGTGTAGTAGTGTGTGTTACCATGTAGTGTGTGTAGTAGTGTGTTACCGTGTAGTGTGTGTAGTAGTGTGTGTTACAGAGTAGTGTGTGTAGTAGTGTGTGTTACAGTGTAGTGTGTGTAGTAGTGTGTGTTACAGTGTAGTGTGTGTAGTAGTGTGTGTTACAGTGTAGTGTGTGTAGTAGTGTGTGTTACCGTGTAGTGTGTGTAGTAGTGTGTTACCGTGTAGTGTGTGTAGTAGTGTGTGTTACCGTGTAGTGTGTGTAGTAGTGTGTGTTACAGTGTAGTGTGTGTAGTAGTGTGTGTTACAGTGTAGTGTGTGTAGTAGTGTGTGTTACCATGTAGTGTGTGTAGTAGTGTGTTACCGTGTAGTGTGTGTAGTAGTGTGTGTTACAGAGTAGTGTGTGTAGTAGTGTGTGTTACAGTGTAGTGTGTGTAGTAGTGTGTGTTACAGTGTAGTGTGTGTAGTAGTGTGTGTTACAGTGTAGTGTGTGTAGTAGTGTGTGTTACCGTGTAGTGTGTGTAGTAGTGTGTTACCGTGTAGTGTGTGTAGTAGTGTGTGTTACAGAGTAGTGTGTGTAGTAGTGTGTGTTACAGTGTAGTGTGTGTAGTAGTGTGTGTTACAGTGTAGTGTGTGTAGTAGTGTGTGTTACAGTGTAGTGTGTGTAGTAGTGTGTGTTACCGTGTAGTGTGTGTAGTAGTGTGTTACCGTGTAGTGTGTGTAGTAGTGTGTGTTACAGTGTAGTGTGTGTAGTAGTGTGTGTTACAGTGTAGTGTGTGTAGTAGTGTGTGTTACCGTGTAGTGTGTATAGTAGTGTGTGTTACAGTGTAGTGTGTGTTGTAGTGTGTGTAGTAGTGTGTGTTACCGTGTAGTGTGTGTAGTAGTGTGTGTTACAGTGTAGTGTGTGTAGTAGTGTGTGTTACAGTGTAGTGTGTGTAGTAGTGTGTGTTACAGTGTAGTGTGTGTAGTAGTGTGTGTTACCGTGTAGTGTGTATAGTAGTGTGTGTTACAGTGTAGTGTGTGTTGTAGTGTGTGTAGTAGTGTGTGTTACCGTGTAGTGTGTGTAGTAGTGTGTGTTACAGTGTAGTGTGTGTAGTAGTGTGTGTTACAGTGTAGTGTGTGTAGTAGTGTGTGTTACAGTGTAGTGTGTGTAGTAGTGTGTGTTACAGTGTAGTGTGTGTAGTAGTGTGTGTTACAGAGTAGTGTGTGTAGTAGTGTGTGTTACCGTGTAGTGTGTGTAGTAGTGTGTTACCGTGTAGTGTGTGTAGTAGTGTGTGTTACAGAGTAGTGTGTGTAGTAGTGTGTGTTACAGTGTAGTGTGTGTAGTAGTGTGTGTTACAGTGTAGTGTGTGTAGTAGTGTGTGTTACCGTGTAGTGTGTGTAGTAGTGTGTGTTACCGTGTAGTGTGTGTAGTAGTGTGTGTTACAGTGTAGTGTGTGTAGTAGTGTGTGTAGTAGTGTGTGTTACAGTGTAGTGTGTGTAGTAGTGTGTGTTACAGTGTAGTGTGTGTAGTAGTGTGTGTTACAGTGTAGTGTGTGTAGTAGTGTGTGTTACAGAGTAGTGTGTGTAGTAGTGTGTGTTACCGTGTAGTGTGTGTAGTAGTGTGTGTTACAGTGTAGTGTGTGCAGTAGTGTGTGTTACCGTGTAGTGTGTGTAGTAGTGTGTGTTACAGTGTAGTGTGTGTAGTAGTGTGTGTTACAGTGTAGTGTGTGTTGTAGTGTGTGTAGTAGTGTGTGTTACCGTGTAGTGTGTGTAGTAGTGTGTGTTACAGTGTAGTGTGTGTAGTAGTGTGTGTTACAGTGTAGTGTGTGTAGTAGTGTGTGTTACAGAGTAGTGTGTGTTGTAGTGTGTGTAGTAGTGTGTGTTACCGTGTAGTGTGTGTAACCATGTAGTGTGTGTAGTAGTGTGTGTTACAGTGTAGTGTGTGTAGTAGTGTGTGTTACCGTGTAGTGTGTGTAGTAGTGTGTGTTACAGTGTAGTGTGTGTAGTAGTGTGTGTTACAGTGTAGTGTGTGTAGTAGTGTGTGTTACAGTGTAGTGTGTGTAGTAGTGTGTGTTACAGAGTAGTGTGTGTTGTAGTGTGTGTAGTAGTGTGTGTTACCGTGTAGTGTGTGTAGTAGTGTGTGTTACAGTGTAGTGTGTGTAGTAGTGTGTGTTACAGTGTAGTGTGTGTAGTAGTGTGTGTTACCGTGTAGTGTGTGTAGTAGTGTGTGTTACCGTGTAGTGTGTGTAGTAGTGTGTGTTACCGTGTAGTGTGTGTAGTAGTGTGTGTTACAGTGTAGTGTGTGTAGTAGTGTGTGTTACAGTGTAGTGTGTGTTACAGAGTAGTGTGTGTTGTAGTGTGTGTAGTAGTGTGTGTTACCGTGTAGTGTGTGTAACCGTGTAGTGTGTGTAGTAGTGTGTGTTACAGTGTAGTGTGTGTAGTAGTGTGTGTTACCGTGTAGTGTGTGTAGTAGTGTGTGTTACAGTGTAGTGTGTGTAGTAGTGTGTGTTACAGTGTAGTGTGTGTAGTAGTGTGTGTTACAGTGTAGTGTGTGTAGTAGTGTGTGTTACCGTGTAGTGTGTGTAGTAGTGTGTGTTACCGTGTAGTGTGTGTAGTAGTGTGTGTTACAGTGTAGTGTGTGTAGTAGTGTGTGTTACAGTGTAGTGTGTGTAGTAGTGTGTGTTACAGTGTAGTGTGTGTAGTAGTGTGTGTTACAGTGTAGTGTGTGTAGTAGTGTGTGTTACAGAGTAGTGTGTGTTGTAGTGTGTGTAGTAGTGTGTGTTACCGTGTAGTGTGTGTAACCATGTAGTGTGTGTAGTAGTGTGTGTTACAGTGTAGTGTGTGTAGTAGTGTGTGTTACCGTGTAGTGTGTGTAGTAGTGTGTGTTACAGTGTAGTGTGTGTAGTAGTGTGTGTTACAGTGTAGTGTGTGTAGTAGTGTGTGTTACAGTGTAGTGTGTGTAGTAGTGTGTGTTACAGTGTAGTGTGTGTAGTAGTGTGTGTTACAGAGTAGTGTGTGTTGTAGTGTGTGTAGTAGTGTGTGTTACCGTGTAGTGTGTGTAGTAGTGTGTGTTACAGTGTAGTGTGTGTAGTAGTGTGTTACAGTGTAGTGTGTGTAGTAGTGTGTGTTACAGTGTAGTGTGTGTAGTAGTGTGTGTTACCGTGTAGTGTGTGTAGTAGTGTGTGTTACCGTGTAGTGTGTGTAGTAGTGTGTGTTACAGTGTAGTGTGTGTAGTAGTGTGTGTTACAGTGTAGTGTGTGTAGTAGTGTGTGTTACAGAGTAGTGTGTGTTGTAGTGTGTGTAGTAGTGTGTGTTACCGTGTAGTGTGTGTAACCGTGTAGTGTGTGTAGTAGTGTGTGTTACAGTGTAGTGTGTGTAGTAGTGTGTGTTACCGTGTAGTGTGTGTAGTAGTGTGTGTTACAGTGTAGTGTGTGTAGTAGTGTGTGTTACAGTGTAGTGTGTGTAGTAGTGTGTGTTACAGAGTAGTGTGTGTAGTAGTGTGTGTTACCGTGTAGTGTGTGTAGTAGTGTGTGTTACAGTGTAGTGTGTGTAGTAGTGTGTTACAGTGTAGTGTGTGTAGTAGTGTGTGTTACAGTGTAGTGTGTGTAGTAGTGTGTGTTACCGTGTAGTGTGTGTAGTAGTGTGTGTTACAGTGTAGTGTGTGTAGTAGTGTGTGTTACAGTGTAGTGTGTGTAGTAGTGTGTGTTACCGTGTAGTGTGTGTAGTAGTGTGTGTTACAGTGTAGTGTGTGTAGTAGTGTGTGTTACAGTGTAGTGTGTGTAGTAGTGTGTGTTACAGTGTAGTGTGTGTAGTAGTGTGTGTTGTACAAATCTGAGGTTCAGGTGAGGAGCTCCTCGCTCAGGTCACTGTTACACTCTACACACACACACACGTCATGGTCATGTGACCTACTAGATTCTGTAACAGTTACGGATTCATCCCGTTGATGTGTGTGTGTGTGTGTGTGTGTGTGTGTGTGTGTGTGTGTGTGTGTGTGTGTCAGAAAGAAAGAGACCTGTTTGTTGTGTTTCTTCAGGCGAATTAGAATGTCTTTCACTGTCTGGAACCCAAACCGACACACCAGGAAGCCCAGACACAGTAAATGTGGGAGGTCCAACAACTGTGCAGTAAACACACACACACACACACACACACACACACACACACACACACACACACACAGTGGGTCAACATGGGAGCAATTTACATCCAGATGTGTTACACAGTGTAGCACATGACATCTTGCTGTCAGACACCCCCCCCCCCCCCCTTCACACACACACAACAGTCTTAAAGTAAATAACTGTATGAAGCATGTAACTCAGTGACATCACCGAACAGCTGCAGTGTTCTCCTGTGATGCTGAGCAGCTTCTTCCAGTGTGTGTGTGTGTGTGTGTGTGTGTGTGTGTGTGTGTGTGTGTGTGTGTGTGTGTGTATGTGTGTGTGTGTGTGTGAAGGGGGGGGTTCTGTCCCTCAGTGGGGTTATGGTCTGCCTGACTGGTAAATATTTGACTGGCATATTTGAATGAAATTTCAGCTGGAAAGTGGGGTGGGCGGGACTTCCTGTTTGATCTGAAGACAATGATCTGTGTTCCATATGTTTATCTGTGATCAGTGGAACGTCCAGTACAGGACACTGCACTCACCCACTCGTGCGCCAGTAAATAATCTCTCAATCCTCCTTTATCTACTGTAGAATCATTGCACCACACTAACTCATACATGCTCATAGTGAACCTGGAAAACACACACACAAAAAAACACACACACAAACAAACAAAAAAACCACACACACACACACAGAAAAAACACACCCACAAACACATACACACACAAAGAGAAACACACACAGAAAAACACACACACACAAACAAACACACAAAGAGAAATGCACAGAAAAAGACACACAGAGAAAAACAAACACACACGCACACATATACATACACAAACAGAAAAATACAGACACACACAAAAACACACAAACAAAAAAACAGAGAAAAAAAACACGTAAGAATTCAAGATACCACCTTTGTGTATGTTTGTGTGTGTATGTGTATGTATGTGTGTGTATGTGTGTCTGTCTGTGTGTGTGTGTGTGTGTGTATATGTATGTATGTGTGTACCTGTCTGTATGTGTGTGCATGTGTGCGTGTGTGTACATGTACCAGAAGAGTGAATACAGCAGGCCCAAGACTCCTCCCAGTAACTGGTGTGGTGTTGAAAGGCAGGAGAATAAAGGCATGCAGGCCACGCCCACCTTCAGTGCAGCAGCCATATACACAAACACTGAGACACACACACATTTATCTTTAGCTTGCAATCTAATATTACCACCTGCTGCCCTAAAAAAACGAACTTCAAACATCACAACACTCACAAACAAAAAATTAAACAAAAACACACCCAACAGAGTAACACTGAAACACACACTTCTAAACAAAGAGTGTGTTACAAACTTATAAAAACAACTGATCACAATACTACTTCTGTGTGTTACGGTGTAGTGTGTGTAGTAGTGTGTGTTACAGTGTAGTGTGTGTTACAGTGTAGTGTTTGTTACAGTACAGTGTGTGTTGTGTGTGTTGTACCTTTGTGATAAGGTGGCAGTGTGTGTAGTATTGTGTGTGTTGTACCTTTGAGAAAAGGCAGCAGTGTGTGTAGTATTGTGTGTAGTATTGTGTGTAGCATTGTGTGTAGCATTGTGTTTAGCATTGTGTGTGTTGTACCTTTGAGATAAGGCAGCAGTGTGTGTAGTATTGTGTGTAGCATTGTGTGTAGCATTGTGTGTAGCATTGTGTTTAGCATTGTGTGTGTTGTACCTTTGAGATAAGGCAGCAGTGTGTGTAGTATTGTGTGTAGCATTGTGTGTAGCATTGTGTTTAGCATTGTGTGTGTTGTACCTTTGAGATAAGGCAGCAGTGTGTGTAGTATTGTGTGTAGCATTGTGTGTAGCATTGTGTTTAGCATTGTGTGTGTTGTACCTTTGAGATAAGGCAGCAGTGTGTGTAGCATTGTGTGTAGCATTGTGTGTAGCATTGTGTTTAGCATTGTGTGTGTTGTACCTTTGAGATAAGACAGCAGTGTGTGTAGTATTGTGTGTAGCATTGTGTGTAGCATTGTATGTAGCATTGTGTTTAGCATTGTGTGTGTTGTACCTTTGAGATAAGGCAGCAGTGTGTGTAGTATTGTGTGTAGCATTGTGTGTAGCATTGTGTTTAGCATTGTGTGTGTTGTACCTTTGAGATAAGGCAGCAGTGTGTGTAGTATTGTGTGTAGCATTGTGTGTAGCATTGTGTTTAGCATTGTGTGTGTTGTACCTTTGAGATAAGGCAGCAGTGTGTGTAGTGTTGTGTGTAGCATTGTGTGTAGCATTGTATGTAGCATTGTGTTTAGCATTGTGTGTGTTGTACCTTTGAGATAAGGCAGCAGTGTGTGTAGTATTGTGTGTAGCATTGTGTGTAGCATTGTGTGTGTTGTACCTTTGAGATAAGGCAGCAGTGTGTGTAGTATTGTGTGTAGCATTGTGTGTAGCATTGTGTTTAGCATTGTGTGTGTTGTACCTTTGAGATAAGGTGGCAGTGTGAATGGAAGTGGGTTGCTGATGCCGATGATCAGATTGACCATGTGGTGGGTCACGGCACCGAAAGCAAAAGCATAAGACCATCGATTCTCCAGAGTGCTGCTGAAGTCCACGGGTCTAACAAACACACACACACACACACACACACACACACACACACACATACACAAAGATCGTTTAATGCTATGTATTATAGGGGGAGTGGGTGTGGCAGAGGGAGTGACAGGGGGCAGGGTTTAGGGGTTTTGTTAAACCTGAAGCTGATTTTTAAACTCACACCACGACACCGAATCGGCCGCGCAGACACAGAAATCTCCTCTCAAAGGAATAAATCTTCTCTCTCTGCTGTACGAATGACAACAGTAGGACAATTAACACCTGCACACACACACACACACACACACACACACACACAAATTCATATTGCATAAATTAATCACATCACCACAATAAAATATTTTACTGTATTTATTATTCTCTGTAATGTTTGGTGTATGTGAATCCTTACATTCGTTTAATTATTAAAAATAAAATTATTTATTAATTAATTTGAAATCTTAATATTTAAGTTAATATAAAGTGTATTATATATGTCGACTCTTTTGAAGTTCTGTGCAACATGATGCTAAGCATCATCATAATCATAAAAATCCACATCGATGATTATCATATCTCTGGAAAAACATTTGATTTTGTCATGTACCGGTGGTACCAGGCGAGAGAGAGCAGACCCATACGCAGGGATAGACGCAGAACAGGGGTTTATTCCAAAATAATAACACTCATACACAGGACCACGAAGGGAAAAACCAAACACAGCACAAAGACTCACAATAATGATGAGGATTAGCAAATTCCACGGAGCACAGAAACCACTATAAATCACAGGGGTAATCAGTAGAACATGAGGAACAGGTGAACAGAGGCGGGAACACATTAAGGATCAGGTGGGGCTAAATGTCATAACACACATTCCACAGATAAACAAAATACCCTGCCGAAAGCCCCCTACTGGTCCAACAGGGTATGTCCACGCCATCCATGACAGTAACCCCAAACCCCCCCCACCCCCAAAGGCGTGGCTCCTGACGCACCAACCCGTACCCATGCCCAAAAGTCCGGAAGGGCTGTGGGTCCAGTAAGAAACAGGAAGGAGCGAGGGGCACGGCGAGGCAAGTGGGGGGGAGCGAGAGGCACGGCGAGGCAAGTGGGGGGGAGCAAGGGGCACGGCGAGGCAAGTGGGGGGGGGGGGGAGGGGCACGGCGAGGCAAGTGGGGGGGGGAGCGAGGGGCACGGCGAGGCAAGTGGGGGGGGAGCGAGGGGCACGGCAAGACAAGTGGGGGGGGGCGAGGGGCACGGCGAGGCAAGTGGGGGGGGGCGAGGGGCACGGCGAGGCAAGTGGGGGGGGAGCGAGGGGCACGGCAAGACAAGTGGGGGGGCGAGAAACATGGCGAGGCAAGTGGGGGTGGCGAGGGACAAAGCGGCAAGTCCAAAGGGTCCCGAGCGGCGTCCACCGCCGAGCAGAAGAGCCGAGCGGCGTCCACCGCCGAGCAGAAGAGCCGAGCGGCGACCTCAGCCCAGCTGGGGCAGAAAAAAACCCCGAAGGGAGGGAGAGAAGCATCCTCCCACCAGAGCTCGAAACCAGGCTGCATCCCCACAGGAGCAGGAAAAGGTCCATGGGAGAAAAAAAATATCTCAAATAAACAGGTGTGGCCGGTAATATCCTCCGCCGACTAGTGGTGAGGCAGCGTCCTCCACGTAAAACAGGAAGTGGAGCGACATCCCCCACAGGAACAGAAGCGGAGCGATGTCCCCAGCAAACAAAAAAGAGTCCAAAAAATAATCCTTGAGGGTCAAACTTAAAGTGTCCAAAGAAATCATCTCCAAATATCTGTGGGTGCTTGGCTAGGCTATCCCGCTGGGTCTGTATAGTTGTGGCTAGTCCTACTGTCACGTTCAGGTGGTACCAGGCGAGAGAGCAGACCCATACACAGGGAATTTGAGCAGTGAAATATGATGATCTATATTAAAGATGATATTAATGTCTAGTTTCAGTTAGAGACTAATGTAATCTACAGCAGGCAGAGGAACACAACCTGGAGGAGGAATCGGTGGAGTCTGGTTCCATGAGGTTAGTGTTACTGTCCTGGAGAGAGAGAGAGAGAGAGAGAGAGAGAGAGAGAGAGAGAGAGAGAGAGAGAGAGAGAGTATTCATGTATTTAATGTGTTTTTCAGTGTGTTACAGAACATTAAGGTTAGAAATGCCCAACACACTGAAAACACACACCTCTGATTTGATAAACAAATGGTTCTACAGAAAGTATTGGCCCCCTCTGCCTTGTGCATCAGTGAAAAGCTGAGATTATTCGAGTGGACGAGCTAAAGCAGACTTTATGGAGCATTAAACACCTCCCTGAACACTTACTGCTCTCCAGACCTCACCCGCTGAAAGAATTCACTTCAGCCTTACACACAATGCGTTTAAAACTTACCTCCTCCATTTCCTTTGAACTTCTGAAGAAAAAATGCTCCTGTCTGTTATTAGGATGAAAAAAATAAAAAAATCTCACGTATCCGGTGTAAAAACCAACTATAAAGCAAGAAGCTCGGTTTCTGCAGTTTCTGTGGCTGCAGCTGAGCAGCGGAATATATATAAGGTACTTGGCGGTTTTCATCAAACAGGTTTGTCGACCAATCAGAATCGTCTATGTCACAAGGTCCCGCCCCTTTTCAACCAATCAGAATCGTCCACGTCACAATGTCCCGCCCCCTTTCAACCAAACAGATTCGTCTAAGTGACCTAAGTTAACGCCAAGGTACCCCCCCCCCAACACACCCACCCACCCACCCACCCCACACACACATACACGTGCAGACACACCCACACACACATACACAAACGTTTTTAAATATATGTTTCTATTGATAAAACACAGAAGTTTATCTCATTAAAGGGTCTCATACAACAAACCCCACAATCACACATGCACACACCATCACACCGGTGCGTGGTAAGCACACATACACACATGCATACACACATACACACACACATACACACACACACACACATACACACACACACACAATTTTTCCTTATAAAAACGTCATCTATTTACGTGAAGAATATCGCAGATTCTTTGACCGCAGCTATGGCCTCTTGTCCTGATGCACCGAAAAAAGCCAAATCTACTTTTACTAGATTCTCAAACATTTTGGATCATGAAAATATAAAATACTGGTCAATATCAAATGGCTGTACAGCCGGTTTTTATTTCAACGTAGAAACAGCAGAAGTTGTGCTTTTCAGTTTTTCCGGACGCGGACACATCCACTGGACCCGCGCTACTGAGACCGTAACTTTGGATCGCAGTGCCTGGGAAAAGTTTCGTAATGTTGTAAAAACTTTGAGTTCATCGTTCGTTTGAATTTCTTTTCATCGCAGCCCTACAGACATAAGTGGAAAAAACACACATCTCCACAACTGACACACCGCGTCAGAGCAACACATTTCTCCGAGGACCAGCTTTCATTACGCATTTCTACAACTACTACCGATGACGGCGCATCTGACCACAAAGAGAACGGCCAAGTGATGTACATTTACACCAACTGGAACCAACTAAAACAATACTTTAATCAAATCCATGAACTTTTCCAAAAAGTGGAGAAAATCAAACAGATGGACGGAATAAAACAAAGACTAGAGGAACTTTTCTGAGACACTACTCTTTCAAGATCAGTGTCTCCACACAAGGTGTCATAAACCACACCTTCCAATGACCCCGCCCTAACTCTATACATATATATACGAGACCGACTACAATTTGAGTTAAAACCTTCTGAACATCTCAGAACGAAATGTCTCAGGAATTCATGCCTCTCTTTTACACCCCGTCCACTTCCGCGGCTACAGAGGTGACCTGCTCTGACGATGAAAACAGCTGAAACACTAAAGAAATCTCACCTATCTGGCTGCGAACGACGAGTGTGACGGGTGCATATCCACCGCAGTGCTGGCCATTATCCGGGCAGTGACGGGGGAACTGCTGGACAGGATTATTGATGAAGATCTCAAAGACAACTGCAACGGCTGCGCGATCGATCACCCGAGTCAGCTGCAACACGCGTGTCTATTCGACCCTGAACAATACTCTCTTCATATGAACTCATACAGATTGATGAAAAAGCTGTTTAAACCATGGCTGAAATACACTGTGGCTAGAGCTCTAAAAATGTGTGGTATCACACACACTCCATCCCTTGAGAAAATTCAAGATATTGCAGAGGCGACAGTTTGTGACTGGAAAGACGAGCCTTTTATTAAAACTGTTCGAAAAGTCTTATCTTTACCAATAATAATCTTTTGTAACTCGGGCTCATAAAATGTTCCCTCAATTTTTTTCTCCGTCGTAGTCTTGTAATTTATATACCGGGGGATCTCTCGGTATCTGATCAGAAATTGTAAAATATTCATCCGTAATATTTTGCTCGTGTCCTTTTTCAAAATGTCCTTTTGAGCGGGAAATTCTCACAATGTCCCCGATTTTATACTTGAATTTTACTTTCTTTATTTCCGGTGAGCTTAGTCCGTAAAGAGCGTTAAATACCCCGAAGGAGTCGGCCTCGGTAACCTCTGCTGGCTTCATTTTGATGGAGTGGTGATTGTGGTTGTAACCGTGAACCAGCTCCTGCACGACATCTGTGTATTTTCTCGTGTTAAAAGCAGTAAAATATCTCCACATCCTGGTCTTTAACGTTCTGTTCAACCTTTCACACACCGCTGCTTTCTGACCCGTACCCGTGGCAAAGTGGACAACGTTGTGTTTTTTCATTACATTTTGAATATTTTGGTCAGTTTGGAGTTTTTTGGGACTCTACCTTCCTTTAGAATGGATTCAAAAGCTTTAGTTACTTCAGCAGCGGTCTTGTTTCGTAACACACACACCCAAGCGGATTTAGATAAAATATCAATACACGTTATCATTAATTTTGCATCGTTGTTACTCTCTGACAGGTTGGACATATCAACTAAATCAGCTGGCCATTGTTCATCGATGTGTTTCACAAAAACCGTGTTTCGTTTAAACTTTGTAGACCCCGGTTTATGGAGAGTGTGTGCTTCCTGCTCGGCTAACCAGTTTTTTATCTCCACATCATTTTCTCAACTATGGCTCTTTACACACTTTCAACTCCACCTTATGAGCCAGGTTCGGACGGTTTATAATAAATGTTCTTCATTAACCGGTCTGTCATTCTGGAGACTCTGAACAATAATGTTCAAACACGGTCATAGATGAAGGATTTTATTTTCAAATCCTATCACGTGATTAAGTTTTACATTTTTCTGCATCAAATATTCAATCAGATTATCGAAGACTAAAGCAATATCAACACTCAATTCTAAGCCATTTAAAAACACACAGATCAGTTACACAGGTTAAGATGCATAATACATGACTAGATTTACATTGGAAAGTCTCAGTAATAAACATAGCGGATAAAACTCGTAGTACATAAACGTGTAAAGGACATTGTGTTTACATTATACAAACATTTCCATTTTTTAGTAAAATCTCTCACGATGTTCATGAGCTTTTCTAGTCGAAAAACAACATCGTTAGCAGCAGGATAGGGATTAGTGAAAATACATGGGTTTTTAACTCGCAGTCCAATGACTTGTTGGAGAGAGGAGATGATCTCAGTCTTTAGATCTTTCTCGGTGTCAGAACCGAGGTGGTGCGCTTTGAAGTTTCCCATGTGTGGGTCGGGTCACGGGGCTCCAGAGACGAGTGAAAGGTCCAGTAGTCCACCACGTCTTCATACAACTGATCACTGCAGATTTCTTTAGCTTTTTCTCTGGCCTCGCTCAGAACAGTTTTAATAAAAGGCTCGTCTTTCCAGTCACAAACTGTCGCCTCTGCAATATCTTGAATTTTCTCAAGGGATGGAGTGTGTGTGATACCACACATTTTTAGAGCTCTAGCCACAGTGTATTTCAGCCATGGTTTAAACAGCTTTTTCATCAATCTGTATGAGTTCATATGAAGAGAGTATTGTTCAGGGTCGAATAGACACGCGTGTTGGAGCTGACTCGGGTGATCCATCGCGCAGCCGTTGCAGTTGTCTTTGAGATCTTCATCAATAATCCTGTCCAGCAGTTCCCCCGTCACTGCCCGGATAATGGCCAGCACTGTGGTGGATATGCACCCGTCACACTCGTCGTTCGCAGCCAGATAGGTGAGATTTCTTTAGGGTTTCAGCTGTTTTCATCGTCAGAGCAGGTCACCTCTGTAGCCGCGGAAGCGGACGGGGTGTAAAAGAGGGGGCTGAATTCCTGAGACATTTCGTTCTGAGATGTTCAGAAGGTTTTAACTCAAATTGTAGTCGGTCTCGTATATATATGTATAGAGTTAGGGCGGGGTCATTGGAAGGTGTGGTTTATGACACCTTGTGTGGAGACACTAATCTTGAAAGAGTATGTCTCAGAAAAGTTCCTCTAGTCTTTGTTTTATTCCGTCCATCTGTTTGATTTTCTCCACTTTTTGGAAAAGTTCATGGATTTGATTAAAGTATTGTTTTAGTTGGTTCCAGTTGGTGTAAATGTACATCACTTGGCCGTTCTCTTTGTGGTCAGATGCGCGGTCATCGGTAGTAGTTGTAGAAATGCGTAATGAAAGCTGGTCCTCGGAGAAATGTGTTGCTCTGACGCGGTATGTCAGTTGTGGAGATGTGTGTTTTTTCCACTTATGTCTGTAGGGCTGCGATGAAAAGAAATTCAAACGAACGATGAACTCAAAGTTTTTACAACATTACGAAACTTTTCCCAGGCACTGCGATCAAAAGTTACGGTCTCAGTAGCGCGGGTCCAGTGGATGTGTCCGCGTCCGGAAAAACTGAAAAGCACAACTTCTGCTGTTTCTACGTTGAAATAAAAACCGGCTGTACAGCCATTTGATATTGACCAGTATTTTATATTTTCATGATCCAAAATGTTTGAGAATCTAGTAAAAGTAGATTTGGCTTTTTTCGGTGCATCAGGACAAGAGGCCATAGCTGCGGTCAAAGAATCTGCGATATTCTTCACGTAAATAGATGACGTTTTTATAAGGAAAAATTGTGTGTGTGTGTATGTATGTGTGTGTGTGTGTGTGTGTCTTGTGACGGGAGGGGTGGGGTTGCAGAGTCATTATCAGATATCCCTTTTCATGAGATAAACTTCTGTGTGTTTATCAATAGAAACATACATATCAAAACGGTTGTGTATGGGTGTATGTGTGTGTGTGTGTGTGTATGTGTGTGTGTGAATGTGTGTGTGTGTATGTATGTGTGTGTGTGTGTATGCATGTGTGTATGTGTGGGGGTTTGTGTGTGTGCTTACCACGCACCGGTGTGATGGTGTGTGCATGTGTGATTGTGGTGTTTGTTGTATGAGACCCTTTAATGAGATAAACTTCTGTGTTTTATCAATAGAAACATATATTTAAAAACGTTTGTGTATGTGTGTGTGGGTGGGGTGGGTGTGTTGGGGGGGTACTTTGGGGTTAACTTAGGTCATTTAGACGAATCTGTTTGGTTGAAAGGGGGCGGGACATTGTGACGTGGACGATTCTGATTGGTTGAAAAGGGGCGGGACCTTGTGACGTGGACGATTCTGATTGGTCGACAGACCTGTCAAAACCTGCTTGATGAAAACCGCCAAGTACCTTATATGCAGCAGATCTTCCTCGAGTTCATCTAAACCAACTGTAGATTCCAGAGGTGCACCTTTCACACACTGCAGTAATAATAACAGTGAAAGCGGAGGGAAAGAGAAAGGGATAGAGTTTCCGCGAGCTCCTCTTCAACCAACGTGTCTCTCCCTTCCTCTCTCTCTCTCACACACACACACACACACACACACACACACACACACTTTACATACATCAGTAACAAAACCCACACACAGCTCAGAGTGTTTATAAGTGTACAGGATTTTATTATACTTTACTGTTTTTGGGGATAAAATCGGACACTATAAACTCTGCAGTAAAATGTGTAACACTTGTGTTTCACACATCAGTCCATAGCCTTCTGTATATCTCAACACCGACAAATCTAAACACACCTGACAGCACGAGCTAAATATGGAGCAAATGGAATGCAGTATACTAACCAGCACACACACACACACACACACACACACACACACACACAGAGCACACTGTACACACACACACACACTATATAGTTTGTAATGCATTATAATGAAATGTAGATTCAGTTTATTTAAATATAAATGTAATGGAATTATCTGGGCTACACTTAATTCTAATCTGGACTTAAGATACGTACACACTTTACAAACTTCATATCATTTCAAATGTATTTATTTCATTACTGTATCCATTACATGCCCAAGTCATGCATAAAGTGGGTGTGGCTAATGGTTCCTGCTCCAAGATCCAGTCCAGCAATAAGATTTAAGGAGGACACGTTCTTCTGAGACCTTCCCACCAAGGCTCGGAGCCAAATGAAGAACTGCAAGGGAAAGACGGTGCCAGTGTGTAAAAAAAGACAGAGTTGTAACGATTGATAATGAACTCAGAAAACATGGCTGTACCGGTGTAAGGCAGAAATCAGAGTTAGTGCGGATCTGCCGGATCCCAGAGTGTTCTGATTGGCTTGATGTCTGGTCATGGCCCAGATGAAGGCGAGCTCTAACGCTTCCTTGTTCGAATGCCAGCGTCGCTTCCTCAGCAGGATGAGTTCCGGGTTCCTTAGCAAGGTGTACACAAGAACCCAGCGTAGTCGAGCTCGCTTCTTAGCTGGAGGAGCTGAAGAACAGAAGTGTGAACGTGTGTGTGTGTCTATTACTGCCCTTTTTTATTATTTATTAAATGATTATGATGATGAGTCACCCGGTTTTACGCCCTCGTCCACTCGGACACTCTGCAGTGTGTGTTTGAGCAGCAGGTGACAGAAACACACCAGAACTGGATTATTGTGATAATGATCTGTTATGATCATTCCCAACCATGTAGAGTGACCTAACATCACATTAAAACAAGAAAATAAATCATAAGAGCAACATTCTGTATATGGTAGAGGAAGCAGGGTGTCAGTGTGAGTTATCTTTATTTGTCACATACATATTATTGCACAGTGAAATTATTTCTTCACATATCCCATTTTTGGGGGTAGAGGTCAGAGTGCAAGGTCAGCCATGATGCAGCACCCCTGGAGCTGAGTGGGTTGGGTTGAGGCCTCAAGGGCCCAATGGTGGCAGCTTGGCAGTACTGAGGCTTGAACACTCATCTCCCGGTCAGTGACCCAGAGCCTTAAGCACTTGAGCTACCAAGTGGTTAAGGTACTGTTCAACAAGGTGAGTAATGACATTATCAGAATCTATATCAGGGTGAAGCAGAAGGCAGATAGCAAAAAAAATGTAAATGCTACAAACACTGAAACCTGTGAGAAGGAAAACTCAGAAACGAGGTGAATGAGCAAGAGCATTTTGAAGGGGACACACCCACATCCACCATCTGAACTCTGACCGCAACTTCCTCAGCTGGGAAATGCGAAGAAAACAATTCCACTGTGCTGTAATGTACTGTATGTGTACAATACATTGTAATGTGTACATGTGTACAGTACATTAATAAATAAAGGCTTCTCTATCTTCTGAATAATTCACTCCACAAAGCCCTTCACAGGGGTTGTGTGACCCGTGGACACTCTGATCTCCAGGTCTGCTTTTGAGCTGAGTGAAAAAATGTGAAGAGCGAACACACCTCTAAACGCAGGTCAAGTTCAGAATGAAGTCGAACATTTAGGAATATTTATAATCATCTATCTAAAATGAATAAAACAAGAACAGCTACATGAACAGCTGTAGGTCCCTGAAGGCGGGGCTTTGTGAGGAAGTGGAAGTCATTTTTAATGTTTTTCTGATGCAGGTTTAATGATAAACAGATGTTCATACTCGTGTCCAGCTTCTTGAAGCCCTGAGGCATTATGGACCGTTCGATCCGTGCCAGCAGCATCAAGGCCACGACAGCGCTCCGGATTACACGCAACACACAACTCCCCAAGCCCAAGATCATGTTAAAGAAGAAGAGGTAGTAGTTAAAGTTGTGGAAAATTTTCCTGTGGAGGACAGAGAGATTATTAGAAAGACAGACAAACCACCTCGTGTTCTATCTGCTGCTGTTACAGACATATAATAATAATAATAATAATAATAATAATAATAATAATAACAATAACTAGACATGTACATTTCCTGAAAAAATGTGAGTGGTGCTTGCCGTGGCAAAACTTGTCCGTGACGCATTTTCCCACATTGTGCTGAGCGTTTTGATGTCACGTATGTATGTAGCCATATTTTTGCGATTACCCATAATTCCCAGGGGGGTGGGATGGGGGTGGGGTCACTCAGTTCCCCTCATTGTACTGAGCATTTTCACAATGAGGGGAAGTGAGTGACGTGTGTCCGGATGACGTCACGTGATATCATATGTCCCCAAACCCCGGGAATTATGGGAAATCGCAAAATTATAGCTACGAACACATGTGACAAATCAAAATGCTCAGCACCATGTGGGGAAATGCGTCACGGATGAGTTTTGCCACGGCAAGCACCACTCACATTTTCTTCAGGAAATGTACATGTCTAGTTCCTCTTCTTCTTCTTCTTCTTCTTCTTCTGTAAAAAATTTTGTCCGCTAACTAGTCCCGTACCATTTGTCGTAGACCCACGAGTGAAGTATCATATCGTGCGGGAAAAATGTGCTATGACTTAAGCGATCGGAATTTCGGTATTCCTGCCACGCCCCCGGAACGCCCCAAAATGTCCCATAGAAATGAATGGGCGGAATTTTCAATCCTCAATAAAACTCACACACGCATTGTCACATAGTCATATCACACATCACAACACTCAGTACAATGAAGGGAAGTGAGTGACGTGTGTCTGGATTACGTCACGTGACACAACGTGACTCCCACCCCTGGGAATTATGGGAAATCACAAAATTATAGCTACGAACACATGTGACAAATCAAAACGCTCAGCACAATGAGGGGAAGTGAGTGACATGTATCCGGGTGACATCATGTGATGTCACATGAGCACCCCAACGTTATTATGGGTAATTGCAAAATTTATGCAACCTACACGTGACATCAAAATCTCAGCACCATGTGGGGAAATGCGTCACGGATGAGTTTTGGCACTGCAAGCACCACTCACGTTTTCTTCAGAAAATGTACATGTCTAGTTCTTCTTCTTCTTCTTCTTTCGGCTTTTCCCTTCAGGGGTCTCCACAGCGAATCATCTCTCTCCACCTATCCCTATCTTCTGCATCCTCAACACTTGCACCCACTAGCTTCATATCCTCATTAATTCCATCCATATACCTCCTCTTTGGCCTTCCTCTTTGCCTCCTGCCTGGCAGCTCCATGTCCAACATTCTCCTACCAATATACTCACTCTCCCTCCTCTGAACATGTCCAAACCATCTTAATCTGTCCTCCCTAACTTTGTCCCCCAAACGTCCAACATGAGCTGTCCCTCTGATGTACTCGTTCCTAATCCTGTCCAATCTTGTCACTCCCAAAGAGAACCTCAACATCTTCAGCTCTGCTACCTCTAGCTCTGACTCCTGTCTCTTCCTCAGTGACACTGTCTCTAAACCATACAGCATGGCCGCTCTCACCACTGTCCTGTACACCTTCCCCTTGATTCTCGCTGATATTTTTCTCTCACACAGAACTCCCCACACCTTTCTCCACCATTCCAACCTGCCTGCACTCGCTTCTTTACCTCTTTCCCACTCTCTCCATTACTCTGGACTGTTGACCCCAAGTACTTAAACTCCTGTACCTTCTTCACCTCTTCACCCTGTAACCTTACTGTTCCACTTCCCTCCCTTTCATTCACACACATGTACTCAGTCTTACTACCACTGACTTTCATTCCTCTTCTCTCCAGCGCAAACCTCCACCTCTCCAGGTTTTCCTCCACCTGCTCCCTGCTCTCACTACAGATCACAATGTCATCTGCAAACATCATTGTCCAAGGAGACTCCTGTCTGACCTCCTCTGACAACTGGTCCATCACTATAGCAAACAGGAAGGGGCTCAGAGCCGATCCCTGATGCAGTCCCACCTCCACTTTGAACTCCTCTGTCTGACCTACAGCACACCTCACCACTGTCCTGCTCCTCTCATACATGTCCTGCACCACTCTGACATACTTCTCTGCTACTCCTGACTTCCTCATACAGCACCACAGCTCTTCTCTTGGCACCCTGTCATACGCTTTCTCCAAGTCTACAAACACACAGTGCAACTCCCTCTGACCATCCCTATACTTCTCCATCAAAATTCTCAGAGCAAAAATTGCATCTGTTGTGCTCTTTCTGGGCATGAAGCCATACTGCTGCTCACAAATTTCCACTACCTTCCTTAACCTAGCTTCCACTACTCTTTCCCATAGCTTCATTGTATGGCTCATCAACTTTATCCCCCTATAGTTACTGCAACTCTGCACGTCACCCTTATTCTTAAAGATCGGCACTAACACACTTCTTCTCCATTCCTCAGGCATCTTCTCACTCTCTAAAACCCTGTTGAACAAACTAGTTAAAAATTCCACTGCTGCCTCTCCCAGACACTTCCAGACCTCCACCGGGATGTCATCAGGACCAACTGCCTTCCCACTTTTCATCCTCTTCAAAGCCTTCCTGACTTCATCCTTTCTAATCTTATCTACTTTCTGTTCCACAGAGTTCACCCCTTCTACTCTTTTTTCCCTGTCATTTTCCTCATTCATCAGCTCCTCAAAGTACTCCTTCCATCTCCTCTGTACACTCTCCTCACTTGTGAGCACCCTTCCATCTCTATCCTTAATAACTCTAACTTGCTGCACATCCTTCCCATCTCGATCCCTCTGCCTAGCTAACCTGTACAAGTCCTTCTGTGCGTGTGTGAGTTTTATTGAGGATTGAAAATTCCGCCCATTCATTTCTATGGGAATTTTTGGGGCCTTCCGATGGGCATGGTGGGAATACCGAAATTTCAATCGTTTATAAAAGTCATAGCACATCTTTCCCGAACAAGCCGCACGATATGATACTTCACTCGTGGGTCTACGACAAATGGTGTGGGACTAGTTAGCGGACATAATTTTGTACGGAAGAAGAAGAAGTATGTTGAATAGTAATAGTGTGCTTTTCAATTACCACTAAAAATAATAATAATAAAAAACGTTAAAGTTACCTGTTATTGAGTGCGAGTGGTTTCAATTTGTCCTGAGGGGAGTTTTTATCTTGCAGGAAAAATATTTTGATTATGATGCGCTGAAACCTCATCAGAGCAAACACGATGAAGAAATTTGTCCTGTTTATTATAACACAGAAAAGTTGTATACTGGTTGATTGATTGATTGATTGATTGACTGACTGATTGATTGATTGAATGAGGAGGTGTGATCTCGAATGATCTCTGAGTTTCATATCTTTGTCAGATCATCACTCATATTTAACTGAAGTTTAAAGTGATCTAGCTGGATACACTGTGGAGTGTCACGTATCATTTTAACGGTGAGGAACAACTGAAGACACTTTTCTACATCCTCATCAGGGTTAATATCCTTAACTTCACCTGCAGTTCTAATATACCACTCACCGAGATATCATCGCTCCGCTAGACTTTAACCTCAGTACAGTGATGGAATGATGGACGGCTAAAATAACAAAGTGATGGACAGATGAACTAATGGACAGAGGAACAAATGAACTGACAGAGTGATGGATAAATGAAGTGATGGTGTGATGGACAGATGGGTTGATGGAGTAATAAAATGATGGACTCTGAATTACAGAAAGTTGGTGAGCTCAAGCAGCCAGAAGTGAAAGCCGTATTCGCGGATGGGTGATATAACCAGGTACACAAACACCATACCAATGGTGAATATGGCCACGTGAACAATCAGATAACCTGAAAAACATCAGCATTCACTTTCATCACATTCAGTCCTTCAGCATGTTACTACTGCATGTGAGAGAAGTTTTTAGAAAAGATTAGGATAAAATGAGAGCAGCTGAACTCACCCCACATGGTGAAAGCAATCTGATAGCCAGGGTACTTCAGAAGTCCTGCCTGCAGGAGCCAGATTTACATCACCACTATCTACATCACCATATTTTAAACATTTATACAAACACACACACATCATAACAGATATCCAAGTTCTAGATAAACCAATTCGGTCAGCACATTGTTGCTGCAGTGGATTATGTTAGTGCACTGAGTTGTGTTGGGTGGGATGTGTTTGGTGCAGTGGGTTGTGTTGGGTAATCTAGCCATGAGGGTCACAGTCCAGTGACTCCTGTGCCGGTCCCAAGCCCGGATAAATAGAGAGGGTTGCGTCAGGAAGGGCATCCGGCGTAAAACATTCCCAAATTTAACCATGCGAATCGTCAGTACTCTGAATTTCATACCGGATCGGTCGAGGCCCGGGTTAACAACGACCGCCATCGGCGCCGTTGACCTACAGGGCGCCAGTGGAAATTGGGCTACTGTTGGTGGAAGAAGTAGAGGAGGGAGGAGAGTGCACAGACAGAGAGAGAACAGGAAAGGTAAGAGTGTAGGACTGAGAATAGGAACTCTGAATGTTGGTACTATGACAGGGAAAGGTAGAGAGCTGGCTGATGTGATGGAGAGAAGGAAGGTGGATATACTGTGTGTACAGGAGACCAGGTGGAAGGGTAGCAAGGCTCGTAGTATAGGAGCAGGATTCAAGCTGTTTTATTATGGTGTGGATAGTAAGAGAAATGGGGTAGGTGTGGTCTTGAAGGAGGAGTTTGTGAGGAATGTTCTGGAGGTGAAGAGAGTGTCAGACAGGGTGATGAGTCTGAAGTTAGAGATTGAAGGGGTGATGTTGAATGTTGTTAGTGGTTATGCCCCACAGGTAGGTTGTGAGTTAGAGGAGAAAGAGAGATTCTGGAGTGAATTAGATGAGGTGATGGAGAGTATTCCCACGGGTGAGAGAGTGGTGATAGGAGCGGATTTTAATGGACATGTTGGTGAGGGGAACACAGGTGATGAGGAGGTGATGGGCAAGTTTGGAGTTAAGGAAAGGAACCTAGAAGGACAGATGGTAGGGAACTTTGCTAAGAGGATGGACATGGGTGTGGTTAACACTTATTTTCAGAAGAGGGAGGAGCATAGAGTGACTTACAAGAGTGGAGGTAGGAGAACACAGGTAGACTACATCCTATGTAGAAGAGGCAATCTGAAAGAGATTAGTGACAGTAAAGTGGTAGTGGGAGAGAGTGTAGCCAGACAGCATAGGATGGTGGTGTGTAGGATGACTTTGATGGTCTGTAAGAAGAAGAGGTCAAAGATAGAGAAGAAAACCAAGTGGTGGAAGCTGAAAAAGGAGGAATGTTGTGAGGAATTTAGACAGAAGTTGAGGCAGGCTCTGGGTGGTCAGGTATTGCTGCCAGATGACTGGGAAACTACAGCAGAAGTGATCAGGGAGACAGGGAGAAAGGTGCTGGGTGTGTCATCTGGAAGGAGGAAAGAAGATAAGGAGACTTGGTGGTGGAATGAGGAAGTTCAGGATAGTATCCAGAGGAAAAGGTTAGCCAAGAAGAAGTGGGACATGGACAGGACTGAAGAGAATAGACAGGAATACAAGGAGTTACAGCGCAGAGTGAAGAGGGAGGTGTCTAAGGCCAAGCAGAAGGCATATGACGAGTTGTACACTAGGTTAGACACTAGAGAAGGAGAGAAGGACTTGTACAGGTTAGCTAGGCAGAGGGATCGAGATGGGAAGGATGTGCAGCAAGTTAGAGTTATTAAGGATAGAGATGGAAGGGTGCTCACAAGTGAGGAGAGTGTACAGAGGAGATGGAAGGAGTACTTTGAGGAGCTGATGAATGAGGAAAATGACAGGGAAAAAAGAGTAGAAGGGGTGAACTCTGTGGAACAGAAAGTAGATAAGATTAGAAAGGATGAAGTCAGGAAGGCTTTGAAGAGGATGAAAAGGGGGAAAGGCAGTTGGTCCTGATGACATCCCGGTGGAGGTCTGGAAGTGTCTGGGAGAGGCAGCAGTGGAATTTTTAACTAGTTTGTTCAACAGGGTTTTAGAGAGTGAGAAGATGCCTGAGGAATGGAGAAGAAGTGTGTTAGTGCCGATCTTTAAGAATAAGGGTGACGTGCAGAGCTGCAGCAACTATAGGGGGATAAAGTTGATGAGCCATACAATGAAGGTATGGGAAAGAGTAGTGGAAGCTAGGTTAAGGAAGGTAGTGGAAATTTGTGAGCAGCAGTATGGCTTCATGCCCAGAAAGAGCACAACAGATGCAATTTTTGCTCTGAGAATTTTGATGGAGAAGTATAGGGATGGTCAGAGGGAGTTGCACTGTGTGTTTGTAGACTTGGAGAAAGCGTATGACAGGGTGCCAAGAGAAGAGCTGTGGTACTGTATGAGGAAGTCAGGAGTAGCAGAGAAGTATGTCAGAGTGGTGCAGGACATGTATGAGAGGAGCAGGACAGTGGTGAGGTGTGCTGTAGGTCAGACAGAGGAGATCAAAGTGGAGGTGGGACTGCATCAGGGATCGGCTCTGAGCCCCTTCCTGTTTGCTATAGTGATGGACCAGTTGTCAGAGGAGGTCAGACAGGAGTCTCCTTGGACAATGATGTTTGCAGATGACATTGTGATCTGTAGTGAGAGCAGGGAGCAGGTGGAGGAAAACCTGGAGAGGTGGAGGTTTGCGCTGGAGAGAAGAGGAATGAAGGTCAGTCGTAGTAAGACTGAGTACATGTGTGTGAATGAAAGGGAGGGAAGCGGAACAGTAAGGTTACAGGGTGAAGAGGTGAAGAAGGTACAGGAGTATAAGTACTTGGGGTCAACAGTCCAGAGTAATGGAGAGTGTGGGAAAGAGGTAAAGAAGCGAGTGCAGGCAGGTTGGAATGGGTGGAGAAAGGTGTGGGGAGTTCTGTGTGAGAGGAAAATATCAGCGAGAATCAAGGGGAAGGTGTACAGGACAGTGGTGAGACCGGCCATGCTGTATGGTTTAGAGACAGTGTCACTGAGGAAGAGACAGGAGTCAGAGCTAGAGGTAGCACAGCTGAAGATGTTGAGGTTCTCTTTGGGAGTGACAAGATTGGACAGGATTAGGAACGAGTACATCAGAGGGACAGCTCATGTTGGACGTTTGGGGGACAAAGTTAGGGAGAGCAGATTAAGATGGTTTGGACATGTTCAGAGGAGGGAGAGTGAGTATATTGGTAGGAGAATGTTGGACATGGAGCTGCCAGGCAGGAGGCAAAGAGGAAGGCCAAAGAGGAGGTATATGGATGGAATTAATGAGGATATGAAGCTAGTGGGTGCAAGTGTTGAGGATGCAGAAGATAGGGATAGGTGGAGAGAGATGATTCGCTGTGGAGACCCCTGAAGGGAAAAGCCGAAAGAAGAACATTTTGTTACGGGACAGAAGGCACGGAGACAGAGATTCACTGTTCGTTAGTTTATTGAACCAAGCAGCAGAGAGAAACTGTCGGAGTTGAATGGAGTTGGAGGATAGGAGAGAGAAATACTGCCCTTTGATGTATGCCGTGGAGGAGCTGGATGTAATGGCAGGAACGGGAACAGAGCTGGAGGTAGAAGACGAACACACACACACACACACACACACACACACACACACACACACACACACACACACACACACACACACACGGGGAGACACGGGATGCGGAGAAACACTAACACAGGCGTGGAGAATATGTCTCGGCTTACAGAGTGAGTCCTTCAGTCCAAAACGAGACCGGACGGTGAGTGGTGTGTGTGAGAGTCTTTTATGTGGGAGGTGATTGAGATGGTGATTGAGATGGTGATTGAGATGGTGATTGCGTGCAGGTGTGTGTGGTTAGAATTCAGGCGAGTGAGTGCGCTGTGATTGGTTTAAATTGGAGCCTGGCATGTCTGTGACACATTTCCATTTCCATTTCCATTTCTGGCATTTGGCAGACGCTCTTATCCAGAGCGACGTACAAAAGTGCTTTAGTTCTCAGTCACTGAATACATTAACACTGGTTCAATAGGACACACACTCGGGATAGCATTAACCTAACACTGAGTTGGATTTTTTTTTTTTTTTTAACTTTGCAACATAATACATAAACAGGGAAAAATAAGAGCTAGTGTAAGTACTTCAGGAAGAGGTAAGTCTTCAGTTGCCGTTTGAAGACGGTCAGAGACTCGGCCGTACGGATACCTAGGGGAAGTTCGTTCCACCGCCTCGGTGCCAGAACAGAGAAGAGTCTAGATGTATACCTACCTTTTTCCCTGAGAGATGGTGGGACCAGTCCAGCAGTGCTAGTGGATCTGAGTGAGCGAGGTGCAGTGCGAGGAGTGACGAGAGCTTTGAGGTAAGATGGCGCTGGTCCATTCTTGGCTTTGTAGGCAAGCATTAGTGTTTTGAATCTGATGCGTGCAGCTACCGGAAGCCAGTGGAGGGAACGCAGCAGTGGGGTGGTGTGGGAGAACTTGGGCAGGTTGAAAACAAGTGGTGCAGCTGCATTTTGGATCATTTGCAGTGGGCGAATTGCGTTCAGAGGTAGACCTGCCAGAAGAGAGTCGCAGTAGTCCAATCTCGAGATGACCAGAGACTGAACAAGCACCTGAGTAGCCTGTGTGGATAGAAATGGCCGAATCCTTCTGATGTTATACAGAAGAAACCGACATGAGCGTGTCACATTAGCGACATGGGAGGAAAAGGACAGTTGATTGTCCATGGTTACCCCAAGGTTGATTGGACTACTGCAACTCTCTTCTGGCAGGTCTACCTCTGAACGCAATTCGCCCACTGCAAATGATCCAAAAACGTTCCCTCCACTGGCTTCCGGTAGCTGCACGCATCAGATTCAAAACACTAATGCTCGCCTACAAAGCCAAGAATGGACCAGCGCCATCTTACCTCAAAGCTCTCGTCACTCCACGCACTGCACCTCGCTTACTCAGATCCACTAGCACTGCTCGACTGGTCCCACCATCTCTCAGGGTAAGAGGTAGGTATACATCTAGACTCTTCTCTGTTCTGGCACCGAGGCGGTGGAACGAACTTCCCCTAGGTATCCGTACGGCCAAGTCTCTGACCGTCTTCAAACGGCAACTGAAGACTTACCTCTTCCTGAAGTACTTACACTATTATTATTAAACTATTAAACTCTTATTTTTAATATATAGCTCCAAGTGTCAAGATCAAGAGTGAAATCCATTAAACCCTTTTCAAGGCCAAAATTTTAAGTCAGCTTGTTGACCTGGTTCTTGTAGTTTTCCTGCACAGTATACACACACACACACACACACACACACACACACACACTCACCACACTAACAGCAGAATTCAGTTTGTTCTTTGGCAGATATTTTTTGTCTCCAGCCCACAGTGATTTGATGTGCTTCCTGTTAATGAAATAAAATGAAATGAAAATCTACAGAAATGTACTAAACTTCAGCTAGTATTTACAGTATATTCTGGGATTTTAAAGATTTTGTTTTCAACTCAAGATGTAACTAAATGAAGCATTTCATTGTCATAAAATTGTGTGAGTTTTAGGGGTCATTAAATGCGCCAAACATACAATAATAACCCTACAAATCTATCCAAAATCGATCCAAATGTGCTCTGTTTCATACCTGTAATACACCAACACATGACTAATGTGAATTACAGACGAGACTGCAGCACACACTGATGTGATGTACCAGGTATCTGGAAGCAAAAAATCCCACCAACAGTAAAAAAACAAAAAACAAAAAAAAACAAATCCTTGTTAGTTTTCTTCACATAATTCATACACTTTCCATAAACTGATATCATGTTACTCTATCAAATGAGTCAAAAGACAGAGCTCTCACATGTTATATAGTTCAGGTGCATGGTCCAAAGTGACTCAAATCCAGATATAGCAGGTATATAATGTAAATTCGGTTCAATAAAATCGGGCCATATTTTATATAAATATCTTGTACACCATGAAGACGTAATCTGCTCCGTTAACACAATCTGCAGCAAAACACACAAACAAAACAGAAAAGACCTGATTTTTTTTGCAAGTGAAAGATAAAATTC
The DNA here is from genome assembly GCA_033459395.1 of Hemibagrus guttatus. Taxonomy (NCBI): domain Eukaryota; kingdom Metazoa; phylum Chordata; class Actinopteri; order Siluriformes; family Bagridae; genus Hemibagrus; species Hemibagrus guttatus. The sequence continues at coordinate 15,230,163 of JAUCMX010000029.1, read as the reverse complement.
TACAGTGGCCTTCACACACACACACACACACACACACACACAGACACACCATGTACATTCCGAAGGAGCAGAGTACGACGGTGGCGATGATCCTGTTTGGGAATTTAAAATACGGGTCCCACTCATACACTTTCCTCTGGAACCAGCTCTTCTCCACAGACCTGTAATATAAAATAAGGGTTACTCTGTGTGTGTGTGTGTGTGTGTGTGTGTGTGTTAGTTAGGTGAGAGTTAGATGACAGAGTTGTTGTCATCATGTATTTCAGGAGGAAATTTTATACAAAATGTTTGGAATATTTTTTTTATCTCACTGTGAAAAATATTGTGTGTGTGTGTGTGTGGGTGTGTGTGGGTGTGTGTGTGTGTGTGTGTGACTGAAGTGATGAGCACAAAGTGGATGTCAGTTTGTCAGTTTGATGGAGGATGTCAGTGTGTCAGTGAGGGTACATACACTTCAGCAGGTCCTCTCAGTAATCTCTGTACATATCTGTATTGATGTTTCTTTACTTCCTTCTGCAAAGGAAAGGACAGAGAGAACAGAGAACACACACACACACACACACTCACACACACATATATATATATAGAGGAATCTTTCAGTCATTATTTAGGCCTTACCAAAGTATAAAGTAATGAAAAAGCACTGGTTAAAGTAGTAAATGACAGAATAGGCTGCATCTCCTCACTGTTTGATTGTGCTGTTTGATTTTAGTGTGTGTGTGAGTGTGCGAGAGAGAGAGAGAGAGAGAGAGAGAGAGAGAGAGAGAGAGAGAGAGAGAGAGAGACCTGTTTGTCGATTTTTTTCAGCCGGATCAGCACATCCTTCACTATGATGAGGCCAAACCGGAACAATAGGAACCCCATAGACAGTAAGTGTAAAATTCCAAATAACTGACACACACACACACACACACACACACACACACACACACACACACACAGAACAGATTACAGGTTACAGGTTACATGCTCCTGAATATGATCTCAGCTTTTCAGAATAAATGGTATTTGAGAAGCATGCAGTCATGTATCTCATCACACTCACCCAATCATATTGCAGAACATAAGCTTCAAAGCTGTTCGCATCATAATTTGAGGTTCTATTACAAAAGATAAAATCCCAAAGCTTGAAAACAAGCCTGACACACACACACACACACACACACACACACACAGAATTACATGATTAACGTTGTCGTGAGTAAATGGATAAAAATCTGCAACATCTGCATGTGTGTATGATGAGTATGGTGTATGTGTGTGTGTGTACCAGCTGAGTGTATACAGCAGGCCCAGAATTCCTCCAAGCATTTGGTTTGCTGTTGAAAGACAGGCAAAGAACGGCTTACAGACGACACCCACCTCCAGAGCTGCTACCAAGTACACAAGCACTGAGAAATACACACACACACTACATGATTAGCATAATGTTTGTTTTAGTGTGTTTTACACTGTGTGTGTAGTGTAGTGTGTGTTCCATGGTGTGTTATAGTGTAGCGTGTGTTATAGTGTGTGTTGTAGTATAGTGTGTGTTACACTGTGTGTTATAGTGCATACTATAGGGTAGAGTGTGTTGTAATGTTAAGTTTTCTTTATCTGTCACATATACATTACAGCACAGTGAAATTCTTTCTTCACATATCCCATCCTTGGTTGGGGTCAGAGCGCAGGGTCAGCCATGATGCAGCGCCCCTGGAGCAGAGTGGGTTGGGGGCCTTGCTCAAGGGCCCAACAGTGGCAGCTTGGCGGTGCTGGGGCTTCAACCCCGATCTTCCGGTCAATGACACAGAGCCTTAACCACTTAAGCTACCACTGCCCAATCTAACACATAGTGCGTGTTACACTGTGTATTATAGTGTGTGTTATAGAGTAGTTTGTGTTGTAGTGTAGTGTGTGTTATAGTGTGTGTTACACTGTGTTAAAGGTTAGTGTGTGTTGTAGTGTAGTGTGTGTTACACTGTGTGTTACACTGTGTGTTACACTGTGTGCTATAGGGTAGAGTGTGTTGTAGTGTGTTATAGAGTAGTGTGTGTTGTAGTGTGTTGTACCGTTAAGGTAGCGTGGTGGTGTGTATGGAAATGGATTGATGAAGCCGAAGAACAGATTGAATATCATAGGTGTTACAGCTCCAAAAGCAAAAGCGTAGGACCATCGGTTCTCCAGAGAGCTGGTGAAGTCCAGAGGGCTAACAACAAAAACAAAAACACAAATCGGAACTGAATTATATCAAATCAACTTCATTTACATCCAGGTGTGACATAACACACACAGCCTGGCCTGAGACACAGAAACTACACCAGGTTACATATGTAACCCGGTTCCCTGATAAGGGAATTCGACACATGGCTGATGCATTGGGAATGTTTTTTGTGGAAGTGTCCAAGGCTCTGTGTGAAATCACGGCGATTTATTGGCTCGGGTAGGTCATGTGACGAAGCAGAGTGTGCCAGCAAGACCATAAAAGGCCACCTACGTCACATTACTCCAGCTTCTTTGTCTTCAGGAATTGCTCTGTGTATGTTTGTATCAATTGTCTGTCCTGTCTGTCTAGACTAGGGGGAAAAAAAGATAAATATAAAAGATTAGGAATGATGGTGAGCAAGTTCAGAAAGTGCGTGTATCCATGCGACATTTCGGCTCTGGGAGCTCATTTTGCAATTTCTTCCGACCTAGATAAGGATATGATGCTGTTTGCATTGAATTCTGGGAAGCTCAATGTGGGCAACAAGGAGCAACTTGGAGCAACAGAGTGCCACTGCACTCTGTGTTGTTTGAAAACCTCCTGGAGATGATCATACATGCTGTTGCTAAGCTTAGCTTAGATCAGCCTGATAAAAAGTTAGCATTGAACGCTCTGAGCTTGACAATCACTACCTAACTTCATGCTGCCTTCTACTGCCATGGAGCCATCTCCCATTTTCCCCAGACCTCCACAGTGAGGTGTTGTGGTTGTGCAATTATCCTTATTCTGCCTGTTTGTTTGCAATTATCCTTATTCTATTCTATTATTTGTCAAGGTGATAACAGTGAGAGGCTAGCATCTCTCTCAGACCATCTGTCAGCATGGGTTTTTTGGGAAAAGGCTACAAAATCTAGTTTGCCTCTCGTCCTCCTTCTCTCAGGGTGTGCTGCCCACTGTTTTTTGGCATAGACCAAACGTTGTTCCTCCAGGAGAAACTTCTATCGCATCTGAGAGAGGGGCCATATCCCCCTCCCAGGTTGAGCCTCCAAATTTACAGCCAGCATTTCTTGGTTCCCAAGAAGGACGGGGGCTATGCCCAATTTTAGACCTGTGTGCTCCAAATTGTATACTAAAACAATACAAGTATAAAATAATACAAGTTTGAGAAATCCTCCAGGACCCCACCTGCCAGTCTCCTGCACCCCCTTCCAATTCCCAGACAACCCTGGTCCAATCTCATGTGGTTGACTGGTTCTGTAAAATGGTTCATTTCATGCCCTTGGACAAACTACCTTCCACCAAGGAGACTACCCAGATCTTACTATTACACGTCTTCCGCTTACACAAATTACCTTACAATATTTTGTCAGACTGGGGTCTACAGTTCACTTCAAAGTTCTGGAGGGAGTTCTGCCACCTCCTGGGTGCTTCTACCAATCTCTCACCTGGCTTCCACCCACAAAATAATGGCCAGACGTAATGATTAAACCAAGAGTTGGAGACCGGGCTACGAATCCTTTGCTCTGATGATCCTGCGTCCTGGTCATCCAATCTCATATGGGTGGAATATGCCCACAACTCTCTTCCTTCTGCTGCCATGAGCATCTCCCCTTTCCAGGCCACCTATAGCTACCAGCCGCCACCTTTCTCTCACTGAGAATCGGTTCTTTCTGCCCTTGCTCTGGTTAAACGGTATCGACGAGACTGGAGGAGGACCTGCTTAGTGCTACTCCATTCATCCCAAAGCTATGCTCGATGGGCCAACTGTAAGCGCCACCCAGCGCCCCACTACCACTTTGGCCAAAGAGTCTGGTTGTCCACTGGAGAACTGCCCAAGAAAATCTCCTCTTGGAATCTCGCTCCTCGCTTTGTCAGTCCATTTCCAATCTCCAAAGTTCTCAACCTAGTATCCGTCCAACTCAAGCTTCCCCGGGCCCTTCGCATCCATCCAACTTTCCATGTCTGCAGACTCAAGCCTGTCCATGCCTGTTCGCTAGTTGCCCTTTGTTGTTCCTGAAGCCCGTGTTCTGGATTTTGGATTACCTCTGTTGGATTACTTCTGCAGGATTTTTGTCATTTACTGTTGTATTGCCTCTGTTGCATTTTCTTATGTTGTATTTTTATGAAATAATGGCTGAATAGTCAGTAGTGGCTGAGGAGAACAAACAGGCAGAATAAGGATAATTTCACAACCTTGACACTTCAGTGTGAAGGTCTGGGAAAAATTGGAGATGCCCCATGGCAGTAGAAGGCGGCATGAAGTTAGGTAGCGATTGTCAAGCTCAGAGTGGACAAAGCTAACTTTTCATCAGGCTGATCTAAGCTAAGCTTAGCAACAACATGCGATCACCTCCAGGAGGTTTTCAAATACCACAGAATGTGGTGGCAATTTGACCGCTGCTTGCTCCTTGTTGCCCACATTGAGCTCCTCAGAATCCGATGCAGACAGCATTATATCCTCATCTAGGGCGGAAGAAATCGCAAAATGGGGGGAAAACCAAAGTGGGGAAATCCAAGTCGGGAGAGAAAACAGCCAAGCGAAAGCGGAGTTTATGGAGAGGAAAAGTTTGGAAAGCGTGCACATTAACATTAATTAATCCAGAATTCAGCAGTGAAATAAATCCATATTAAACTCACACCACGATGCCAAACCGGCCGCTCAGACACGGGAATCTCTTCTCAAAGGAGCAAATCTTCTGTCTGCGCTCTACAAACGAGAGCAGGAGTAAAATAAAAACCTGCAACACACACACACACACACACACACACAGTGAAGTGGAGTAAATTCTAGATATTCATTACAATATTTCATTATATAATTTCTGTCATCAATAAACCAAGATTTTATCATGAATAAGACACAAATAGTTCATATTTAATATAGAAATTTAGCAGAAACTCACAGATGGTAAGAGATAGAGGAGCAGGAAATTTTCCGGAGAGACATCACAGAATTTGTTCACGGCGCTCTCATTTCTAAAACTTGAGAAAGAAACACACAAGCAAGTTTCTTTAAAAATGTACAGGTTTTGGCAACAAAATGAAATGTGAATGTGTGTATTATCCTCCTGTGATGTATTAATGGTGTGTGTGAATTAATCATTAATCATCGTCATGTTCATCTTCTGTATCATTTTATTCCTCAGTTTCATGATGTGGAAGTAAAATAAAGAAATTAATCGGAGAGACGGAAAGTTTCAGATGACTTTTTGCTTATGATCGTGAGGGGTGCCAATAATTCTGTGGTTAAAGGGGCGATGAGTCACTAATTAGCTACGTAGGGAATCATTGATGAGTCTGATGTCACTCACCTGGAGCCTAATCCTGAACAATGAACTTTCTCCTGGAGAGAGGAAGAGAGAAAGAGAGGGATAGAGAGAATGAGAGGAAGAGGGGGAGAGAGGAAGAGCAGAAGAGAGGAAGAGAGGATAAGAGGAATAAAGGAATAGAGGAATAGAGGGAAAGGGGAAGAATGGAAGAGAGGGAGAGAGGAAGAGGGATAGAGGAAAAGAGGGAGAGAGGAAAAGAGGGAGAGAGGAAGAGAGGTAGAGAAGAAGAGGGATAGAAGAAGAGAGGAAGAGAGGAAAAGAGGAATAAAGGAATCGAGGAATAGAAGGATAGAGGAAGAGAGGGAGAGAGGAAGAGAGAGAGAGAGAGGAAGAGTAAAAGAGTGGGAGAGAGGAAGAGAGGAGAAGAGGAAGAGAGGGAGAGAGGGAGAGAGGAAGACAGGGAGAGAGGAAGAGAGGGAGAGCGGAAGAGAGGGAGAGAGGGAGAGAGGGAGAGCGGAAGAGAGGGAGAGAAGAAGAGAGGGAGAGAGGGAGAGCGGAAGAGAGGAAGAGAGGAAGAGAGGGAGAGAGGGAGAGAGGGAGAGCAGACGAGAGGAAGAGAGGGAGAGCGGAAGAGAGGGATAGAGGAAGAGAGGGAGAGAGGAAGAGAGAGAGAGAGAGGAAGAGGGATAGAGGAAAAGAGGGAGAGAGGAAGAGAGGTAGAGAAGAAGAGGGATAGAAGAAGAGAAGGAGAGAGGAAAAGAGGAATAAAGGAATCGGGGAATAGAGGGATAGAGGAAGAGAGGGAGAGAGGGAGAGAGAGAGAGGAAGAGTAAAAGAGTGGAAGAGAGGAAGAGAAGGAGAGTGGAAAAGAGCAAGAGAGGAAGAGAGGGAGAGAGGAAGACCGGGAGAGAGGGAGAGCGGGAGAGGAAAAGAGGAATAAAGGAATCGAGGAATAGAGGGATAGAGGAAGAGAGGGAGAGAGGAAGAGAGAGAGAGAGGAAGAGTAAAAGAGTGGGAGAGAGGAAGAGAGGAGAAGAGGAAGAGAGGAAGAGAGGGAGAGAGGAAGACAGGAAGAGAGGGAGAGAGGGAGAGCGGAAGAGAGGAAGAGAGGGAGAGCGGAAGAGAGGAAGAGAGGGAGAGAGGAAGAGAGGGAGAGAGGGAGAGCGGAAGAGAGGGAGAGAGGGAGAGGGAGAGTGGGAGAGGAAGAGAGGGAGAGGAAAAGAGAAATAAAGGAATCGAGGAATAGAGGGATAGAGGAAGAGAGGGAGAGAGGAAGAGAGAGAGAGAGAGGAAGAGTAAAAGAGTGGGAGAGAGGAAGAGAGGAGAAGAGGAAGAGAGGGAGAGAGGGAGACAGGGAGAGAGGGAGAGAGGAAGAGAGGGAGAGCGGAAGAGAGGGAGAGAGGGAGAGCGGAAGAGAGGAAGAGAGGAAGAGAGGGAGAGAGGGAGACAGGGAGAGAGGGAGAGCGGAAGAGAGGGAGAGAGGGAGAGCAGAAGAGAGGAAGAGAGGAAGAGAGGGAGAGAGGAAGAGAGGAAGAGAGGGAGAGAGAGAGAGAGAGAGAGGAAGCGGGATAGAGGAAAAGAGGGAGAGAGGAAGAGAGGTAGAGAAGAAGAGGGATAGAAGAAGAGAGGGAGAGAGGAAAAGAGGAATAAAGGAATCGAGGAATAGAGGGATAGAGGAAGAGAGGGAGAGAGGGAGAGAGAGGAAGAGTAAAAGAGTGGAAGAGAGGAAGAGAGGGAGAGTGGAAAAGAGCAAGAGAGGAAGCGAGGGAGAGAGGAAGACCGGGAGAGAGGGAGAGAGGAAGAGAGGGAGAGAGGAAGAGAGGGAGAGCGGGAGAGAGGGAGAGAGGGAGAGCGGGAGAGGAAAAGAGGAATAAAGGAATCGAGGAATAGAGGGATAGAGGAAGAGAGGGAGAGAGGAAGAGAGAGAGAGAGAGGAAGAGTAAAAGAGTGGGAGAGAGGAAGAGAGGAGAAGAGGAAGAGAGGAAGAGAGGGAGAGAGGGAGAGAGGAAGACAGGGAGAGAGGGGGAGAGGGAGAGCGGAAGAGAGGAAGAGAGGAAGAGAGGGAGAGAGGGAGAGCGGAAGAGAGGGAGAGAGGGAGAGCGGAAGAGAGGGAGAGAGGGAGAGAGGAATCGAGGAATAGAGGGATAGAGGAAGAGAGAGAGAGAGAGAGGAAGAGTAAAAGAGTGGAAGAGAGGAAGAGAGGGAGAGAGGAAGAGAGGGAGAGAGGGAGAGCGGAAGAGAGGGAGAGAGGAAGAGAGGAAGAGAGGGAGAGCAGACGAGAGGAAGAGAGGGAGAGCGGAAGAGAGGAAGAGAGGGAGAGCGGAAGAGAGGGAGAGAGGGAGAGAGGGAGAGCGGAAGAGAGGGAGAGAGGGAGAGAGGAATCGAGGAATAGAGGGATAGAGGAAGAGAGAGAGAGAGAGAGGAAGAGTAAAAGAGTGGAAGAGAGGAAGAGAGGGAGAGGGGAAGAGAGGGAGAGAGGGAGAGCGGAAGAGAGGGAGAGAGGAAGAGAGGGAGAGCAGACGAGAGGAAGAGAGGGAGAGCGGAAGAGAGGAAGAGAGGGAGAGCGGAAGAGAGGGAGAGCGGAAGAGAGGATGAGAGGGAGAAAGGGAGAGCAGAAGAGAGGAAGAGACGGAGAGAGGGAGAGTGGAAGAGAGGAAGAGAGGGAGAGAGGGAGAGCAGAAGAGAGGAAGAGAGGGAGAGCATGAAGAGAAACACAAGGAAGTTTGGTAGACACAAAAATACAACGTGTGTATAAGATTTAGGATCTTTACAAACACAGACACACACACAAACACACCAACCTGAACACTGAACATGCACACACACACACACACACACACACACACACACACACACACACACAAACCTGAACACTGAACATGCACACACACACACACAAACCTGAACACTGAACATGCACACACACACACACACACACACACACACACACACACACAAACCTGAACACTGAACATGCACACACACACACACACACACACACACACACACACACACAGACACACACTAACCTGAACACTGAACATGCACACACACACACTATAACACTAACCTGAACACGCACACACACACACACACACACAAACCTGAGCACTGAACATGCACACACACACACACACAAACCTGAACACTGAACATGCACACACACACACACACACACTATAACACTAACCTGAACACGCACACACACACACACACACACACAAACCTGAGCACTGAACATGCACACACACACACACACACACACAAACCTGAGCACTGAACATGCACACACACACACACACACACACAAACCTGAACACTGAACATGCACACACACACACACACACACACACACACAGACACACACACAAACACACACACTAACCTAAACACTGAACACACACACACATCAAGCTGAAGACTGAGTTACAGATATAAAAACATGAACGTACCATCATATTTTCCACAATCTTTACCTTTATCTAAGGAGAGTAATGATGAAGGTCAGTAGTGTTCAGTGCTGGAGTCCTGCTCACTAATCAGTACAGCAGAACATCTACGCAAACAGCACTACACAACAGACATACAGGAGCACGACAACTGAAGTGTCTCTCTCCAGAGCTACTCACTTTGAACATCGAGTCATTTCTCAAAACTAGAGAGGAGTTCTCAAACCTCTAGAAAAGTGGAGAAAAGCTTCAGAGTACACATACACACAATTTTACACGCACTTTTACACACATACACGCACTTTTACACACACTTTGACACACATATACACACTTTTACACACATACACACACTTTTACACACATACACACAATTTTACACGCACTTTTACACACATACACGCACTTTTACACACACTTTGACACACATATACACACTTTTTTCACACATACACACACTTTTACACACATACACACTTTTACACGCACTTTTACACACATACACGCACTTTTACACACTTTTACACACACCCTTTTTCACACATACACAAAACTTTTTTCACGCACTTTTACACACATACACGCACTTTTACACACATACACACACTTTTACACACATACACTCACTTTTTCACGCACTTTTACACACATACACGCACTTTTACAGACATACACACACTTTTACACACCCTACACACACTTTTTCACACATACACACACTTTTACACACATACACGCACTTTTACACACATACACACACTTTTACACACTTTTACACACACTTTTACACGCACTTTTACACACATACACGCACTTTTACAGACATACACACACTTTTACACACATACACACACTTTTGCACGCACTTTTACACACATACACGCACTTTTACACACACTTTGACACACATACACACACTTTGACACACATACATGCACTTTACACACACATTTACACACATACACACACTTTTACACACACTTTTACACAAATACACACACTTTTACACACACTTTTACACACATACATGCACTTTTACAGACATACACGCACTTTTACACACACTTTTACACACATACACACACTTTTACACACATACACGCACTTTTACACACACTTTTACACACATACACACACTTTTACACACAGTTTGACACACATACACACACTTTTACAAACATACACACACTTTTACACACACTTTTACACACAGTTTGACACACATACACACACTTTTACACACATACACACACTTTTACACACATACACGCACTTTTACACACACTTTTACACACATACACACACTTTTACACACAGTTTGACACACATACACACACTTTTACAAACATACACACACTTTTACACACACTTTTACACACAGTTTGACACACATACACACACTTTTACACACATACACACACTTTTACACAAATACACACACTTTTACACACTTACACGCACTTCTGCACACACTTTTACACACATACACACTTTTACACACATACACGCACTTTTACACACTTTTACAGACATACACGCACTTTTACAGACATACACAAACTTTTACACACACTTTGACACACATACACACACTTTTACACACACTTTGACACACATACACACACTTTTACACACATACATACACTTTTACACACATACACACACTTTTACAAATGTACACACACTTTTACACACACTTTGACACATATACACACACTTTTACAAACACTTTTACACACATACACGCAATTTTACACACATACATGCACTTTTACACACACTTTTACACACATACATGCACTTTTACACACATACACACACTTTTACACACACTTTTACGCACATACACACACTTTTACGCACATACAGTTTGACACACATACACACACTTTTACACACACTTTTACACACATACATGCACTTTTACACACACTTTGACACACATACACGCACTTTACACACATTTACACACATGCACACAGTTTTACACACACTTTTACACACACTTTTACGCACATACACACACTTTTACGCACATACAGTTTGACACACATACACACACTTTTACACACACTTTTACACACATACATGCACTTTTACACACACTTTGACACACATACACGCACTTTACACACATTTACACACATGCACACAGTTTTACACACACTTTTACACAAATACACGCACTTTTACACACATACACACACTTTTACACACATACACGCACACTTTTACACACGTACACGCACTTTTACACAAATACACAATTTTACACACATACATGAATTTCTGCACACACTTTTACACACATAAAACGCACTTTACACACATTTACACACATTTCATGAATTTCTGCACACACTTTTACACACATTTCACGCACTTTACACACATTTACACACATACATGAATTTCTGCACACACTTTTACACACATACACGCACTTTACACACATTTACACACATACACACAGGTTTACACACACTTTTACACAAATACACGCACTTTTACACACATACACACACATACACACACTTTTTCACACATACACGCACTTTTACACACATATACGCACTTTTACACAAATACACACACTTCTGCACACACTTTGACACACATACACACACTTTTACACACAAACACGCACTTTTACACACATGCACACACTTTGACACACATACACACACACACACTTTTACACACATACATGCACTTTTACACACTTTGACACACATACACACACTTTTACACACATACAAGCACTTCTACACACACTTTGACACACATACACACACTTTTACACACATGCACACACTTTTAAAACATACACGCACTTTCACACACATACACACACTTTTACACACATGCACACACTTTTACACCCCTTTGACACACATACACACACTTTTACACACATACACACACTTTTACAAACATACACAAACATACACACACTTTTACACACATACAAGCACTTCTACACACACTTTGACACACATACACACACATTTACACACATACACGCACTTTTACAAACATACACACACTTTTACAAATACCTTTACACACATACTCGCACTTTTACACACACTTTGACACACACAGACACACTTTTACACACATACACACTTTTACACACACTTTGACACACATACACGCACTTTTACAGACATACACACATTTTTACACACATGCACACACTTTCACACACATACACACACTTTTACACACACTTTGACACACATACATGCACTTTTACACACACTTTCACACACATACACACACTTTTACACACACTTTGACACACATACATACACTTTTACACACACTTTGACACACATACACACATTTTACACACATACACACACTTTTACACACATACACGCACTTTTACACACATACACACTTTTACACACATGCACGCACTTTTACACACATACACACACTTTTACACACACTTTTAAGCACATACACGCACTTTTACACACATACACACACTTTGACACACATACATGCACTTTACACACACATTTACACACATACACACACTTTTACACACACTTTTACACAAATACACACACTTTTACACAGACTTTTACACACATACATGCACTTTTACAGACATACACGCACTTTTACACACACTTTTACACACATACACACACTTTTTCACACATACACGCACTTTTACACACACTTTTACACACATACACACACTTTTACACACAGTTTGACACACATACACACACTTTTACAAAAATACACACACTTTTACACACACTTTTACACACAGTTTGACACACATACACACACTTTTACACACATACACACACTTTTACACACATACACGCACTTTTACACACACTTTTACACACATACACACACTTTTACACACAGTTTGACACACATACACACACTTTTACAAACATACACACACTTTTACACACACTTTTACACACAGTTTGACACACATACACACACTTTTACACACATACACACACTTTTACACAAATACACACACTTTTACACACTTACACGCACTTCTGCACACACTTTTACACACATACACGCACTTTTACACACTTTTACAGACATACACGCACTTTTTCAGACATACACAAACTTTTACACACACTTTGACACACATACACACACTTTTACACACACTTTGACACACATACACACACTTTTACAGACATACACACACTTTTACAAACACTTTTACACATGTACACACACTTTTACACACACTTTGACACATATACACACACTTTTACAAACACTTTTACACACATACACGCAATTTTACACACATACATGCACTTTTACACACACTTTTTTCACACATACATGCACTTTTACACACATACACACACTTTTACGCACACTTTTACGCACATACACACACTTTTACACACATACATGCACTTTTACACACACTTTGACACACATACACGCACTTTACACACATTTTCACACATGCACACAGTTTTACACACACTTTTACACAAATACACGCACTTTTACACACATACACACACTTTTACACACATACACGCACACTTTTACACACGTACACGCACTTTTTCACAAATACACAATTTTACACACATACATGAATTTCTGCACACACTTTTACACACATACACGCACTTTACACACATTTACACACATACATGAATTTCTGCACACACTTTTACACACATACACGCACTTTACACACATTTACACACATACACACAGGTTTACACACACTTTTACACAAATACACGCCCCTTTTACACACATACACACACATACACACACTTTTTCACACATACACACACTTTTACACACAAACACGCACTTTTACACACATACACACACACTTTGACACACATACACACACTTTTACACACAAACACGCACTTTTAGACACATGCACACACTTTTACACGCACATTTACACACATACAAGCACTTTTACACACACTTTGATACACATACACACACTTTTACACAAATACACGCACTTTTACACGCACTTTTACACACATACATGCACTTTTACACGCACTTTTACACACATACATGCACTTTTACACGCACTTTTACACACATACATGCACTTTTACACACACTTTGACACACATACATGCACTTTTACACACACTTTGACACACATACACACACTTTTACACACAAACACGCACTTTTACACACATGCACACACTTTTACACGCACTTTTACACACATACATGCACTTTTACACACACTTTGATACACATACACACACTTTTACACACATACATGCACTTTTACACATATACACACACTTTTACGCACACTTTGACACACATACACACACTTTTACACACGTACACACACTTTTACACATATACACGCACTTTTACACACACTTTGACAGATACACACACTTTAACACACATACACGCACTTTTACACGCACATTTACACACATACACGCACTTTTACACACACTTTGATACACATACACACACTTTTACACACATACACGCACTTTTACACACACTTTGATACACATACACACACTTTTACACGCACTTTGACACACATACACGCACCTTTACAGACATACATGCACTTTTACGCACCCCTTTTACACACGTACATGCACTTTTACACACACTTTTACACACATACATGCACTTTTACACAAATACACACTTTTACACAAATACATGAACTTCTGCACACACTTTAACACACATACACGCACTTTTAGACACTTTTACACACATACACACACTTTTACACATACTTTTACACACATACACACTTTTACACACATACACGCACTTTTACACGCACTTTTATACACATACACTTTTACACACATACACGCACTTTTACATAAATACACGCACTTTTACACACATACACACACTTTTGCACGCACTTTTACACACATACACGCACTTTTACACACACTTTGACACACATACACACACTTTTACACACTTTTACACACATACACACACTTTTACACGCACTTTTACACACATACACACACTTTGACACACATACACACACTTTTTTCACACATACACACACTTTTACACGCACTTTTACACACATACACACACTTTTACACACTTTTACACACATACACACACTTTTACACGCACTTTTACACACATACACGCACTTTTACACACATACATGCACTTTTACACAAATACACTTTTACACAAATACATGAACTTCTGCACACACTTTAACACACATACACGCACTTTTAGACACTTTTACACACATACACACACTTTTACACATACTTTTACACACAAAACACACTTTTACACACATACACGCACTTTTACACGCACTTTTTTACACATACACTTTTACACACATACACGCACTTTTACATAAATACACACACTTTTACACACATACACACACTTTTACACACATACACACACTTTTGCACGCACTTTTACACACATACACGCACTTTTACACACACTTTGACACACATACACACACTTTTACACACATACACACACTTTTACACACATACACACACTTTTTTCACGCACTTTTACACACATACACGCACTTTTACAGACATACACACACTTTTACACACTTTTACACACACTTTTACACATACTTTTTTCACCCATACACACTTTTACACACACTTTGACACACATACACACACTTTTACACACAAACACGCACTTTTACACACATGCACACACTTTGACACACATACATGCACTTTTACACACTTTGACACACATACACACACTTTTACAAACATACACAAACATACACACACTTTTACACACATACAAGCACTTCTACACACACTTTGACACACATACACACACTTTTACACACATGCACACACTTTTACACACATACACGCACTTTCACACACATACACGCACTTTTACAAACATACACACACTTTTACAAACACCTTTACACACATACACACACTTTTACACACATACACGCACTTTTACACACACTTTGACACACACAGACACACTTTTACACACATACACACTTTTACACACACCCTTTTACCCCACATACACACACTTTTACAGACATACACACATTTTTACACACATGCACACACTTTCACACACATACACACACTTTTACACACACTTTGACACACATACATGCACTTTTACACACACTTTCACACACATACACGCACTTTTACACACACTTTGGGCACACATACACACACTTTTACACACATACATGCACTTTTACACACACTTTTCACATGTACACACACTTTTACACACATACACACTTTTACACACATACACGCACTTTTACACACACATACACTTTTACACACACTTTGACACACATACATGCACTTTTACACACACTTTCACACACATACACGCACTTTTTTCACACACTTTTACACACATACACGCACTTTTACACACACACATACACTTTTTCACACACATTTACACACATACACACTTTTACACACATACATGCACTTTTACACACACTTTCACACACATACACGCACTTTTACACACACTTTGACACACATACACACACTTTTACACACATACATGCACTTTTACCCCACATACACACACTTTTACAAACACTTTTACACATGTACACACACTTTTACACACATACACGCACTTTTACACACACACATACACTTTTTTAAAACACACATTTACACACATACACACTTTGACACACATACACGCACTTTACACACACTTTTACACACATACACACAGTTTTACACACATACACGCACTTTTACACACATACCCACACTTTTACACACATACACGCACTTTTACACACACTTTTACACACATACACGCACTTCTGCACACACTTTTACACACACTTTTACACACATTTACACACACACACACAGTTTTACACACACTTTTACACACATACATGCACTTTTACACACATACACACACTTTGACACACATACACATTTTTACACACATACATGCACTTTTACACACATACACGCACTTTGACACACATACACACACTTTTGCACACATACACGCACTTTTACACACATACACACACTTTGACACACATACACACACTTTTACACACACTTTAACACACATACACGCACTTTTACACACATAAAACACACTTTGACACACATACACACACTTTTACACTCACTTTGACACACATACACACACTTTGACACACACTTTTACACACATACACGCACTTTGACACACATACACACACTTTTACACACACTTTTACACAAATACACGCACTTTTACACACATACACACACTTTTACACACATACACGCACTTTTACTCACATACACACACTTTTACACACATACACACTTTTACACACATGCACACACTTTTACACACACTTTTACACAAATACACACACTTTTACACACACTTTTACACAGATTCACACACTTTTAAAACACACACTTTTACACACATGCACACACTTTTACACACATAAAACACACACACTTTTACACACACACATTTACACACATACACACACTTTGACACACATACACACACTTTGACACAGATTCACACACTTTTACACAAATACACGCACTTTTACACACATTCACGCACTTTTACTCACATACACCCCACTTTTACACACATACACACTTTTACACACATGCACACACTTTTACACACACTTTTACACAGATTCACACACTTTTACACACATGCACACACTTTTACACACACACATTTTTTCACACATACACACAGTTTTTTCACACACTTTTTTCACATATATACGCACTTTTACACACATGCCCCACACTTTTACACAAATACACACACTTTTGCACACACTTTTACACAGATTCACACACTTTTACACACATACACGCACTTTTACGCACACTTTTACACACATGCACACACTTTTACACACACTTTTACACACACACATTTACACACATACACACAGTTTTACACACACTTTTACACAAATAGACACAATTTTACACAGATTCACACACTTTTACACACATACACCCACTTTTACACACTTTGACACACATACACGCACTTTACACACTTTTACACACATACACACACTTTTACACACATACACACTTTTACACACACTTTGACACACATACACACTTTTACACACATACACACACTTTTACACACACTTTTACACACATACACGCACTTTTACACACACTTTGACACACATACACACACTTTTAAAACACATACACGCACTTTTACACACACTTTTACACACATACACACACTTTTACACACATACACGCACTTTTACACACACTTTGACACACATACACACACTTTTACACACATACACGCACTTTTACACACATACATGCACTTTTACACACATACACACACTTTTACACACATACACACACTTTTACACAAATACACACTTCCCGCACACACTTTTACACACATACACATACTTTTACACACATACGCATACTTTTACACACATACACACACTTTTACACACATACACACACTTTTACACAAAAAACACACTTCTGCACACACTTTTACACACATACACATACTTTTACACACATACGCATACTTTTACACACATACGCATACTTTTACACACATACACACACTTTTACACACATACACCCCACTTTTACACACATACACACACTTTTACACAAATACACACTTCTGCACACACTTTTACACACATACACACACTTTTACACACATACACATACTTTTACACACATACGCATACTTTTACAGACATACACGCACTTTTACACACTTTGACACACATACACACACCCTTTTTCACACACTTTTACACACATACACACTTTTACACACATACACACACTTTTACACACACTTTGACACACAAAACACACTTTTACACACATACACGCACTTTTACACACACTTTGACACACATACACACACTTTGACACACATACACCCCACTTTTACACACATACACGCACTTTTACACACACTTTTACACACATACACGCACTTTTACACACACTTTGACACACATACACCCCACTTTGACACACATACACACACTTTTACACACATACACACACTTTTACACACACTTTGACACACATACACGCACTTTTACACACACTTTGACACACATACACACACTTTGACACACATACACACACTTTTACACACATACACGCACTTTTACACACACTGACACACATACACACACTTTTACACACATACACGCACTTTTACACAAATACACACACTTTTACACACATGCACTTTTACACACACTTTGACACACACACACCCCACTTTTACAGGGCATACACGCACTTTTACACAAATACACACACTTTGACACACATACACACACTTTTACACAAATACAAAACACTTTTACACACACTTTGACACACATACACGCACTTTTACACACACTTTTACACACATACACGCACTTTTAAAACACACTTGTACACACATACACGCACTTTTACACACACTTTGACACACATACACACACTTTTACACACACTTTTACACACATACACACTTTTACACACATACACGCACTTTTACACACACTTTTACACACATACACGCACTTTGACACACATACACACACTTTTACACACATACACGCACTTTTTCACACACATTTACACACATACACATTTTGACACACATACACGCACTTTACACACCCCATTTACACACATACACACAGTTTTACACACATACACGCACTTTTACACACATACCCACACTTTTACACACATACACGCACTTTTACACACACTTTTACACAAATACACACACTTTTACACGCACATTTACACACATACACGCACTTTTACACACACTTTGACACACATACACGCACTTTTACACACACTTTTACACACATACACGCACTTTTACACACACTTGTACACACATACACGC
>JAUCMX010000029.1:15138597-15202292 GCA_033459395.1 Hemibagrus guttatus | reverse complement strand
CAGAGAGGGAGAGAGAGAGAGAGAGAGCGAGGAGAGAGAGAGAGAGATACAGAGAGAGAGAGAGGTCTCAGCATTACGATTTTTATATGTTATTAAATTGGATGCCTAAAGATTCATGCAGATAGATAAATTAAATTGGGTGGGGTCATGGGTGGAGTCAAGGGGGCGGGGTTTAGCTGTTTGTGATTAGATTGAAATTGGGTGGTATAATATTAATATTTTCCATTGTATTATTTTCTCTAAACGAAACTGTCGAAGCTCCGCCCCTTTTGGCTCCAACCTTGGGCAAGTAAACATTTACTGTTAACATTAACACAAGGGTTTTATTAACGTTACTCATCAGAGTGGAGCTTTGATTATTGCAGTAATTATAGCAGGTGTTATTTAGACACAAACACACACCCTGTTTTGTGGTACAGTCACAGTATATGAGAACTGTGTGTGTGTGTGTGTGTGTGTGTTGTGTGTGTGTGTTTAGGTTGCCATATAATCAGTATTTCGGCGGTGTTTCCTCTCTGAGTAAAGAACAGTACCTAAAAATCAACGGCTTTCCAAACAGCTACTGGGGCTGGGGGGGTGAGGACGACGACGTCTACAACCGGTGAGACACACACACACATACACACACACACACACACACACACGCACACACTTAATTAATCTGCTTTTCTTTATTTTTTTAGCTTGACATTTAAAGGGAATGACCATTTCCCGACCCAATATCAGATCGGCAGGTGTAAGATGATTCGTCATGCGAGAGACAAGCTGAATGAACCCAACCCTCACAGGTAACACACACACACACACACACACACTAACACAGAGTTACACTTATATGTAACGCGGTCTCTGTTCACGTGCAGGTTCTCGCGAATCTCCAAAACGAAACAGACGATGGAGAAGGACGGCATCAACTCACTCAGCTACAGCGTGATGAGCTGGGAGAAGAACAGATTCTACACCAGAATCATGGTGGACATCGGAAAACCTCCTCACTTATAAATCACAAACACCTTCACACTTTTCTGGCAAAATAAACTGAGTTCTTCAGGGACATTTCTCAGGGACACGGTGTCGGAATGCTGGAAAACATGATGTTTACATGCACTTTCTTTATACTTATCTTTATTTTTATTATATTTGGCAACCGGTTGGATAAACATTTTGGAGAAATTTTTGGAGGAAGAGTTTTGGAGATAAAGCACAGTGAGAAGGTGAAGAGCAGTCTGAGGGTGGAGGGCGTGGTTACAACTGCATCTCACCTTCACCGATCTGACAGGAAATCCAGGCTGGGGTGTGCATTTTTTGTGTGTGTGTGTGTGTGTGTGTGTGTGTGTGTATCATGTTTTGCACTAATTAGGTCTGGAAGCTGATTGCCAGAACAACCTGAAGGACTATGAATCATCCTAAACCACGTGGAGGCTCAGGGACATGCATGCATGTATGCAACCTCACCTAAATACGGGGTGTGTGTGTGTGTGTGTGTGTGTGTGTGTGTGTTCTGATCATCAAAGGAGTGAACCTGTGTCTAATCTCCAGGACACGCCCCTGAGTCATTAAAGTTTAGTAATGATTTCAACACACCTATACAAATCAATCTCACATAACTGGAAGATCTGCTTACCTGGGCGTGTCTCTAATTGTGATTCTTAATAGCTTTGTAATATTTAAATGGAAAGAATAAAGTCTTCTTTTTTTTTCAAACATTGCAGCTTAAAAAAAAGGTGTGTTTATTTGGCCTAAATCTGTGTGATAGTGCAGTTCACTTCATCTTCTTCTTCATCTTCATCATCATCATCATCATCATCACTGCCGACTGTGGAGTTTATTTTAAAGTTAAAGGTTTAGGGAGTTATCACCCTGGACTATTTAACATCACATCTCTGTAACTCATCATCTTGTGCTCACGATTTTCCACAAACTGGAGCTCCGAAGGTTCAGGAAGAGCTGGAGTTTTTTCATTTTATTTTGTCCTGTTGGTCTCCGTGGGAAGGTAGTAAGGTTACAGGGTGAAGAGGTGAAGAAGGTAGAGGAGTTTAAGTACTTGGGGTCAACAGTCCAGAGTAATGGAGAGTGTGGGAAAGAGGTAAAGAAGCGAGTGCAGGCAGGTTGGAATGGGTGGAGAAAGGTGTGGGGAGTTCTGTGTGAGAGGAAAATATCAGCGAGAATCAAGGGGAAGGTGTACAGGACAGTGGTGAGACCGGCCATGCTGTATGGTTTAGAGACAGTGTCACTGAGGAAGAGACAGGAGTCAGAGCTAGAGGTAGCAGAGCTGAAGATGTTGAGGTTCTCTTTGGGAGTGACAAGGTTGGACAGGATTAGGAACGAGTACATCAGAGGGACAGCTCATGTTGGACGTTTGGGGGACAAAGTTAGGGAGGCCAGATTAAGATGGTTTGGACATGTTCAGAGGAGGGAGAGTGAGTATATTGGTAGGAGAATGTTGGACATGGGGCTGCCAGGCAGGAGGCAAAGAGGAAGGCCAAAGAGGAGGTATATGGATGTAATTAATGAGGATATGAAGCTAGTGGGTGCAAGGGTTGAGGATGCAGAAGATAGGGATAGGTGGAGAGAGATGATTCGCTGTGGAGACCCCTGAAGGGAAAAGCCCAAAGAAGAAGAAGAAGAAGAAGAGGTCTCCGTGGGAAGGTCCATCAGTAGAGCAGATGCTTGTCAGGACTGATTAAGGGAAGCGTTGGACTTCTCATTCTCATGCTCCCTCATTCACGTCCCCTACAGACTCGGCAGTGTGTATCATCACAGCAGGAGAAACAACAAATGGTCAGTATCCACTTTTTGGTGAGCGTGGCCTGTCTGAATTTCTGATCTGAGATGAGAGTGGCTAAAGCAGGAGCAGAGGTTTGATGTTAGTTATCTAACTTGCTGCTTGCTAACTCTAATTCACAGTGAAGGCAGGGGACAGAGAAGGAGGCGGAGTCTCTTATGTAAACATGGCTTCCATCTCAGCAGTGGAATGAATAAACACAGAGATCAGACTGAACCTTTTCAAAAGCTTTAATCAGACAGTTGGTTTCTTGTAGCGATGCTGCGTCATTACAGGAAGTCAGCAGCTGCCGTCTTTGGCGATTAAGATGTTGGTTTTGGTTTTCCTGCAGAGAAGAAAGAGAAGATTTTACATTGTACTAAATTGCGTCACACTCATCGAGGGTTGGCTAACAGGAAGTGATGATTGGGACCTTCAGGGCTGCGCAAAATAACATGCGTTATTACATTTTAATTCTGGAAACGAGTTTAAGAACAGGTTCAGCTTTGAAACATGAAGGTGTGTACAGCGTGAAGGAGTGGTGATCCTTGTCTGAAAATTACAGCGGGAATAATTATCAGTTATTTGAGAAACGTTCTGATTTTTTGGCCCAGTAACTTCCTCATTAGTAACATGGCATTAATGCCTTTGGTTCGACTCAAACTGGTATAAACATGATTCCACAAAAGTTCTAGATGTTTTGTTTTCCACACAGTCTCCACCCCAAAGTGCCTTTCAATATCTATTTAACTAAATCAGCTGATTTATACTGACTCCGCCCCTTATTCAGAGCCTTTACATAAAAACTAAGGAAATGTGTATATTAACTAAACACAGACACGTTCTGCAAGATTACAACACACAGTCTGTAAAGCCTGTTCTTTACAGTGTTGGTGGGAGTGGCCAGCTCTGTGTGTGTGTGTGTGTGTGTGTGTGTGTGTGTGTGTGTGTGTTACTCACAATCTCTGCACACACAGGCCACACTCGTTGGCGTAGGTGAACCCATCTGTACCGCACACCGGAGCCATGTTTAGAGGACATGCCATGATCTCCGCCATCTCACTGCACTTGGGCTGAGACACACACACACACACACACACACACACACACAGTAAAAAAAAAGTAAAAAAGTAAAGGATAAAAAGTGTTTCAAATGAGTCAATGCAAGACTTCTAACTAGGGGTTGCCAAAACTTTTGTGAATATGTTTCTTCTTTAAATTTGTCCAGAATAAGGTGTGTGTGTGTGTGTGTGTGTGTGTGTGTGTGTGTGTGTGTGTGTGTGTGTATTTCTAAATTAAACCTGTTACAACACACTCACCTTCCTGTACGTTTCAGAAGATCCATATGATCCTGAAAAATCAACCAGTCAAAACAAACAAAAGAGCGTCAAGTACAAACACAGTAAAAATGTGTGTGTGTGTGTGTGTGTGTGTGTGTGTGTGTGTGTGTGTGTGTATACCTGTAGCTAGGAGGATCAACACGGAGAACAGAAGAACAGACATTCTGAGAAAGAGTGTGTGCTAAGTATCGCTTACACTGAGGGAAATATGACGCATATATGAGTGAGGGAAAATACACACCTGTACACACACACACACACACACACACACAGAACTCATCCCTATGTTTTCACTGATAAGCAGGTTTATTGTTAATTATTAACACATCTTTGAATACTACCTCGTTCTCAGGTGTGTGTGTGTGTGTGTGTGTGTGTGTGTGTTATACGGTATATACTGACAGAGTGGGTAGTATTTCCTCAGTTAAACACTCAGTACTGAATCACACACGTCACTACTCAGATTTCTCAGAGGTTTCGTGAGAGTTATGCTCTTGTGGGCGGAGTTTACTAAACAGAGGCGTGTCTTAGTTACACTCGATTCGGACCCTCAGGTTAAGCTCTTGTGTGAGGGGCAGTGTGCAGTCCAGCCACAGCGTCTGTCAGTTTGGTGAAATTTCAACGATCCCTATTTATTTTATTCATTAATAAAAGCGTCATAAAATAATTGATGACATGTTGCGATTTCATGACGTCGATTCCTGAGGCTGTAACTCGACTCTGAAAACACACACTGCCCCTGAGGTCACATCTGTTAGGTTTTTTACTCAAAGATAAAAGTGTTAATATTTTAATACTTCATAAAGCCGCAAAGAAATTTCCTAAATGTTAAAGAAAACGCGTAAAAGCGACTGCAAGCCGTGTCTTTCTAACCTTTTCTAATTGAAGGAATTATGGAAATCTGGCAACCCGGCTGTGTGTCTCTTCAGCAGTGTGTGTCTCCACCTGCAGGTCAGATGGAGAAGTGCAGCCAGAGGAAAAAGCCCACACTTCGTGTTAAAACACTGCAAATGATTTCTTTTATTATTGTATAGTGGAGATTTCTTTATCGCTAAACCGGTCCTTTAAAATCAACACTGATCTTAATTTAATAAAAGCTACTGCGATTTATCAAAACAATCATTTGCATATTGATAGCTGATCATTTGCATGAAATACTTGAACCTTTTTGTAAACACACACACACACACACACACACACACACACACTGATCAGATGATTAGCTCTAGTGTGATCTCATTTTCTTCATTATGATTCGATCCTGTGTTCATCAGATTAAGTGCTAATCTCATTTACTACCAGAACACTGATTTATTAGCAACTTCTAGCTAACGCTGCTGCTTTGCTTCGATTTTATTTTTACTTTTCTTCTGAGAGGAATTCTCCTGGATCGGAAATTAAATCCATTTATAATGAAATTGAATCCTTCCTTTCGTGGTTTTTCTGTCTGTAGGGTGAAATACTTTCGCAGCACTTTGATCGGCGCAGTGTGGAAGATGAAGCTAACTGAGTGCTATCACAGAGAGTTAGCTAAACTGACACAATACTTCATTATATATAGAATCATTATTTAAAACTATTAATTATTATGAAACTATTTTTTTTTAAGGTTAGCTGTGCTAAATGTATATATTTACTTCTCCAACGTTCTTTTTTAAAGCAAGTCTACCACATAATCCAGTAATCCTGTGCGTATTAGCAGACATGTGGAAGAAACATATATATGTTGTAAATAACGAACTGATGTCTTTTCGTCTCCTAAAACATCCCCGACAGTTTGTTATCTTGACTTCAGCTCTGTGGTCAGTCCAGTTGGACAGTTTGGCTTGTGTTTACGTTTCTAATGACAGTTTTATAAAGACTCTAACACATTTAAATGTTAGTTTAAAGCTCTTGTAGTCCACGAAGGAGGTAAAAGGTGATTAAACCCCGCCCGTGTGAGTTATTACCCCTGAAATGATTTCCCTGATGCCTTTTTGACCTGATGAACTGTACTTGCTGTAAATGGCGTCAGATGCCAACATGGCATTACACATGCAGTGATCACAGGCTGTTCGGGTTGCCAGATTGGAGCGATCATTTTCGTTTACCAAATTTGGAAGAAAGAAATGGACAATCCCAAGGGTCAAAATCTAACTGTTTGGTCAATAAAATGAGACATTTGTTTGTTTTTAAATGGTTGAAGACATTGTTTCCTTTAAACAGACCAGATATTTGGCCTGATTTATGTCACAGGCACATGCAGATTCAGACGTTTAAGACTGCTGTTTAACATTTTCACAGTTAAGAGTGTAGCTATTGTGTGTATTATATAAAAAAAAGTTTATTAATATAGCACAAGCTGATGATCTCGAAGTACCAGGAAGAGTGTGGAGATGAAAATGGATGTAATATGGAGTTGTCCCGCCCTTTGCAGCTATAACAGCTTCAACTCTTCTGGGAAGGCTTTCCACAAGGTTTAGGAGTGTGTTTATGGGAATTTTTGACCGTTCCTCTAGAAGTGCATTTGTGAGGTCAGGCACTGATGTTGGACGAGAAGGTCTGGCTCTCAGTCTCCGCTCTAATTCATCCCAAAGGTGTTCTATGGGGTTGAGGTCAGGACTCTGCGCAGGCCAGTCAAGTTCCTCCACACCAAACTCACTCATCCATGTCTTTATGGAGCTTGCTTTGGTCACTGGTGTGCAGTCATGTTGGAACAGGAAGGGGTCATCCTCAAACTGTTCCCACAAAGAGCATGAAATTGTCCAAAATGTCTTGGTATGGAGGGCACGGTGGCTTAGTGGTTAGCACGTTTGCCTCACACCTCCAGGGTTGGGGGTTCGATTCCCGCCTCTGCTGTGTGTGTGGAGTTTGCATGTTCTCCCCTCCCCTTGGGGGTTTCCTCTGGGTACTCCGGTTTCCTCCCCCAGTCCAAAGACATGCATGGTAGGTTGATTGGCATCTCTAAATTGTCCATAGTGTGTGATTGCGTGAGTGAATGAGAGTGTGTGTGTGCCCTGCGATGGGTTGGCACTCCGTCCAGGGTGTATCCTGCCTTGATGCCCTATGACGCCTGAGATAGGCACAGGCTCCCCGTGACCCGAGTGTAGTTCGGATAAGCGGCAGACAATGAATGAATGAATGTCTTGGTATGCTGAAGCATTAAGAGTTCCTTTCACTGGAACTAAGGGGCCGAGCCCAACCCCTGAAACACAACACCTACTTTTGGATATATATATATATATATATATATTTTATTATTTATTTCTTTTTTTTTTAAATGAACATTAAAGCACAAAACAGTTAACTTTAACCTGGGGAGAGATTTAAATCTGCTTCTTTAATCAGAGACAGAGTGGTGATTAAAGTGTGTGAAGTGTTTTCATCAAATGCTGAGTAACGATCATACAAAGACACACACACACACACACAGACACACAAAATGCCAAGTGTTTTTAAAAAAATCTAATCTATATCATCTTCAGAAACTCTTGACTATTTCCTTTTTTTATATTTATATATAATACGCGTGTAGTCTCAGTCAGATCGGTGGAGTAAAACACAGGAAATAAAGAACGAGCGTGAGTGTTTACATCTAAAGGTTCAGACAAAGTTTAGCTAAAAGTTTAGCTACGTTCTGTGTTTAAACCTGAGGGCTGTGTATTAACAGAAGTAAGTTTAAAGATTATTAGAAATGAGAGACATGTGAGTAAAATATCTTAAATAGAATAAAATAAAGTCATAGAATTCAGAGTGATTCTGTGCCACTAGTTAACGGTGACGAGGAAACATCTTCATAACAAACACACTGAGTTGTTATCTTTAATAATTAAATAATTGCTGGTTGATAGACTGACGTTAAACCCTGCTTTGAGACACAGAGAAGGAGGAAGAGGAGGAGGAGGAGTTCCCTGTTTTGGCCACACCCACTTCCTCACATCTGGTTCTGATATCTGGTGTTTTGGGAGGATTTTTGAAGCTCATTTGAAGGCTGTGATCTGGCAACCGGGTTAATGAGTAGCTGTTGAGGAGTTGGTCCTTGGTACTGAGGTGTGGAGTTTGGAGTCTGACCTGCACTCAGATAAACAGAGCTGAAGCTCAGACAGCGTCCTCTCTCGTCCTCTCCCTGCTCCTGTCTGTCTCTCCGTCCTTCACCATGTGGAGACTGGTAGCGTTTCTGCTCGGCTTGGTCTCCTGCTTCACAGCCTTCTGTCACGGTAAGAACGCTTTCATTCCTCATAAAGAAGAACCTTGTGAGCCAGAGATCTTTAGAGCCAGAGATCCCGAGAGTCAGCTGGTCAAGGTTAAAGATATCAGTGTACCGACTTCTGACCTCTGACCTCTGACAGGATACTGAGAGATTTTTAGGGTCCTGATGTGTGAGAAATGTCTTGAATGAATGGATTTAGTGTATAAATCTGTACAGGAGGCTCAGGGTTCATTCATTCGGCACTGGCAGGGAGTTAATGATTAAAAGCCGGGTTGAGAAATAAGAGATAAACGATCAGGCTGGGATTTGAGCTCATAACCTTCTGCTCCGGAGACGTTTCCTGCCTTCGAGCTGTGTGTTTGGAACATCTTGTGTTGAGTCAAATCCCAAATGAGTCCCTACAGAACATCTAGTGCACTACTTGGGGTCTTTAGGCTTTTATATAATACACACTACTTTACATTAGAATTGAAAACATAGTGCACTTTAGAGGCTGAAGGCGCCTTTAGTGTGCAGCCTACATAGTGCATTTGTACAGAAATTAGAGAGCTGAACCTTAAACAGGTTCCTGTGATACCAAAGGTTCTAACGTTCCTCACAGGAACCACCACAGAACATTTCTTAAAGCTTGCGTATACACACTGCTTCATACTCTACCGAGTGCACTTGTAGCACAGAACCTGACTGACCGAGCTCAGGGGGACATTTGGACACACGCCGGGGTCAGGAGCTGAGTGATGATGTCATAGACGAGGATGTGAGTGATGATGAAATGTCAGAGTGACACGTCAGTATAGATCAGAGAGAGAGAGAGAGAGAGAGAAAGATAGATGAGGAGAGAGAGAGAGATAGAGAGAGAGAGAGGATGTTTGCGTTCTTCTGAGCTAGAATACAGGAGAACGTTGTTGGCTGAACGCAGTGGTCAGTACGGGGTATTGTGTATCATACACTTCTAGAGGAGTCACAGAGTGAAACCTAAATATTTCAGACAGAATTCTACAGAACTCTAGAATTCACTTATTACTACATGAATAAGTGAAGCGTCTCACTGTCTCCTGAGCAGAAGATGTAGATGTTATGGGAGGTGTTGTGTCTACAGCGTCAGTGGGTCGTATCCTGTTCTGATTACGATCTGTACTGAGTGTTAAAGGACAGCAGGTCACTTATCTCAGCTCTCTGGAGATACGAGCGTTACGACACTGAAGCGCTAACATCAGCAGGTTCTTTTCTCTCAAAGTTCACTTGCTGTCACATGACCACACTGATGCTAAGCACTTCGCTAATCTAACAGTCAGAATGTCACACATCTGTACCAACCAGAGCTGGCCTTCCATACTGACCTACTATCACACTACACAACACTACACTCATCATACTACACACACACACACACACACACACACACACACAGATAAATTCTGTGCCTTTGGAATTTTTGTAGAATGAGTATTAGTTATCATGGCATTTCCTGTCCATCCTGAACAAACAGGACCTGTAGTCGTCCAGCATGTGTGTTCACAGCGTGTGTGTGTTGTTTCAGGTGCTAGTGCAGGCCCACAGCTGGATGCCGGGCGTCTTTACAGATTCAGCTACAGAACGGAGCTCAGCATCAACCGGCCCCAAGGCCCGAGCCGAGGAAACGTCGGGTTTCAGATCTCCAGCGATGTGGACATCAGCCTGGCCTGGAGGAACCCGGAGAACCACGACGAGCAGCTGCTCAGAGTCCAGGTGAGAAGATCGAGCGCTCAGCACCGCATCATCACCACCCCGAGTGTTTTATTCCTCTTCACCACTACCACGACTCGACACTTCCTGAGCCTGAGTGAAGTTTTAAACCTCTTTCTCTCTTTTCTCTCTCTCTCTCAGATCTCTAACGTTCAGATTCAAAACGTAGCCAAGCGCTCGCGCAAAAACAACATCTTCCACGGCACCACCGCCAAGGGAATTCTGGGTAGAGGAAAGAGCGAGGCACTGCAGAGACCCTTCATGATGCTCTGGAAGATGGGCAAGGTAAAAAAAAAATAATTAAAAAAAAGACTAACTAACTAACTTAGTGCTACAGCCCTGTTTAAAGGTACGGTATGTAGAGTTTCACACTCTAAATTAGAAATCTGCATTTCTTTACATTTATTTCAAGTCTGAATTCTGCTTCTTAACCCCGCCCCTTTTCCATAAAAGGCAATTAATAAGCCGTGGGTCGTTTTACAACACAGGGTGAGGGGTCAGACTGGGGTGAAAGAAGTTAGACTTCTCATGTGGCTGACAGCCAGCTGGATGTTACACACTGCCGCTTTAAGGGCAACACCCCTTAAAGCGGCCTTAAATGCAGCATCATTATACTGTGTACACAGAAGCAGCACATGGTTCATGACTGTAACTAGGACACATGACCTGAGTATTGTCGCTGTGCAGGTGAGGAGTCTTTACACACACAAGGCGGAACCTGCGACCATCAAGAACCTGAAAAGGGGCGTGGCTAGTATGCTGATGATGCAGCTGAAGTCTGGAAAGATGATGGAGGTAAAGGCTGTGCTTTTTAAAACTGTGCCCTACTCCCTGTCCCCTACACTAGATTTAGGTGTCAGTGCATCATAGAGTTACATTCTGTTCAGTGTGGGTGTGTCCTCAACCACACACCCTCTGAAGTGCACTGTTTTTTACACTGACCTGTGGTGGTGCACTGGAGCATTTTCACTAGCCTTTTAAATATAGCAACATTACTGAAATAGTGCACTATGTAGTGAATAAGGTGTGATTTGGGACAAAGCTGATAGTGACAACATAACTATAAAGGCAGACTGTTTTCAGCATGAAGCATGTGTGAAATTAAGACGCATGTGTGTGTGTGTGTGTGTGTGTGTGTGTGTGTGTGTGTGTGTGTGTGTGTGTGTAGGCTGATGCGTCAGGAAAGTGTCTGGTTGAGTACAAGGTTTCTAAAGATCAGGTGATCCGTACAAAGCACACAGAGAGCTGCAAAACTCAGGAGACGGGATTCACTACACATAGCCAGGTATACACACACACACACACACACACACACACACACACACACACGCACACACACACATACACACAAACACACACACACACACAAACAAACACACACACACACGCACACAGACACACACACACCCTCACACACATGCGTCTTAATTTCACACATGCTTCATGCTGAAAACATACACACACAAACTCTAACATATTTTCACACACACACACACACATATACTCTAACACACACACACAAACAAACACATGTATATACTCTAACACACGCACACACACACATATTACTAACACACACACTCTACACACACACACACACACACACACACACACACACACAGTCACATTACTCTAACACACACACACTCACACACACACAAACTCTAACATATTCACACACAAACAACAACACACACACACATATACTCTAACACACACACACAAACAAACACATGTATATACTCTAACACACGCACACACACATATATACTGTAACACACACACGTGCTCTACACACACACACACACACACACACACCACATTACCTACACACACACACTCACACACACACACACACACACACACACATATACTCTAACTAACACACACAAAACACACATATATACTCTAACACACACACACACATACTCTAACACACACACACACACACACACACACACACACACACTCCCTCTCACACACAGACATGCACTCAAAACACACACACACACACACACACATATACATACACAAACTAACATATTTTCACACACACACATATACTCTAACACACACACAAACACAAACAAACACATGTATATACTCTAACACACGCACACACACATATATACTGTAACACACACACATGCTCTAACACACACACACACACACACAGTCACATTACTCTAACACACACACACTCACACACACAAACTCTAACATATTTTCACACACACACACACACACATATACTCTAACACACACACAAACAAACACATGTATATACTCTAACACACACACACACATACTCTAACACACACAGACACACACACACACACACACACACACACACACACACACAGGTCAGCTGAAGTGCAGTGTGTGTGTGTGTTGTCTCTCAGGTGTTAGGTGTAGATGAGACGTCGAGCTCAGTGACACACATCACTCTACAGGGCAGCTTCATCAAATCTGCTGTTACCAAGGAAACGCACGTCCTGTCAGTCAACGCTCGCCACACCACAGCTGCCCGAGTGCTGTCCGAGTAAGAGTCACTACACACTCGCTACACACACTAACACCACGGCTCATTAGCTACACCCTAACCCTGCAGAGTGTGTGTCAGTGTGAGTGTATGACAGGAACACACCTGTGTCTCAGGTAAACAGTGTGTTGTTAAAGCTCTGTGTTTGTCCCTCAGGCAGTCTCTCACTCTGCTCACGGTGACAGACGGACCTGCGGAAGTTTCCGGTAAAGACGCAGCGAGCGCGGCGAAGAGTCTGGACCCCAAGCTGGTGTCTGTGGGAGTGATGACGGAGAAAAGCAGCGTCCGCTGTCCGGCGTGTCCGACTGTACGCTCCGTCTCTCCTTAATAAAATCCTGCGAAAGAGTCACCTCCTGTTTGATTCAGTTCACTGACTCAAATCTGATTGGTCTGATTCATTCCCTGAACTCTGTGTCTGTGTGTGTGTAGCTGAAGGACACAATGAAGGCAGTGCGTTCTCAGTTGGAACCAAAGTCTCTGGCTAAAGCTTCAGCTCCTCGCAGTTTCCTGTCTCTGATCCACAGCCTGCGCTCGTCCAGCAAAGACCAGATCCTGAGTGTACTGCACAACTGCAGCAAGGCCGCTCTGTAAGAGACACACACTCCCTCGCTTTACACTCTACAACTTTACACTCCCTCTTACTCATATTCGATTGTTTTAGATGGAATGGTTTCTGAATGATTCAGCTGGCTCAGAGAATTGATTCACTGCTCATTTCATTAGATGCTCTTTTTGTTAGGAAAAAAATTTAGTTTGAATCACCTTCAAAATTTGAAATCAAACTTCTTGTTTTTTAATCAAATGATTCATTTGAATCATACGGTTCATTTAAATCAGATTCATGTTTGATGTACTTCAATATGAATCACTTCTTGTTTGATATCATTCTGTTTTTGTTTCAGATTCATGAGTGAATCATTCATGACTTACATCATATTTGATTCAGTGCAAAATGATGCATATGATTCATTTGAATCTGATTCATGTTTGATGTAGATCCGTGTAGTTTAGTTCTGTGAGTCAAATATGAGTTATCTTAGTGTGATTCAGTGCATTTACACTTTGTCTATACCTCTGTCTGTCTCTCTGTAGTCCTCAGCTGGTGGACGCAGTGACCTCGGCACAGACTCCTGCCTCCCTGTCAGCCATGTTGGAGTTTCTGGACTTCAGTAGCACAAAAAGTGACAGTGTGTTACTGCAGGAGCGCTTCCTCTACGCATGTGGCTTCGCCTCTCACCCCACTGAGAGCATGCTGCAGGCCCTGCTAGTGAGAAACACACACACACAAACACAAACACACACACACACACACACACACACACACACACACACACACAGAGAGTGTAAATTTTATTATTTGGTCTTTAAACAGAATAGTGTGATGGAGTATGGTATAATGCTGAAGTGTGTGTTCTGTGTAGGACATCTCTAACAACAAGATCGGCAGCACAGAAATTAAGGAGTCAGTTGTTATCATCATGGGAGCTTTGGTGAGAAAACTGTGTCAGAAAGGAGGATGTGAGTTACCGGTGAGTCGTCCCAAACACTAGGATCAATTCATATTAAATCAATTCCTAATGAATCGGATTTAAAAGAATCATATGCATGAGATTTATAAATCCAAAGTGAATCAGACGGATGAATCATACTAAATTAATTAAACTGAATCAAGGTAAAACAAATCTAGTATGAGATTGTGCTAATTACTTTAGGCTGATTCATCTCGTCTGTAACTTTATGGTTTGATCCATTTCACTGTATTAATGTCTCTTTTTGGACTTCAGGTAGTAGTTAAGGTGAAGCAGCTGATCCTCACTGGACCAGAGAGTATTCAGAATGAAGCCCAGGTTCAGATGTATCTGCTAGCCCTGAAGAATGCTCTCCTGCCTGAGGCCATACCACTGCTCACTCGATTCGCCGAGTCTGAGACCGGAGCACTGAGCACCATCGCCATCACCGCTCTGCAGAGATATGATCCTCAGCTCATCACACACGAGGTCAGTGTCTTAAATGACTTCCTCCTTTAGTGCACTAGGATAGAGAACAAGCTAATCTAGTTTATACCAAATACCTGTGACCTGTGTGCTCAGGTGAAGCAGGCACTGAATCGCGTGTACCATCAGAACCGACGCGTTTATGAGAAGAACGTCCGTGCTGCGGCGGCTGATGTGATCCTGAGCAGTGACCCGTCATACGAGGAGGTGAAGAACCTGCTGCTCTCCATCGGCCACCTGCCTCACGAGATGAACAAATACATGCTGTCCAAAGTGGAGGACGTCCTGCGCTTCAACATGCCTTCAAGGTGAGCCTCACTTGCAGAGGTACAGCAGACACAATGAGCCTAGCGACCTAAACATGGTTCAAAATGCCTTCCAGGTGAGTCTTACCTGCACAGGTACACTAGAACAGAGGACATTGTGGATGTATGGTGCACACATACTGAAGAAGATAAACAATCATGAGTGCGAATGTAGGCTGAGCTCGGCTTGTCTCTGATCATCTTCTTCTCCTAACTCTGCAGTAACATAGTACGTGAGGTCATGAAGGACACAATCGCACAGAACTATGACCGTTTCTCAAAGATGGGATCCTCATCTGCCTACTCTGGCTTCATGACACGTAAGTGACCTTCTGTCTCCTCTAGTCCTGACCTCTGACCTTTACACTGTGTATGGTTTTTAGTCAAGAAAATACACCTGAACACTCAGCCCAAGTGCATCAAATATTTGTGGGTCTCTAATATATCAGGATTTGTCAAAAATCTGTTCAGTAATCAGTTCCTACAGGTGTGTAGGTGTAAATATTTTTATTTATTTGGGCTCAGTTTCCATTTCTCACCCTTTCTGTGCACCTGTGGTCCTGCAGGGGGCACCGATGTGACCACCACCTACAGCTTGGACATTCTGTACTCGGGTTCAGGAATCCTCAGAAGGAGCAACATGAACATTTATGGCCAGAGCAACGGCGCCCTCCTGCACGGCCTTCAGGTATTGCAGACACACAGAGCTCCACTCTGCACACCTCGTAATCAGACGGTCAGAGAAACTCTGTAAGTGACCAGGTTTCTGACTTCCTCAAAAAGGAAAGTGACAGAGAGTTGAATAAGAATCCAGATTTCAAACTGTAATTCATTTCCAGTTCAGTTTATTGAAAGTGGAATTTTTACAACACACGGTCAGAATGTAGCACAGAAATAACCAGCAGAACAAGCTGAAGGTGATAATGGTGAAGAGAAACTCCTCAAAACATCAGGAAGTGAGACGGAGAGAAAGAGGAAGCCCTGCGGCAGACACCTGAGAGCGGCTCAGCCGAGAGTGCTGAAGGAGCAAAAGGTTCACGAGATGTGACAGGAAGTAATGTTAGCGGAACAGTTTGACACGCTCGAGATCAGAAGTGAGTGTGTGGACACGGAAGGATTGGAATGCCAAAATGAAGAGCCAGAAAAGGTTTCGGTTTCATGCAGCGCCTGGCAGAGAGCTAATGTGGAGCTGATTACAAATCATAACATAGCAACGTTTAAAAAGGAGGTGATAATTGTTACTGTGAGCTCCAGCAGCCAGGAAACGTCAAGAGGCTGAAGAGGGAACACACTCAACTCCCTGGACTCATTTCAGCATGCAGCTAACAGGCTGAAGAGCTACTTAACTGAACAGATACTTTAAAATAATAATAATAATAATAATAATAATAATGATAATAATGATAATAATAAGGATAATAATAATAATAATCATCATTATCATCATCATAATGTTACATAGTTGGAACTCCTGTAGAAATTTTCTACACTATATTAGAATAAACACAGTTAGTTATCAGAAGTACTACATGTTTATAGATTCAATCATAAAAATAAAAAAATACAGTCTAGGTGCAAAATGACTCCTCTCTCCTGTACATGTATGACTCTACGCATACACACCCCCACCTGTATGACTCCTCCCACCTGTACATACCCTCATCTATATTGCACCTCCCACCTGAACACACCCTCTTTTGAATGACTCCTCCTACCTGTACACATGCTCACCTGTATGACTCCTCCCACCTGTACACACCCTCATCTGCATGACTCCTGCTACTTGTACACACACTTACTTGTATTACTCCTCCCACTTGTACACCTCTAAACTATGACACCTCTCACCTGTACATTCCCTCACCTGTATGACTCCTCCCACCAGTACACACCCTCACCTGTATGACTCCTGTGCACATTCTCGTCTGTAAGAACAATACTCATTTTTTACCAAAATTTCACTAACTATACCTCACCTCTCCTACAGGTAGCCATTGAGGCTCAGGGTCTGGAGTCTCTGATCGCGGTGACAGCTGATGAAGGTGAGGAGGACCTGGAGTCATTTGCTGGAATGTCGGCGCTGCTCCTGGACGTTCAGCTTCGGCCCGTGACTTTCTTCAAGGGCTACAGCGACCTGATGTCCAAGATTTTCTCGATGTCTGGAGACCCCATGAACGTGGTGAAGGGTCTCATCCTGCTCACTGACCACTCTCAGGTGGGACACTACAACAGTTAGCAATCGGTTGCTAGGTTGGTTGGTAACTTCTGGACAGTTCTCAGTTCTGAATCAGGATGTGTGAAATTTCAGGATTGTGAGATAATCTGTAACCAAGGGTAACTAGCTAGCAACTGTGGCTACAGTCCATTCTCTGCCTCATTTGGCTAAAGGAAACATGGCTTTTGGTTCCAATCATCCTTGAAATTCTGGACCAGAAAGAATTTCCCGCTAGTCTGTTCCTCGGAGCTGGCGTCCATGTGAACACATTTCTCTTTCCGTCTGTCTCTTAGGTGATCCCTCTGCAATCTGGTCTGCAGGCCACTGTCGAGTTCCAGGGCGGTTTGGCTATCGATATCTCCGGAGGAATGGAGTTTAGCCTTTGGTACCGAGAATCCAAGACTAGCGTCAACAACCGGTACGAAAATAATCATCAGACATTTCCAGCTCCTATCTCGATTTCCTGCTGTCTTTTGCATTTGATTCCCAAAATCTCTGATCTGAGCAGGATCTAATGCTCTCAGGAGGATTATTGGGCTTTTCTGATCTTCCAGTGAGCAGTATCTGCACCAGGTGCTTGTGTTTTTGATTCTGGCTGCTAGCCTGGAAACGCTGGCTAAGCCGGCTACATGCTAGCCAGGAAACAAATGCACTGGCAGACAGGTCAGGTTGTGGCTTTGAGTCCGAATATAGCCCTCTGCTGTTCGTCACAGGAGAAGGTCACTGGTTTTGGTCCTAACATTATTTACAACATTTTGAACATTTTCGTATTGCTTGAGGTTCTTGCCTTTGATGCTAAGAGATAAATTTATGCTAAATAACGAGGTCTGTTTTTTTTAACAGTGGGAACAGGTGGAGGATTCTGTGAAGCAGGTGCCGGTTCTTGTGTAAAAGCTCACACAGACTATAAGCTATGTTTAGACACAAACAACAGATCGCTAAGCAAACAAGACGGCAACGCCAAATTCAACCGTTTACGACTTCGGAATAAAGTTTCCTCATGCGGACGGAAAAAGTCTGTAGGACACGAAGTTCCTCGAGGAACAGCTGGTTTGGGCTGCTTTGGAAGCTCTGTGACGGAGCTCTTTGCTCTAAATGAAAGTCTTTGCTAACATTTGTGTTAGCTTGCTAATAAATAAACTAGCTAGCAATAAAATAAATGGCTTTGTTTGGGAGTATGTAAGCTAAATGTAAGTAGCCAGATACTTAA
This sequence comes from Hemibagrus guttatus, assembly GCA_033459395.1. Taxonomy (NCBI): domain Eukaryota; kingdom Metazoa; phylum Chordata; class Actinopteri; order Siluriformes; family Bagridae; genus Hemibagrus; species Hemibagrus guttatus. Next base: position 15,184,008 of record JAUCMX010000029.1, on the reverse strand, counting down.
TAAAAGAAGGTTTTAAAGATGGCCATTTCTCCACACTACATCAAAAAGTCTAATCAGTGTATTAGCTAAGTGTAAATAGCAAGATTGCTAGCTTGATAGTTAAATAAAATAAGCAGAACTGGACAAGAACTTTGTGGTCATCTAGCTCTGTAAAGTTATTTTGAGTTTGTCTGAAAGGTTCTACAGCAGAAGGTTCATCCAGTGGAACAGGAGCACATGGTGTTTATCTGGATTTTCTCTGTCCTCTACAGGGGTGCTCTGGCCGTCGTGGGCAACGTAACGGTGGATGCAGACTTCCTGAGCGTGGGGATGGAGGTAAGCTTCGAGACGGAGGCAGCACTGGACTTCATCACCACCGTGCAGTTCTCTGAATACCCCTTCCTGGTGTGCATGCAGATGGACAAGACCACATTCCCCTTCAGGTGAACATCTCAAACCACATGCAGGCTTCTAGTGACCTGAACTGCAGAAGCTCACATGCAGTGTTGTAGTGACCTGAACTGCAGAACCTCACACACATCTTGCTTTGATTGTCTGACCTGTGGGTGTGTAGCGACTGTAACCAGCCAAGTTTAAGTAGCTAGTTTGCTAAGGAAACTTGGCCACTTGCTAATTTTCTAACATCATATTAGCATTTTCTTCATAGAAACCTTTGTCTGTGTTAGTGTGTGTTAGCATGTTTTAGAGTGTGTTAGCATCTGTTAGCATGTGTTAGCATGTATAAGTGTGTGTTAGCATGTGTTAGCGTCTGTTAGTGTGTAATGTGGTGGTGTTTCTCCTGTGCTGTAGGGAGGCAGTGTATAAAATTGAGAAGTTGTCCTCTGGAAAAGCATACTCCTGGCGGAAGAGCCGCGAGCAGCTCATTCCTGGCTCCCAGTTCCCTCTTCATCAGGAAAACTCTAACATGTGTAAGAAAGTGTTCGACAGCAGCTGGTAGACCTGAAAACTGAACACCAGGCTAACAGTGTGGGTCACTTTAGCTACGTTTAAACACAAAAAAAAACCATGACTGTACCTTGTTTTTTTTTTTTTTTTAAATGAACCTTTATTATGCTAAGCTGAGGGTGCTAATATTTTTAGCAAGCCAGGGTTTGGATTCAGGTTCAGTTTGTAAGGACTTTATTTTAAGAGTCTTTAGTCCAAGTTTGATGTCATTTTTTTTTGTTTTCTTTAATTGTAGTGAAATAATTCAGCGCAAAATACCATTGAAGAGCATAGCATAAAAGGTTAAACAGAGGCAAGAGCTAGCATCTAGCATAAGTTTATAAAACTCCCAATCACAAGAATTTTAAAATATTTAATTAGACTTAGCTAAATGGAGAACAAGGCTAACAATTATTTTCTAATTGAAAAAAAAAAATGAAAACCTCAAAAACAAAATACTAATTAGCTTGAAAGGACAAGTTAGCATAAGTGATGCTAGCATAGCCTAAGCCAGTTCAAAGAACTAGCTCAACAAACTTAATTATAAATAGGTATAATGTAAATATAAACAAATGCTGGTAGCATAATGCTTGTGCTAGATTTAGCTACATTAAGTTTTAGCATAATTCCTGTGCTAGATTTAGCTACGCTATTAGCAGGATTTTGTCTGAATTATCTTCATGACAAGATAATAAAAGTTAGCGTATGTTTCTGTCTCCTGGAGTTTACACTGGTACAGATTAATAATTAGCATAGCTTCAGTCAAGGAGATTGAGCTAAAATTATCCACTTAGCATGAACTAGCTAAAATGGCTAATGCAGTCAGACCTGGTGTGGTGCTATGTTTATGTTTATAATGTCTTCTAACGCATTTATGAGTTATTTATTTGATCTAAACGCTTAGCGAGTGCCTCGGGAAAAAACATTTTCTGTCCATTCCAACAACCAGATGTTTACACACGTTATTGTTTTCGTTTTTGACAAAAGAGTGCTTAATCAGTGATATCCTGCAGCTGGATTGTGAAACGTCTTTCACCTTTTTTTGTATGGTTGTAAATAATCTTCGAGAAAATAAAACCATGATTTCAAACTTTTGTTCAGTTTCCTGTCTGGTTACACAATTTAAGAGTTAGCATAATGTTAGCTAGTAAGCTAGGCTACTTGCTTTAAAAAAAACCAATATAACAGTTAGCATAACTTTAACTGGCATAGTGAGCTTAGCTACTTGTTATAAAAGGACATCGTGTTTTAGGCTAATATTATTATTAACATCTTTTTACTAAAACATAGCTTGCCATTATAGCCATATTTGCTATAATTACACCAAATAATACTTAGAGTTAAGCTAGCGTGCTAGTAAGTGTGGCTACTTGCTTTGTGAGACTTTGTATTAATAAAATGAATTAGCTTATTTAAAAATTAAACTCATAAATCTGGTCAGTTTTAATGTCCACCACTAGCACACAATTGACCTGGACAGAGAATCGTTAATTAAAGGTCTATATTTAAATCTTGGAGTGTCTGTGTAGCGCTTGTCTTTCACGATCCAATAAATACCTCAAGAGAAGTGCTGATGCTAGATGCTAAACTAGCGCACCCAGGAACGCCAAAGCTAAAGGACGTCAGCTCTTCCAAGATGATAAAACATGAGCCGAGATTAGCGAGGTGAGGGACACTCCACACACATGCGCACACGCACACACACACACACACACACACACACACACACACACATATATATATATATAAAATAGATACATATTTTTGATGAGCAGTACTTCACTCCTGATGGAATGTTTTTACTTCATAATGTAGCTCGTTAACAAGCTAGTTAATTAGTAGCCTGATGAAGGAAATGAAGCTATATGATTTGATAATCACATATCTTTTTTTCATTGTTCTTGTGGTAAAATTTATTGTTTCAAGTTTTATTTAATAAGGGGACGTCACCGTGTGTAAGCTGAAGGGAAGTCTCGAGTGTGTGTGTTAAAAACATCATGTCATATCTGGCTGTTTCTAGGCTGAGCTAGCCTGCTAATATGTCTGATGATTTTTCACACACACACTCGAGACTTCCCCTCAGCTTACACATTCGGTTTATTGCTCAAAACCAAGAACATTTCACTTTTCAATTCCATCATTCTATCATTTCATTCTGTCACAGATTTGAGCTTTCAGGAATCTCACTCACGGTTTAACTTCATTTTCCTGAACTTTCCACTGACTTTCTCCACATGCTGGTGTCAGTCTTTAGCTAGCTGACGGATCGATCAGTCAGACCGCTGATTCTCACAGCCATGACTAGCAGCTGTGTGGATCAAACCAATTCCCTCCTAACCACAAACAAACTCTTCATTATTTTTTAGCTCAGGAGCCATTTTGAGTGACTTGAGTTTCTCATTGTTGTTTACATTAAGCTAATTTTAATACTGTTTTTAAAACAGCCTTTTTGAATTCCCCTGCAGGCTCCCAGTGGTTCAGTCCTCTCTACCATCTTAAGAGCTGTCGTGAGATTGTGCTAAGCTAGCTGTCTAGATTATTGCTTCAATACAGTGGATAAATGAATAAACTTTTCACTTCCTGTTGCTAATTTAATCATTAAAAATTCCTGAAGCAGTGTGGAAAACCCCTCCCCCACTCACCTTTGCTCAGTGGATTGACCCGTTTCCATGGAAACGTGCAACTGAATTTAACAGACACACACAAAGTGCTATCACAAAGCTAACCATACAACAGGCTTTGCTTATTTTTTTAAACAAATAAAAACGATTGAAATAATGTTTATTCTTTTTTTTCTTTCTTTTTACAAACCTGAGCAATAAAAATATCTTACAACAGCTTTACGTTACAGCTAATAACTTCATAGTTTTTTACTTCATAATGCTAGCTAGTTCACAGGATCTTATTAGCACCTCAAAACAGAGCTCGAAGGAAATAATGCTACTTGAATTGATATATTTATTTTTAAAAGTTGTCCCTGTGATAAGCTTTCTTATTTAATTTATTAAAGGGGAGGTCAAGAAAGCTATGTTAAAAACAGTATCATAAATTCAATCTGCTTAATGTAAAAAGCAAAAAACTTGTATAAAACTTCTTGTACAAAGCAGCTAGTCACTAGGCCAAGCTAGCCTGCTAATCATCTTTAAAGTGCAATGTAAATGTTTATATCCCCAAAATTTACCTCACCAACAAGTCTAACATCATTGCTGCTAATATATCAAGGCTGGTTAGCAGTATGCTAATGCTTTCTTGCTAACATCGACCTTATTTTCATTCAGTGAGTTTTCTCTTCTTCTCGGTAGTGGTACAGTTCAGATCGAAAAAGGATCACGTGATAAACATATGACTGAAAAAAAGCAAAGCAAAAAAAATTAAAAATACAAAGACAAAAAACAAAGAAAAGAAAATGATATTCTGAGTACCATTTTAGCAGAAATGCTCATTAGCTTATTAGCTTAATAGCCATTAGTGCTCAAGTACAGAGAGCAAATTATTGCGACTCTAATTAAAACTTTATGGATTTATGCAGAAAATGTATAATGTATTATCATAATATGGTCTAATTATACATATACAGGGGGGCACGGTGGCTTAGTGGTTAGCATGTTTGCCTCACACCTCCAGGGTTGGGGGTTCGATTCCCGCCTCCGCCGTGTGTGTGGAGTTTGCATGTTCTCCCCGTGCCTCGGGGGTTTCCTCCGGGTACTCCGGTTTCCTCCTCCAGTCCAAAGACATGCATTGTAGGTTGATTGGCATCTCTAAATTGTGTGTGTGTGTGTGTGCGCGCCCTGCGATGGGTTGGCACTCCGTCCAGGGTGTATCCTGCCTTGATGCCCAATGACGCTTGAGATAGGCACAGGCTCCCCGTGACCCGAGAATAGTTCGGATAAGCGGTAGACAATGAATGAATGAATTATACATATACATCATACACAGTCTCAGCTATGGATGTCCATAAACCCTGCGTAAGAGTTTAATAATGCGTCAGATGCCTCTCACTGTATGCGACAGTTTTAAAAGAACATTAAGGTCTGAACAAAAGGCTGTGAGTTTGAGAGACAGAATACATAAAGGAAAGTCTCTAAACTCTCCATGAAGCCTGTTCATGTACTTTACATAGAATTTTAACTCTAAAGACTCTTGTGAGTGCCTTATCTTGCATTATTACGCTCCTATGAATGGTGTATGAACTCGTCCTTATTTCAGACTGAATCTGTAAAAAAAACAAAAAAAACAAATCAGACTGTAAAGACAAAACACACAACTAAAATGAGTGCTAACGCTATTTTAGCAAAACAACAAAAGAGATTAACTATTACCACTATTATTATGTTAATAGTTTAGCAACATTAATCAAGCTAACAAGCTACAAACACACCACTGTTCGAATATTAGCCTGCTACCTAGCTATGTTAGGGTAGCACTACATTTTCTGAAGTAACCATTTAATGTAAATGAGCTAGCCAGGTTTGCTAACATTCCTCCTAAAACAATTTTTTTCTGTAGTAAAAAAAGTAGCTAAGGACAATTATTACTCTGTGAAGTGTGGACTTGTGTGGGTTTGGCTGATTAAAAGTTGACAGAAATGCAGCAGTAACTTGTTGTAAATGATTCAAAACAAAAGAAAAACAAACATGACATGACAAAATAAAACAAAATGAGCATTTAGCAACTACACAATCTATTTTTTTTTGTTTGTTTGTTTGAATGTAGATTTTGTTTCAGTGAAAGCTGACAGAAAGCTAGGTTTACAGAGCAGGTAAACAGACTGTCCTGCAGATCCATATACCTTTAATGTACACTAAGAGAAACAAACATGGCTAATACACAGCGAAAGTGCACTAACATGATGATTAACACAGCACAGCTAAAGAAAGTCTTGAAGTTGGCTTTAATGTTTAAACTATTATATCTATTATAACTATTATATTATATAAGGTTGTGTTCCAATACTTTTAACTATTGAAATTCCTCTGGTTTTGAGTAGGGATTGTGTAAGCTAACTTCATCGTATGACATCATCGCTTATCATTCTTTCCGTAAAGTTTACTCAAAAATTAGAAATTTACAGCTTCACTCGGGGTGTTGGAGTAAAGGAACCACCCACATGACGAGTGAGGGGCCGTCAGCAAGGGTGTAGTGAACGTATCCAAAAGTATTGGAACACAACCCACACATCAGGCATTTGAACAGATGAAGAGTGAACTCTTATTTTCTCTTAATGACAACACCTAATTTACCCAGAATGGACTTCAGAATGTGCAGCTGCAAAACTGTCTGATCAAGAACACCGCTGATGCTCTACACACATACACGCACGCACGCACACACACACACACACACACACATACACCTGGGGAAAAACAGGGCCTTAGTTTCAAACCGCAGTGCTGACAGGAAGCTGAAATGGCACAGGAAGTGACATAGTTTCTGTGGGACCCGTTATGTTACATTCTGATGTGAGAGCCAGGGTACCCTCCTGAACACACACACACACACACACACACACACACACACACACACACACATTTACACACACTTATCCCAGACCTGTAAGAAAAGAAAAGGAAGACAGAGACAGTAAAATTTTCTCAATACACTGATCTTTTGCTTTTTTTTTTTTCATTTTAATGCAAGACACACAGCTTTTAAAATTATAAATAGTTTTAAAAAACTTATAACACAAATTATTATGAATTAACTTTTTATTTATGTAATACATAATGAAAAATAAGGTTTAAAAAAAGCTCTTTTGTTTGACCTAAAATCAGTGTGTGTGTGTGTGTGTGTGTGTGTGTGTGAACACAGCCTGGGATGTGAGTGATGATATACACAGGTGCACACATACCTTCATGTGTGTAATTGTTACATTATGATTTACGAATCTTGTTTAAGTTTTGATTTGTTTAATGAATTGATTCACTTGATTCACTTTAAAGAATCATTCACTAAAGAACAAATCATTATGACTCACACAACACTATTATCCAACATAAAGCTTTTATACAATACATTACATACATACACCTGTACATTAGACATTTGAAAAATTACCTGTTTACATTATCATGGAGGCGGGGTTACCCAGAATCCTCAGCTGAATGTTATAACCCTGTTTCTAATTGAGATATTAGTGTGAAGTACAAGCTCAAGGTCTACATCTATGGCAGTGTGTTTATGAAGACTGGTTTAAGCACCGATTCTCACTTCCTCTGTGGATTCTGTGTGTTTAGACTGGGTTTAGTTTAAAGATGACATTCTCTAGATGTCTTACATGTTCTCGTATCTGATTACAGACTTTCTGCTTCCTGAACCTAAAGCTCATGGAATCTGTAGGTGTGACTCTGATTGTTCACATCGGAAAAGAGAGTGTGTGGTGATGTGGTTTGTGAAGTAGTGTGTGTGTGTGTGTGTGTGTGCATGTGTGTGTGTGTGTGTGTGTGTGTGTGTGGAGGGGGGAGGCATGTTCACATACTTGTTCTTATGATGTGTCCTGAGTTTCTGTGTAAAGTCTGTATTCGAGGGCTCTGTGTGTGTGTGTGTGAGTAAAAGAATGAGAGAGAGAGAGAGAGAGAGAGAGAGAGAGAGAGAGCATGTGTGATGGTGTGTGGTTTGTAAAAGACTTGAGAGAAGTGTGTGTGTGTGTGTGTGTGTGTGTGTGTGTGTGTTTTCTCGGTTTAGTGATTAGATAAAAGATTATGTCTCTGAATCAGTTTACACAAATCACTTTAAAGAGTCACTTAATTAGAGTGAATTGTTTATGAAGCTCCTACTACTAGTGTGTGTGTGTGTGTGCACGCGTGAGAGAGAGAGAGAGAGAGAGAGAGAGAGAGAGAGAGAGAACAGATTCATTGAATTGTTTGTATTGCTTTCTGTTTGTATGTGAATTTATTTGCTTTATTTACCAGAAGCAATGAATCAGTGAATCGTCATCATGTACTGAAATCTGATTGGTTGACGTTGAGGAGACAGAGAGACAATACAGTTGAGCTGCGGTAGAGCTGTGAGACAAATGCATGGTGAGTCTCTCTCTCTCTCTCTTTCTCTCTCTCCCTTTCTATCTCTATCTCCCTTTTTTATTTTCTTTACATTTTCCCACAGACCTTTCTCTTGGTCACTCTATTTTTCATTCATTTTTATCTTCCTTAATAGTCCCCCCCCCTCCCCTTCCCCCCTCTCTCATTTCTTCTCTATTTCATTCTGTCCTCTTTTTCTTTCCTATTCTTTTTTCTTCTACTCACACATTCTGCTACTAAAATTTTTACCATGACTCCCCTAGCTCTGTGTGTGTGTGTGTGTGTGTGTGTGTGTGAGAGAGAGAGAGAGAGAGAGAGAGAGAGAGAGAGGAGTCAGAACTCTGTAAAGTGTGTGTGTGTGTGTGTGTGAGATCGGCCTCAGCAGCTGTCGTTCCCCTGCCTCAGCACAACAAATGCACAACATCCCCTGACCTTTACTTTACACACACACACACACAACACACACACACATTCTCTGTTTTCTTTCTTTCAATGAAAATTTGTAAAGTAAAACCTTTCAGACATTTTACACTGTGTTTTCAGGGTACATTTTAAAGGGTTTATGTTTACACACACACACACACACACACACACACACATAGAAGTATTACATACATAGAAGCTCACTCACATCCATGCTCATCTGTGCTCCACGACGAAGCTCATGGTCGTGCCGTCAAAAGAAGGCGGAGCCACGATGCGTGGTCCTTGCTGTGATGTAATACTGATGACTGGTTTAGCCCCGCCCATTGTCAAGCTCGTTCTCGTGCTCTCACCCAGCGAGGAAACAGGGGCCGAATGTGGCTGAACGAACGCAGGTGGACAGATGAGATACGCTGCTGGACTCAGGGCCACCGGTACATCCAGGTACTGAGCACTCTCAGGACAGTAGAGTCTCTGCGTGATCGGCTGCAGGGAGATGGGCGTGTCCACCAGGTAGTACTGCCCCGTTATGGGATCCAGTAGGAGTTTGCGTTGCGTGTTGGATGTGAGAGGGTCTGTGGGGGGCGTGACACACAGGATCTGTGCAGGCTGACAGAAGGTCAGCGTCGGGCTCTCGGGAGACCATGACTCCGTGATGACTGGTGAGCGCTGAAGAGGTGGGTGGGGCTGAAGCTGAGGCTGAGGGCTGGGGTTGAGGATTTGTTCCGAGCCGTGGGATTTTGTCTCTAAGGGGCGTGGCTTAATCGGGATGGTTAAATAATTTTCCGCATCTGATACAGGTGCAGGTTGAGATTTAGTTACCGAATCCGACTCGGCGCTCATGACTTTGACTCCGGCTTCATCCTCAGCTCTTTTCTCCATCGGCCTTTTTGAAGGGCAGATTTTGAGGGAAAAGGGGCTTCTGGTGGAGCTGGAGATGTTGCTGCAGACGTTGGGACACTGAGCATCCTGTTGCAGATGATGAGTGATTGTTCTGGTGAAGCTCGTGTCTGCTGCAGGAATTGTATTTTTTGAGGAATCTGCTGTCCTCTCGCTATCGACGCTTTGCTCCTCGCTGGTGATCAGTGAGAGGACGTGGCTGTCTGTCACCGGCCGCGGTGCCTCCGTCTTACGCCGCCACTCGTTCCGGTCAAAAACGTAGAGCTGCTCCATGGTCTTTACAGCTGCTTTTAGTTTCTCGAGTGCCACCTGGTTTGCCATTTTGCACTCAACCCTTTTATCGCAACTTTCCTTCAACCTGGATGGTTTCATCTGAAGCTCCTGCTGCTCGGAGATCGCCTGCATCGGCGACCTCTCGCTTTCCGGGTTGCTCCGTCTGTTTGAATTAGCTTTGATGTTGTTATTTGTGTTCACTGAATGGCATTTAATCACCATGGGCGTCTTTTCTTTCTTGTCATTTTTATCCGGGTCCTTTTTCACGCCATCGCTTTCTTCTCGTGACACGCTTTTATTCTCACCGCTTTCCAGAGACACGAACCGGTACGAACTCTTGACTAGTTTGCGCACGTCTCTCACCTGATGGATAGGTGTTTGGAGTTTGCACCTGCTGTCCCGGACATCTCTGACTGTAAAGTGCGGGACTTTTTCACTCTTGGTTTCGCTGCTGTGCTTGGTGAGGTTTGGCGTCAGGAGGCTGGCGATGTTAAAGGGACGATGAAGGTTGTTATTGTTTTCCTTAACACTGTGCAGACGGATTGTGATCTCTTGCGCTTTGCTGCCATTTGAAGTGTCCACGTTGCTCACTCTCTTTCCGTCTGATTGGATGGGATCGGTTGTTTGTGTCATTATTGTGGATGGTTCCACTACTTCCCTTTCTTTTAAAAGAAAATGTGACCCGGAAACATATAAGTGTGACATTTTTGTCGTTTTACTATTTGTCATGTCAGCGCATGCTTTCTCATTTTCTTTTGTCGCCTCTACCGGGTGTGCGGTTGTGTTTGTGACGTCTCTTTCAGTGTGCACTTCGGGCACTAGAGTCTCGCTTTTCTCTGCATACACTCCGTTCTCCTCCAGCAGTGAGGTCTTGGCGATGTTCTCTGTTGTAGGTGTACATGATGTTTTGCATGGCTCCCCCCCCTCTTCTTCTTCTTCTTCTTCTTCTTCTTTATTAAAAGCAGCATTCGAGCTTTCCTCAACGTCTTCCACAGAGACGACGGAGTGTACAGATCCTGACTCTGACGTTTGTCTTTGTAAAACCTTGCAGCTTGTGCTGTCTCTGGGTGTCGAATGTGCAGGCTGTGCTCTACTTATTTCACCACACTCCAGTTTGCGCTGTTGCTCGAATCGCATCTTCTTTGAGATGACGTTTTGCAGGAGGCTCGATGCGAACACGGCTTTCTTGTGCACTCCCTCCACGCAGACGCCTGTCTGGTCAAGCGTCTGGCTTGTTGATTCCTCACAGCTGTTTGGTCTGTTCTCTGTGCATTTCACTTGTCTCTCAGAATCACAGCTCAGTTTATATTCTGACGACTGGATGTTCGTCACGTCACTGATCGAGTTCAGGTTAACAGTTCCGCTTTCTGTGCACCTACTCATTTCCACAGAGCATGTGGAATTTTTGTGCTCGCACACGACCGCACCCTGTGTCACGTAATTCTTGTAGTTGAAATCGACGAAAGAGGACCATTTATTCATGCTCAGGCTGTGCTCCGAAACAGAGGACTCGCTCGAGGGTCTGAGGTCGATGGTGTCGAAGTAGGGACACGCGAGGCTGCGGAAAGATTTGGCTGTAAGCGTGCGAACTTCCTTATCAGCATCATCTAGCTCGCTCACGGAGCTGGACGCACCACTGGAGTACTCGGTGACGTCTTTGCCTTTCATCAGTTTGCTGGCCAGATGCTGGCGTCCAGGTGCAGGAATGAAACAGTGCGTGTGACTTTCATACGGAATCTCTATCTTTGCTTGTGTTTCTTGATAACAGCGCAGAAGGTCGTTCTCATCCTGCGACGGCCGCACCGACTCGCTCACTGGCTGGGACGAGGCTTTGATGGAGACGTGAATGCGTCCCGCGTTGTTCCGCACACCGTCGTCTGAGCTCGCGCATTCGCTCTCGGTGCTGATCAGAGTTTTGGTGGCAGCCAGTTTGGGTGGACGGCCACTTGCCACTCTGCGCTGACCCCTCTCCCCGCTCGGCTGATCGCCGCTCTCGAATGACGCGTAGTCCACGAACGAGTACACGAGGTTGTCGTCTTCGTAATCCCAGCAGGAGCTGGCAGCACGGCCGAGCTCGTGGTCCATGTCGTGGTCCAGTTCCGTGAGCTGAATTTCGTGTGTTGTGATGTAGTGGGATTCCGTCTCCTCGGCCACAGGCATGTCGGGTTCTCCTTCCTCGGGATCTCCGTCTTCCGACTCCGACTCCGACTCGCACCTGCTGTTCAGATACATGTCCGTGTAATCCGTTTCCTCCGGTTCCCGGCTCGTCACAGCAGTCTCCTTCTCCTCAAGGAAACTTTCGATTTTTAAATCCGTATCTGAAATATCGGAGGAAACGTCTTTTTCAGCCTTCCTTTGATCCGTGTAACCTTCTTCATGTTCCACATGGTTCCCTTTACGCTTGAATATGGCTCGCTGGTTTCCCTCGCCAGTGAACGAGACTTTCACTGTGTTGGTGCTCCCGAGATCTACATAGTTGGTCTCGGTGGTACAGTGTTCTTTCTTGGGCACTCCGGTAACCATGATGGCTGTTCGGAGGGTCTCCATGTCCCAGTGTGAAGTGCAAAACCAGACAGAGAGAGAGAGAGAGAGAAGGGGAGGGAAAAGTAAGAGTGAAAGAAAGGGAAAGAGAGAAGAAATAGAAAGAGCTGCCTCGCCTCGCTGCTCGGTGTTTCTGGAGCGCGTGTCTCTCTCAAGCTTCTGGTTTAATGGAGAGTTACGCATGGAGCCGAACCCCCTCCCTCTGTCTTTCCGTCTCAGATGACAAAGCTCTCGCAAAACGGCGGGGCGAGGGCACGAACCCTCTCACCAGGGCCAAGTTACACCAACAGAGGACAAAGTAACAGTAGTGTGTGTGTGTGTGTGTGTAAATATATGTCTATCTATGCACATGTAGTGTGTGTAAGTATTGAATATACCTATGAGTTTATAACAAGAAAGTAAAAACACAATATTATTATAAAAATATAAAATACTCATATTTATCAAGACTTTTCATGTTTTTGAAGATATTTGCTATTGAAATTCTAAACATTTTTTTCTTCTTTCACCTTTATGAGAATAGAGTGATAGAAGAATAACGTTTTCTGTCAGATTTTTTTGTTTTACATTTTTTTTAGAGATTAATGTTGGGTATATTTGGAGAGTCTGAAATTATAAGAGTCGGTCTGACAATATGGTGATTTTAAAATCACTCAATAAAATCAAAAATACCAAAATTTGTAAATATTAATTTGACTTTTATGAAATATTTGGCAGTAAAATCTCTCACTAACTAACATTTATTATGTAAAATAGAATCATTAATATTATCATAAAAAATCAGTATTTTATCTATAATTACATGTAATTATTGCAATTTAATAAATGACAGTTACAAACTAAGATTTAGTTTTTTAATTTTTTAAGTTTTTTTCATTAATAACTTTTTTTAATTGAATTTTTAAAAGTTTTTTAAAATTAAGATTTTTTCCCCTTCATTTTATTTTTTAAAAGTTTTTAATTAATCTTGCACCTGGACTGACCCTTACCTTGATTTTGAAACGTTTCATTGGTCAGTCATCAGTATGAATCAAGGACAGTGATCTGGTGCAGTAATTAACTGTAATAAATAAGGGCACAGGAAGTGAAAGCGTTTCCAGTGAAATCGTTACAAAATCATCTTAGTATAATAATATTTCATAATTTAATGATATGTATTATAATTGAATAATAACCAGCGCCGTCCTGCACCACCGACAATCTGGATCCATCAATAATGTTTAACTCTGTTCAGTGTATTTATGGAGTAACAGATGACTGAATGATGGAAACATTAGGCCTGTATTTATAGCACTGAAGACATGTCACTTCACACACACACACACACACACAAGTGGGGAATTAGCAGCTTACATCATTCACTCACACTAATAGCAAAAATACAGAGAATCACTCTGTGTGTGTGTGTGTGTGTGTGTGTGTGTGTGAGAGAGAAAGAGAGACTTTGGATATTTGATGTTGAGTGAACATGCGATTGTGGCACGCGGCAGCTGCCGTGTGGTATTACGGCGAAGATCCAGTTGGCACTGAATGTGAAAAATACACACATACATACACACACACACACCTGCAGCGCTCTGAGGCTAAAAGGTCCTTTAGTACGACATTAACAGGAGTGGATCATTGTTATAAAGCTCAGCTGTAAACTGAGAAAAATAAAAAATAAAACTAGCATGAGGTTAATAATCGATTTAGCGAACACATAGCCTATCTCTTACATTTCTACCGCGTATGTGGGCAATGTAAAGACACAGTGACGGTGAAAACAAGTCAGAACTATCCAGAACATCAACTTTTACCTCAGATGTGTTGGTAAATTGCTAAGAAAAGACTCATATTACATAGTAAATACACTTAGCATCAAACGCTAACTGAAGCTGTTGAAAGCACTGCATCACAGCAAGCATAAAAATGCAGCCTTAAGTGATTAACAAAATAAATAACTCATAATAAAAACCCAGTTAAAGGTCAATATTTTAACTGTTAAATCTTTGCTATAAATAAGCTTGTAGCTGCCATGATATTTACTGCATTTAAATACTGAACATTGTCCACTTCAATGTTCCAGCTGTTTTCTGGTAACTAAAAAATGCAGAAGCAAAGCTAACAAGCTAAGGCTTGTTAAAAGTTTAGCTCTCTAGCTCTCACTGACAATGAAAATGTATCAAGAACATCGACATTTACTTCAAATTTACCTCAGATGTGTTGCTAAATTACCAAGAAAACATTATGTATGACTAAAGACACACACTAGAACCCAAATACCACAGGAACGAGCTTCTCATGTGGAACATTATCATAAAGTCAGTCCGTAAGTGACTCTGTTTGAAGACTGAGCAACCTAGCAAGCAAAAGCTAACCTGCTAAGCAAATACTAATGAGCAAGGAGCTAACCATGCAAATTAATCAGAATATAGCAAGACTAAATTCTTTTTTAACATTTATTGAGCAACAAACCTAGCACAATACAAGCTAGAGAGCAAAAATAAAACCAGTAAAAAAAAATCTAGACCAGTAAACAGAAACTGACCTAGCATACAGACGCTAGCTAATGGGCAAAAATAAACTAGCCACTTAAATCTAATCTAGCAAATCTAACCCCATAAGCAAAATTAAGCAAAGGCATACAAGCAAGTGAGGCTAACCTAGCATGCCAAAACTAAGCCATCAAACAAATGTTAATGTAGTAAGCGAAAGCTAGCACAGAGCATCTAGCTAGTGAGTCAGCACATAATAGTGAGTGAAAGCTAATGTAACGACTTCAGGATTCTGAGCTGTGAATGTGGAATAATTTCATAAACATGGTGTCGGAATGAATGTAGTGATACAGAAACGTATACAGGATGCTAACATGAGGTAGAAATACAGAACACAAGTTCTCTCTCTCTCTCTCTCGCCTGGAATTTCAATGACCTCCACAAAGTGGTTAAATTTAGGTGGCTATTTAAAACTCGAACGCAACCGGCGGATCGCTTACGAGCAGAACACCTTATAAACCAGCAGCTGCCAAATCGGGACGGTCGTTTATCAAAGCAGACGCTCAGGAAATGCAACACCACGTCTGTAGAAAAAATACACGAGTGGAGAGACACAGGGCCAAAATTAATTCTTAGAATACGGATAAAACTACGAAACCGCAATAAAATAAAAAAACGTCAACAAGAAGCACCAAGGGGGGACATTTGACCCCACAGATGACTGGACACTGTAAAAGCAGCATTAGCATCTGACCTTTGACCCTAAGCATTCATCACTTAGGTGACCTTATGGTGTGTTCGCTCTTTAAATATCCATGCTAAGTGTACTATATAATATAGCAAATAAAAACTAGCATAGTAGATGAATGCTAACCTACCACACAAAAAACAGTTAATATGACTAGCTAATGAAATCTAAACTGGCGAACAAAAAAAAAAAATCTAACATAGTGAACAAAAGCTAACTAGCAGCACAGACTAGCAAGTGAAATCTAACCTAGCAAGCAAAACCTAGCTAGTACACAACTGCTTCTTAGAATCTCAGCACACAAATACTAGAAACTAGCAAAGTAGCAAAACAAACTAACAAAAAAAAGGAAACAGAAGGTAACCTAGTGAGGAAAAGTAACTAGCCATGAACATCTGACTTAGCAAGCAAGCAGTAGCTAGAGGACAAACTAGCAAGTGAAAGCTAACCTAATAACCAAAAGCCCAACTATTAAAAATGCTAACACTTCAGCTAGGCTACTGGAGCAGCTTGAATGATGTTGCAGGTGGAGTCTCAGACTGAAGGCTGTCCATCATGCAGATTTGAATATTAGGCCACACCCAGTGTTTTATTGTGTTTATGTATTTTTTATACAATTTTGTGGATTATATAATAAAAAAGGCTCCGATTTCCTCAGTGTGTGTGTGTGTGTGTGCGCTTTAGCTAGCCGTTAGCAC
This sequence comes from Hemibagrus guttatus, assembly GCA_033459395.1. Lineage (NCBI taxonomy): Eukaryota > Metazoa > Chordata > Actinopteri > Siluriformes > Bagridae > Hemibagrus > Hemibagrus guttatus. The sequence goes on along the minus strand of JAUCMX010000029.1, from coordinate 15,168,008 downwards.
CAGTGCGCTCATGCTGTACATGCCTGGCATTGCTAACATTACTGCTGACTGCTTTGTATCTCACTTTGCTGTTTTTAGGCTCTGACACCTCCAGGCCACCGTACTGTCCAACAAATCAAAGGGCACAACATTCCAGACATTCGAATAAATCTGTGTGTGTGTGTGTGGAGGAAACACACATTAAAACATGTGTACTAGTAATTAGCATATCACATGTTGAAATCCATAGTTTTATTTGATGACATCACAAACTCAGCCCCGCCCCCTCGGTTTTATACAGAAAAAAATGGAACTTTAGCACCAAACAGATCTACTGACAAGAGTCGATATCTTAGAGCAGATCCAGTGAGGAATCTGTGGCAGAAGGATACAGAGGAAGTCCAACTCACGTACGCGCGCACACACACACACACACACATATTTTCAGCCAAATACAGCACATTAAGCATGGACTATACAAGAAAGAATAAGGTTCTCACACACACACGCGCACACACACACACCCGCGTGCACACACACACATTTCTCAGAAGATGAAGATGAACACCCCAAACCCCTGAGTTGGTTCTTTATTATAAAATTATTTACGTCATTCAGTTGGAATGTAACCGATGTTCGTGTTCCAATCAGAAGCTCGTTCCCTCAGTAGACAGCATGTTTAGGCAGCAGTGAAATGTGACAGCAGCACCATGAGTGTTGATCCCATCATTCTGACGTCCAGGAACATTTCCACCAGCGCCCCATCCTCACAGCGCCGAGTGTGTGTGTGTGTGTGTGTGTGGGAGAGAGCGCAGGATGGATTTGAGACACAGCCGGCTCTACATCTTCTCGTAGGTGAGCTGATGTCCACAGGTCTTACACACTTTCCTGTACTGATCCTCGTCCTCGTCCAGCAGCTCTTCCTCACCGTAATCATGCTGATGGACACCAGTGTCCTTCCTGAACACACTGCTCCTCACCGCACGCCTCAGCTCTGACACAGAGAGAGAGAGAGAGAGAGAGAGAGAGAAAGAGTGAGTCTGTGTGTGTTTGTACGTGTGTGTGTATATGTGTGTGTGTGTATGTTTGTGTGTACGTGTGTGCGTGAGTATGTGTGTGCGAGTATGTGTCTAACACATTGCAATCCATCACGCTCCTTAAGATCTCAAAACTCCAGACTTCTGGTAGTTCCCAGAATGTCCGGCCATCTGTTTGTGACCTCAAGCTGAAGCGAACTTGGGTTCTGCAGCAGGACAATGAGCCAAAACACACCAGCAAGTCCACCTCTGAATGGCTGAAGAAAAACAAAATGAAGACTTTGGAGTGGTCTAGTCAAAGTCCTGACCTCAATCCCATTGAGATGCTGTGGCATGACCTTAAAAAGGTGGTTCATGCTCGAAAACCCTCCAATGTGGCTGAATTACAACAATTCTGCAAAGATGAGTGGGCCAAAATTCCTCCACAGCGCTGTAACAGACTCACTGCAAGTTATGGAAAACACTTGATTGCAGTTGTTGCTGCTAAGGGTGGACCAACCAGTTATTAGGCTTAGGGGGCAAACACTTTCACACAGGGCCATGTAGTTTTGGATTAATTTTCCCTTAATAATAAAAACCTTCATTTAAAAACTGCATGATGTGTTTACTTGTGTTATCTTTGACTAATATTTAAATGTGTTTGATTATCTGAAACATTAAAGTGTGACAAACATGCAAAAACATAAGACATCAGGAAGGGGGCCAACACTTTTTCACACCACTGTATGTGTGTGTGTGTGTACATATGTGTACATATGTGTATGTGTGTGTGTGAACACGTGCGTGTGTGTATGTGTGTGTGTACCTTTGACTTTCTTGTTGAAGCGTTTCTGTTTCTGTACTTCTCTGTTCTCCATTCGAGTCTCTCGCGCCTTCTCCAGAGCCTCCTCACTGCCCCAAACCTCCAGAGACCGACTCACCACCTGCGCACACACACACACACCCCTTGTTTACTGCATAGTGCACTAGTTAGAAATTTGAAGATTTGCTTGTTACAATCATGTAGGGTTTTCCGAGTAGGAGTAGGGAGCAGGGTGTAGGGAGTAGGGAGCAGGGTGTAGTGAGCAGGGTGTAGGGAGCAGGGTGTAGGGAGTAGGAAGCAGGGTCTAGGGAGTAGGGAGTGGGGTGTAGGGAGCCGGGAGCAGGGTGTAGGGAGCAGGGTGTGGACAAGCGTGTAGGGAGCAGGGTGTAGGAAGTAGGGTGTAGGGAGCAGGGTGTAGTGAGTAGGGTGTAGGGAGCAGGTTGTAGGGAACCGGGAGCAGGGTGTAGCGAGCAGGGTGTAGCGAGCAGGGTGTAGGGACAAGAGTGTAGGAAGCAGGATGTAGGGTGTAAGGAGCAGGGTGTAGGGAGTAGGATGTAGGGAGCAGGGTGTAGGGACAAGTGTGTAGGAAGCAGGGAGTAGGGTGTAGGGAGCAGGGTGTAGGGACAAGAGTGTAGGGAGCAGGGTGTGGGAAGTAGGGAGCAGGGTGAAGGGTGTAGGGAGCAGGCTGTAGGGAGTAGGGTGTAGGGACAAGAGTGTAGGAAGCAGGGAGTAGGGTGTAAGGAGCAGGGTGTAGGGAGCCGGGAGCAGGGTGTAGGGAGCCGGGAGTAGGGACAAGTGTGTAGGAAGCAGGGAGTAGGGTGTAGGATGTAGGGACAAGAGTGTAGGGAGCAGGGTGTAGGAAGTAGGGAGCAGGGTGAAGGGTGTAGGGAGCAGGGTGTAGGGAGTAGGGTGTAGGGAGCAGGGTATAGTGAGTAGGGTGTAGGGAGCAGGGTGTAGGGACAAGAGTGTAGGAAGCAGGGAGTAGGGTGTAAGGAGCAGGGTGTAGGGAGCAGGGTGTAGGGTTTAAGGAACAGGGAGCAGGGTGTAGGGTGTAGGGAGCAAGGAGCAGAGTGTAGGGAGTTAGGAGCAGGGTGTAGAGAGTAAGGAGCAGGGTGTAGGGAGTAAGGAGAAGGGTGTAAGGAGCAGGGTGTACAGTGTAAAGAGCAGGGTGTAGGGAGTAAGGAGCAGGGTGTAGGGAGCAGGAAGTAAGGAGCAGGGTGTAGGGAGTAAGGAGCAGGGTGTAGGGAGCAGGGTGTAGGGAGTAGGGACAAGTGTGTAGGAAGCAGGGTGTAGGGACAAGAGTGTAGGAAGCAGGCTGTAGGGTGTAAGGAGCAGGTTGTAGGGAGCCGGGTGCAGGGTGTAGGGAGCAGGGTGTAGGGAGTAAGGAGCAGGGTGTAGGGAGTAAGGAGTAGGGTGTAGGGACAAGTGTGTAGGAAGCAGGGAGTAGGGTGTAGGGAGCAGGGTGTAGGGACAAGAGTGTAGGAATCAGGATGTAGGGTGTAAGGAGCAGGGTGTAGGGAGTAGGGACAAGAGTGTAGGGAGCAGGGTGTAAGAAGTAGGGAGCAGGGTGTAGGGAGCCGGGTGTAGGGACAAGAGTGTAGGAAGCAGGATTTAGGATGTAAGGAGCAGGGTGTAGGGAGTAGGGAGCAGGGTGTAGGGAGCCGGGAGCAGGGTGTAGGAAGTAGGGAGCAGGGTGTAAGGAGCAGGGTGTAGGGAGTAAGGAGTAGGGTGTAGGGAGTAAGGAGTAGGGTGTAAGGAGCAGGGTGTAGGGTGTAAGGAGCAGGGTATAGGGAGTAAGGAGCATGGTGTAGGAAGTAAGGAGTAGGGTGTAGAGAGCAGGGTGTAAGGAGTAGGGTGTAGGGAGCAGGGTGTAAGGAGCAGGGTGTAGGGTGTAAGAAGCAGGGTGTAGGGTGTAAGGAGCAGGGTGTAGGGTGTAGGGTGTAAGGAGCAGGGTGTAGGGTGTAAGGAGCAGGGTGTAGGGAGTAAGGAGCATGGTGTAGGGAGTAAGGAGTAGGGTGTAGGGAGCAGGGTGTAAGGAGTAGGGTGTAGGGAGCAGGGTGTAGGGTGTAAGGAGCAGGATGTAGGGAGTAAGGAGCAGGGTGTAGGGTGTAAGGAGCAGGGTGTAGGGAGTAAGGAGTAGGGTGTAGGGAGCAGGGTGTAAGAAGCAGGGTGTAGGGTGTAAGGAGCAGGGTGTAGGGTGTAAGGAGCAGGGTGTAGGGTGTAAGGAGCAGGGTGTAGGAAGTAAGGAGTAGGGTGTAGGGTGTAGGGAGCAGGGTGTAGGGTGTAAGGAGCAGGATGTAGGGAGTAAGGAGTAGGGTGTAGGGAGCAGGGTGTAGGGTGTAAGGAGCAGGGTGTAGGGTGTAAGGAGCAGGGTGTAGGGAGTAAGGAGTAGGGTGTAGGGAGCAGGGTGTAAGAAGCAGGGTGTAGGGTGTAAGGAGCAGGGTGTAGGGTGTAAGGAGCAGGGTGTAGGGTGTAAGGAGCAGGGTGTAGGAAGTAAGGAGTAGGGTGTAGGGAGCAGGGTGTAGGGTGTAAGGAGCAGGGTGTAGGGTGTAAGGAGCAGGGAGCCTGTTCTGTATGGTTTGAAGTGAATACATGTAAACAGAGGAATAATGCTGAATGGTGCAGGTTCGGAAGTCAGGGTCAGGGTACACGTCAGCTCAGTGTGGAGTACGGGTCGTTTTTGTGGGGTTAAAGGTCAGGGATGTTACCTGAGATTTCAGGTAGAGCTTCATGTCTCCCCAGCGAGGATTGTGGGAGTTTTTTTTCAGGATGAAGCGCAGCGGCGGCTCACGGAGGTCCAGATCACAGTCCTTCAACAGGAAGAGCTGCTTCGCCTCTGTCCGAGAAATCAGCTTGTGTTTCAGCTCACTGTCTCTACACACACACACACACACACATACACACACACACACACACTGTGGTTATGATATAAACCACTGCTGCTGTCTTCAACTGACTCTAACTATATCTTCAACTGACTGTAACAGATTTCACTTGTGTGTGTGTGTTTGTGTGTGTGTGTGTTTGTGTGCACACAAACAAGAAACATGAATGAGAAAGGGTGTGTGTTTACAGTTAAAACAGACACACACTTCTACACTCAACCACAAAAACATCACAGACACAGCTGTGCAGGAATAAGTGTAGAGGAAAATACACACCACATCTCCACTGCGTGCACACACACACACACACACACACACACACAGCTGAAGACTGCAAATTCAAGACTCCACCACAGTGTACAACTGAGACCACATACAGGAAACAAAGTGTGTGTGTGTGTGTGTGTGTGTGTTGTTTTACCTGCATTTGTCACACACTGAGAGATCGAAACTGTTGCTGAGGAACGACTCCATGAACGGTTTGGTGCATTCCTCACACACCAGATAATCCGGCTCAATCACTGGGGCTTTTAAACACACACACTTCATTACAATATTTAATGTTTAAGGAGCTTTGAGGGTGCCAATACTTTTGTATGTGATTTGTGATTGTAGTTACCAGGTTTGTGCACCACTCTGCTCGCTCGCTGCTCCTCCTCCTCCTCCTCCTCTTCCTCCTCAATGAAGAATCCTGCACCGGAATCAATGGTTTTAGCTACTTTACTTGCCGTGGCACCTGAAACACACACACACACACACACACACACACACACACACAAAATATCAACTTTCCAAAATCCTACTTTATATAAATTTGAGATGACTTTTGCACACACACACACACACACACACACACACACACACACATACTCACACACAAAAACACGTTTACAGACATACACACACACACATATATATGCTCACACACACACACACACACACACACATGCTTACAGACATACACTCTCTCTCTCTCTCTCTCTCTCTCACACACACACACACACACACACCTTCCCCAGTAGACGGGTGTGTAGCGAGTCTGGCTTGTCTCAGCATCAGCGCTCTCTGTCTGTTCCTCTCGATCTTGGCCAACATGAACGCAGATAACGGCTCACTCTGAGATTTATTCTCCACTTCACTCTGAGCAGAGCATGAACTGGACTTCACACACTCCATCCTGATCTCACACACACACACACACACACACACACACACACCTGCAGAGAGAAAGAGAGCAATAAATCACTACACTCTTACATGAATAATACTCACAAATACATCACTCAATCAAATACACAACATCCATACATCTACACAACATCCATAAACCATCTACACAACATCTATACAACATCCATACATCTACACAACATCTACAAAACATCCATACATCTACACAACATGCATACATCTACACAACATCCATACATCTACACAACATCCATAAACCATCTACACAACATCTATACAACATCTACAAAACATCCATACATCTACACAACATCTACAAAACATCCATATATCTACACAACATCCATATATCTACACAACATCTACACAACATCCATACATCTACACAACATCCATACATCTACACAACATCCATATATCTACACAACATCTACACAACATCCATACATCTACACAACATCCATATATCTACACAACATCTACACAACATCCATACATCTACACAACATCCATACATCTACACAAAATCTACACAACATCTACACAACATCTACACAACATCTACAAAACATCCATACATCTACACAACATCTACACAACATCCATACATCTACAAAACATCCATACATCTACACAACATCCATACATCTACACAACATCTACACAACATCCATACATCTACACAGCATCCATACATCTACACAACATCCATATATCTACACAACATCTACACAACATCCATACATCTACAAAACATCCATACATCTACACAACATCCATACATCTACACAACATCCATACATCTACACAACATCCATACATCTACACAACATCCATACATCTACACAGCATCCATATATCTACACAACATCTACAAAACATCCATACATCTACACAACATCTACACAACATCCATACATCTACACATCTACACAACATCCATATATCTACACAACATCCATACATCTACACAACATCTACACAACATCCATACATCTACACAACATCCATACATCTACACAACATCTACACAACATCCATACATCTACACAACATCCATACATCTACACAGCATCCATATATCTACACAACATCTACAAAACATCCATACATCCACACAACATCTACACAACATCCGTACATCCACACAACATCTACACAACATCCACACATCCACACAACATCTACACAACATCCATACATCCACACAACATCTACACAACATCCATACATCTACACAACATCTACACAACATCCATACATCTACACAACATCTACACAACATCCATGCATCTACACAACATCTACACAACATCCATACATCTACACAACATCCATACATCTACACAACATCCATACATCTACACAACATCTACACAACATCCATACATCTACACAACATCTACACAACATCCATACATCCACACAACATCTACACAACATCCATACATCCACACAACATCTACACAACATCCATACATCTACACAACATCTACACAACATCCATACATCTACACAACATCTACACAACATCCATACATCTACACAACATCTACACAACATCCATACATCTACACAACATCCATACATCTACACAACATCCATACATCTACACAACATCCATACATCCACACAACATCTACACAACATCCATACATCTACACATCCATACATCTACACAACATCTACACAACATCCATACATCCACACAACATCTACACAACATCCATACATCTACACAACATCCATACATCTACACAACATCTACACAACATCCATACATCTACACAACATCTACACAACATCCATGCATCTACACAACATCTACACAACATCCATACATCTACACAACATCCATACATCTACACAACATCTACACAACATCCATACATCTACACAACATCCATACATCTACACAACATCTACACAACATCCATACATCTACACAACGTCTACACAACATCCATACATCTACACAACATCCATACATCCACACAACATCTACACAACATCCATACATCTACACAACATCCATACATCTACACAACATCCATACATCTACACAACATCTACACAACATCCATACATCCACACAACTATACATCTACACAACATCCATACATCTACACAACATCTACACAACATCCATACATCTACACATCTACACAACATCCATACATCTACACAACATCCATACATCTACACAACATCCATACATCTACACAACATCCATAAGACATCTACACATGTACACAACATCGTGTAGACGTCACTCACTAGTTTTGTGTAATTCTTTGTGTCCTGTGGTTAGTGACCCAGAGCAGCTTTGTGTCCCTCAGCGAGACTGAATAATCTCCACATCACATTCACAGAGGAGTCACGTGTGCTGTAAATTAAAATATAAATGTATATTAATATATAATATTCATCACACAAGATAGCGTAAAGCTAATGCTAACGCTTCTGTTTGTGTGTGTGTGTGTGTGCGCGCGCGTGCGTCTTCGTCTTCTTCTATGATTGGAGTAGGAACGATCTGAGTCACGTGATACACGTTCCCGCCACCTAGCGGCCGACAGGTGAAAGTTCAGGGTGAAAGAAGATTAGCGCTAAACATTCTTAAACAATTATGAAATGTTTAACACCAAAATAACGGAGGAAAATTTATTCAAACATCCAAATCTTTAATGTGGAAATGTTGTGAATTGTTTGGTTTCTTTTCTAAAGTGATGCTGCGGATTCTGAAGTCCACTTTAACAAAAACAAACAGTTCCGGATCGTGTCGGAGTGTGCACGCCGTTAGCTGCGTGAGTTCACAGCTTCTTATACCTGTTATCAGCACCAGGCGCTCAGGCCGGTTAGCTCAGTTGGTTAGAGCGTGGTGCTAATAACGCCAAGGTCGCGGGTTCGATCCCCGTACGGGCCACAGAGTGTTTTTTAACTATGAATGATATTAATTTTTCATATATGTTTAAACTAAAAATTAAACAAAACCAACATATTTATCACCTTTACTAGTAATGTGATATGAAACTGTCGCGTTTTGTGCTTCATATTTCTATCAGTCAGTGATTTTCAACATGTGGCAGCTTCATTATTCAATTTAAAATACTTTGTTCATTATATTGTTATTATTTTATTGTAAATATTTAGTTTATGTAGACATTTAGATTATGTAGTATAGCTAACGCATGTTGTTTAAAACAGGGAGGACTATAATAATAAATAATATCAACGTTTTGTAATATTATGCACCAATGTCAATCCTCAATCTGATTGGTTAAAATGGCACAGTGGGCGGGCTCTAAAAATAATCAGACTTATAATTACTCTATTACATATTTCAAAACTATGGATATGAATGAATACTTCAAAACTAATATATATATATATAAATAAAATACACACTTGTCTAGCCAAACTAACAGTTGTGTTGTGGTAAGATTCGGTGAACTGAGCAGCAGGGAATGATTGTTCTGTCCTGTTGTGAGCGTCCACTTAATAAAAGTAGCAAAAATAATGAAATTAGAAAAGGCTCCAACACCAACGTACAAAAATACATTTTATTTCTGTATGAACTGTCCACAGGAAAAACAGCAGGTATTTAAATTCCAGACAGAGCTGAGTGACCCTCTTCACTGGACGCTGTAGAGGTCATTTACGCATCACAACATCAACCTGCTCTGTTCTGTCTTCTTGCAGTGCTGAAGAGGACACATTGCTAAGCAACAAGCAGTAAATATCAATAGCTATAGTTCAGAAAAAGTCTCTAATAATAATAATAAATTCACACAAAAAGGAGGTTACATCCACAAACCAAACATCAGCCACAGAGTGGCCATTTTTGCCTTCAGTGTAGCTAAAGCTAGTTTTGCTAGTTAACGTTCGTTTACACCGAACTCCACAAACGTCTTTTGTCACGTGTTTTGATGTCATCAGTCACCTCGAATCCAGCACCGTTTATCTTCTCTTCGTTCCACCGAAACCTGCAACAACAAAAATACATTTTTCTCATCAGCTGAAGAGAGCGTGTTGTCATGGTGGGAGGGGCATAGGCTTTCTCTCCTGTCAATCACAGTGGCACCAGCCACTGAGGAACAGGGGTGAGGAACAGAAGGATGAAGAACAGAATGATGAGGAGCAGAGGGATGAGGAGCAGAGGGATGAGGAGCAGAGGGATGAGGAACGGAGGGATGAGGAACAGAGGGATGAGGAACAGAATGATGAGGAGCAGAGGGATGAGGAGCAGAGGGATGAGGAGCAGAGGGATGAGGAGCAGAGGGATGAGGAGCAGAGGGATGAGGAGCAGAGGGATGAGGAACAGAGGGATGAGGAACAGAGGGATGAGGAACAGAGGGATGAGGAACATTGGAACAGCTGGCTGTGGAGGAACAGAGGGATGAGGAACAGCTGGCTGTGGAGGAACAGAGGGATGAGGAACAGCTGGCTGTGGAGGTAACAGGTAATGTGGAGTTTACCTGAAGCAGTGCGAGTCCCTGAGCTGGAGCTGCTGCTGGAGCTGCTGGTGTTGTTGGTGCGGTTGTTGGTGTAATGTGGTGAACCAAAAGGACTCACAGGAGGACCACGCCTACTAACACCAACACCGTACACAGGAAGAGGGAGAAACAGCAGTGTTTAATACAGTGTGTGTGTGTGTGTGTGTGTGTGTGTCCATTAGAATTGTGATTGTTGTACATATACATGAAGTACATCATTAAAACACACGAACCTCTGAGAGCCGAACAGGTATCCCAGCAGCCCTCCTGTTCCCATTCCAGACCAGAATCCTCCTCCACCTCTGTTTCTGCCCCCTAGTCCCCCGACTCCGCCCCCTAATCCTCCCAGTCCTCCACCTAGTCCAGTTCCTCCACAGCCGGCAGCGTTAGCTGAGCCGGAGGAATCAGTAAAGCCATATTCAGGAGGAGGATCTGAAACACAGTACAATCTTAGTTACAGTCACATTGTGGGCGAAGTCTAACATCTGATTGGTTAGATTGACACTGTGGGCGGGGTCTAACATCTGCCTGATTAAAATAACACTATGGGCGGGATCTACAGTCTGATCGGTTACAGTAACCGTGTGGGCAGGGTCTACAGTCTGATTGGTTAAATTGACAGTGTGGGTGGGGTCTACAGTCTGATTGGTTAAATTGACAGTGTGGGTGGGGTCTACAGTCTGATTGGTTAAATTGACAGTGTGGGTGGGGTCTACAGTCTGATTGGTTAAATTGACAGTGTGGGTGGGGTCTACAGTCTAATTGGTTAAATTGACAGTGTGGGTAGAGTCTACAGTCTAATTGGTTAAATTGACAGTGTGGGCAGGGTCTACAGTCTGATTGGTTACAGTGGACATAGTGTGGGTGGGGTCTACAGTCTAATTGGTTAAATTGACAGTGTGGGTGGGGTCTACAGTATGATTGGTTAAACTGACAGTGTGGGTGGGGTCTACAGTCTAATTGGATAAATTGACAGAGTGGGTGGGGTCTACAGTATGATTGGTTAAACTGACAGTGTGGGTGGGGTCTACAGTCTGATTGGTTAAATTGACAGTGTGGGTGGGGTCTACAGTCTAATTGGTAAGAGTGACAGTGTGGGCATGGTCTACAGTCTGATTGGTTAGAGTGGACTTGTCTATGGTAATTAGAAGGGAACTTACTCCATACCTGTGTATTCAGACCTAAAACCAGGAGGAGGCGGACCCATGTTACTGTAGCCTGCTCCATCAAACCCTTGGTTTCCTTGGTAACCATCTCCATGGGAACCACGACTGGGGTCACACAGAAACATCTTGTACACAGCGAAGGCGAGCAGCAGGAAGAACGCAATGACCACCATGCTGCCCATACCCTCGCCTGACAGGCCACTCGGAAAATGCTGGCCGCTTCCGTGCTGCTGCTTTCCCTGGAAGAACCCGGACGCAAAGTCAGAGAACCGAGACGAGCCTTGGTTCTGCCGGCCTTCGGCTGTGAGCTCCAGTGTGTACTCGAGACCGCACGAGCCCCTCAGTATATACGGGTCATCAGGGCTGTTGTAACCTTCACAGGAGACCTCCACCCTCCCAAAACGATACCAGTTATCCATATCTGCCCTGCACTCCCACTACAGAGAGAGAGAGAGAGAGAGAGAGAGAGAGAGAGAGAGAGTTTGTTTCTCTATCAGAGACCAGGCTCAGTAACTGCAGCTGTTCAGGTGAATGATTATTCCTGAGCACGGACACACACCTGGACATCCACACCGTCCCAGCCTTTATTCTGACACTGGACCACTTCAGGGATGAAGGCGGAGCATCCCGCGGATCCTCCCACACACTGCAGCTGGGGAACAGGGCTGGAGCGGCGAGCTGTGGTGTACCGGCCTCGGTACAGAGTCAGGGCCTGGACATCACGGAGCAACACGGCTCCTTTACACACACACACACACACACGAAATGACGTTTGTTTATAGCTGCAAGATGTAACTTTTTTTTTATACACTTCATCTTCTTCTCTAATCACCACACAGCAAGCCATGTCCTCAGTAATACACACATGAATATATTACAAACATCATCACATGCTACTGCTCTCCTTCTATATGTAATAAATACTTTATAACGCAACTTTACCGTCAGTCCAGCAGTAGATGAGAGGAGACATGAGCAGATTGAGTAGGAAAAGTGCCGCTAGCGCCATGTTTACACTCTACGGGCTAACAAGCTAAATCTAGCAAGGTGATCTATTCAGCTGTTTCTGAGTATTCCAGATATCTGAAACTGAAACACGCCTCAAAGTGGTGCTTAAATAAATCCGACTTGCTCTGTGTACGTCGGATTAAAAACACTTGACGTGTCTCTCGCTTATTAGTGAAATAAGCTGGCGCAATCGGACTGCAACGATATAAACATACGCGTTGCATCCGCTTCCGGGTTTGTCTACGTCATAACTGTGGGACAATGATTTTTAATGGTCGAGCGGACCAACGTCAATGACTAATATCAATAACTAATGTCAGTTTTTATCCACATACTGAACTCAAACTTTCTCTTGAAATGACATTCTGGATTCAGTTCCAAGTCCTTTTTTTATTATTTCTGTCAGCGTTCATATACAACATTGTGTGATTAACAGATACAGGCGTTTTCGGAGGCATTTCCTGTAGTAAGCCTCAGTCACAAATAAACAGACCCAAATGCTGAATATAATATGGAATCTGTCCTAAAAAAAAATCTGTACATTAAGTATTTTAGAAATCCTGGTAAATCATTTGTTGGTAATATGTCTTTCTTTTATGATAATGTGTTAATGTCAGCTCTAAACCTGATAAGTGAATGGATTTATTTACTTTGAAGACCAAACGGTGACAATGATTTGGTTTCTAAGGTCCAGGAGGTGAACTACAATTTATGCAGCTAAAAGGACAAATTTATTAAATTGATGAACATTAAAAGATAAACATTTTTTTCACAGTTAGCATGAGATCTTGATTATGGCAATGTAAATACATTAAATAAAGTAAATAAAATATAGTTAAATGCCCTGGATGGGTATAGATGATACTAGTGTAAATATAAAATGTAGTGAGAAAATGTGATATCATAGACATGTAAAAGGATAGCCCGGACACATCTGCTGCTCCCATTGGCTGGTGCGGTGACATCATGACGCCATATTGGTTGTTGCTAGCCGCTGAGAGAAAGGCTGTGCGCTATCAAGTTTTCGATCTCTTTTACTGATATAAATGGCTGTATTGTTTGGAAGCCATAGTTCACCCATTCATGGAAACACAAAGAAAGCAATGGAGCAGATCTGGCCCTCAATGTTTCGCCATTAATTGTGACAATTACAGAAATGTACATGCGATCCATTGGAAGGTTTCAAAGGTACCGTAAACAGAATATATTTTCTCACCGAGTGTGTTGTAATATGTGAAATATTACTCTCAGAACTAATGTGTTACTTCTTGAACTGCAGCTGCAGCTTCTTCTGCAACTGCAGCTCTTGTGGGGTGTTCCCGGTCTGCAGTGGTCAGTATCTATCAAAAGTGGTCCAAGGAAGGAACAGTGGTGAACCGGAGACAGGGTCATGGGCGGCCAAGGCTCACTGATGCACGTGGGGAGCGAAGGCTGGCCCGTGTGATCCGATCCAACAGACGAGTTGCTGAAGCTACTGTTGCTCGATTTGCTGGAGACGTTAATGCTGGTTCTGATAGAAAGGTGTCAGAATACACAGTGCAGGACGGGTCAGGGCTGTTTTGGCAGCAAAAGGGGGACCAACACAATATTAGGCAGGTGGTCATAATTTTATGCCTGATCAGTGTATGTACTACACATGATAATATTAGCTCTACCCGGATTACTAAAATGGGTAAAACAGAGCTATCATGTTATATCATTATATCATGTTATAATTTTTTATATTTTGCCCATTAATCTTGCCTAATCGCATGAAGAACAAGTAGGAAAAGTGATGTTATACGTTTGGGTTCTTGCGCAGTAGCAACAACTCGTACGACATCAAGTTGACACCGTAAGAATCTGTCTATCCTTTTAGATGTCTGTGTGTGATATTGTGCTTAGTTTGACAGAATGATGTGTTATATTCGACATGTGGAGCGTGTGAAAATACTGCAGGCAGCATTGTGGGGCAATGTTTGTAAAATGATATGATAGAAATATTAAACATCGTCACATCTATCACTTGTGTCATTCTATAAATCTGATCTCTACTTACTAACAAACGGCATTAAATCAGCCATGTTTAAATAATACAGTATACACAAAACAAATCATTGATCTCCACCGATTCAGTGGAAGGAAATGCTTCAGTTGCCCCGCCTTCAGTGTTCAGGTTGAGTTTCAGGTTTGTTTTTATTCAGTCCTGAAGCCTGAATCCCTGAGGAGTGAAAGTTTTTCGTCCTTCTTCTCATGCAGTGTCTCTCAGTAGTCCGCACGTCCATCTTCTTCATTTCCCACGTTAAAACAGTTTAAATCTGCCGTGCACATCAGCGTCTTAATCTCCCAGGAAACGTTAATGATAAATGCTTTGCTAGTAAAATGATGTGCCGTCTTTTAACATCCCGCTGGTCCTGCTGGGTTTCTCCATGATGTGTAGCTCTGCTTGAATTGTCTGTGGAGTTCACGCTATGGTTCTGTTTCATTTCTGTATCGTGACTGTGTGATTGTGCAAATGACAAAGTGTTGTGTGTATATCTCTGTATTGTTTACTGTGTAGTTATTCTGTACTCTTCTATGTCATTTCCTGTGTAGTTTCTGCCGTCCATGCCTTATCTGTGATTGTAGTAGCTCCTCTTTGCTTTCTGAATATGTTTTTCGTGGTCTCCGTGGGGCTTCTTGGTGGCTTCTGAAGGGGCTCTATGCTTTTTGTGTATTTGTGTAGTTTTTATTTCTGTAGTTTCTCATACTTCTTAGTACATATTGTCTCAAAGCCCCTCAGAGACAGAGCCAGGGTGCGTCTTTTATCTCCAGATTCTACTTGGCAGCACGTGTTCCCCTGAGGCTTCTCAGATGGAGACGGGGCAGGTGATGATCTTGTCCTCCAGCATGACACTGACCACGAGGAAAACGAAGTAAAGCATGAACATTAGGAAGCCGAGCAGCTTGCTCATTTTCCACTTGCACATGGCGATGGAGACGATGACGAAGATGAGCATGAGGAAGAGCAAGACGATGGCGCAGAAAAGGCCGTTACTGCTCACTGCCACTGGCTGCAGGTTGTGAAATGTAGAATAGAGCAGCCACGGGAAGGGCAAACTGACCAGAAAGGACAAAATGACAGTGAAACATCAGAACACATTAAGTTTCTTTAATGCTTCTGATAGAGTTTATGATGATAATCCTTACCCCACTGTGATGTCAAATATGTTGGAACCCACGGAGCTCGACACGGCCATGTCTCCTAAACCTTTCCTGGCCACAATGACGCTGGTGATGAGATCTGGAATGGAGGTTCCTGCTGCGAGAATCGTCAGCCCCATGATCTCCTCCGTAATGCCGATAGTCTCCCCAACCTGTGGTGGAAACCCAAAATTCACAGCTTTCAGGATTCTCTGTGTGCTCGATGTCCTGCTGTGTTCTGTTGTCTAACATTGACATGATGTGCACACAAGGAGGTTATGTAGTGAATTATGTTGCTACATGACTATATGCGACTGAATCATCCAAACCATGGGAATGTGAGAGCTTAGTGGTTAAGGTGTTGGACTACTGATCAGAAGGTTGTGAGTTTGAGTCCCAGATCCACCAAGCTGAGCCTTTGAACCCTTAACACTCAGTTGTACAAAATGAGATAAAAATGTAAGCAACTCTGGATAAGGGTGTCTGCCAAATGCAGTAAATATAAAATGTCACTTAATTATTACAACACTGATTTTCTATCACATTCCAAATCCCGGAGGAATTCTAATTTTAGATCAGATAGCTGTACTGTATCTCCTGAAGCAGTGCGTGTAAAAACCCAGGAACTCAACAAATACTCTGCAATTTAAGTCCCATAACCTGCGAGAGACATGAAGTTTGGTCAGTTCTGGTAGATGATGATGTTTGGGTTTGTGCATCAGTGTGTTGTACATTAGCATTTTTTTTTTTTAAAGGACGAGTAATTCTTGGCCCTGTTCCAAATGACACTGCTATTTTAAAAGCCGCAGGCATGTCCTAGCCATAAGAGGGCAGGAACAGAAGTGAACAGCTAATTGGCTTTGGGATTTGGCTGCTTTTCTCTGTCTGTCTTTCTCAGTCTATCTTTATCTCTTTTCCTCTTCATCCACTCTATAAATTTAAGCTTCCGCATTCTTACTCTAGCTGTTCTGGCTGCTTCTTTAGCAAACAGCGGCAACATTGACATTACGTGCTGCTAATCTGTGATTGTGTGTGCGTGTGTTGATGTTCACCTGGTGAGCCCACCACACCATCAAATAAGAGAAGACAGCAATCCAACTGATGGAGCCCAGAAATGTGACGGGAAAGAACCTCTTTGAAGTCTAAGTGAAAAAGAAAAGATAAGAGGAAGTTGGTCAAATGGAGCTACTGTTGCTAACAGTGAAGAAGGTTTAAATCCTGGTGCTAGCTTGGGGTTAGCATGGTGTAATAATCCCACATGGAAAAGAAAGGTAGACTGAAAACAACTCCTTCTTCTTTGGATTGTTAATGATTGTAATATTCCAAAGAGATTCAACTAGGAACCTTGCCTGAAAATGAAATGCATGATGGGAAAACAGGAATTAAAGTTTCTCACATCTCTGCGGACGTCAGGCAGCGTGAGCCACAGTGGCAAGACAACCGGGAAAATGAAGAGATACATCACTTGCTTCTGCCTCGTCTCTGGCCACGCTAAGCTGAGAGGCTGGTCTTCATCCTCCTCCTCTTCCTCACCCTGCATCAAAGTACTCATATTAGTGACTAAGTCATGGACATAGCTCCAACCCTGCTTCAAACTCACCTTCATACACACCCTTTGGTTGAGTCCTGTTTGCCAGGTTATGGCCAAAGCACTGTTTAGCAAGAAGTTATTGTGATTTAAAGTGAGTCTTCATTCATACAGGAGAACATTTCTAGCAACATCTTCATCTATACATGACATGAAAACAAGTGAAAAATGTTTAGAATAAACTATAATTCAGTCCCACGGTGTCATGTTCCTTATGAAGTTTCTGGACAGACAACACTATGTTCTCAGGGTCCTTGTTCTCAATGTTCTTTTGATTCTAGGGTCTAATTATATGCAGGTCCTATCATCCCTATCATTCTTGTTCTCAAAACCCTATGTTCCTAGGGCCTAATTTTCCCAGTGTCCTAAATGCCTAGGGCTCTATGTTCCCAGGGTCCTATGGTTCTAAGTTCCTTTGCTAGTAGACAACTATGTTCTAGGTGTATGCTGTTCCCGGAAACTGTGTATAGTTTACGAGCCCTTGTTTTCAGATCCCTCTGCTTCTAGGTTACTGGTTTTCCCCTCCAAGTCCCAATGTTCTCAGGGTCCTATATTCCCATGTACATATTTTATGTCCTAAAGCCTCTATCTTCCCAAAGTTTTATGTTCTCAGTCACTTATGTACCCCGGTGGGGAAACAACCAACAAGCGACCCAAAGATCCTATGTCTCCAGATCCCTACATTCCTAGTATCTTTGTTCAATGGAACCTAATTTTCTTTAATGTTTCCAAAGTGTAATGTGTTCATAAGGCCCAATGTCAGTGTCCTTTTTACAAAGTCGCAAGAATCTCACGTTTCCTGAGCTATATGCTACTTCAACGTTTTATTCTTGAAAATTGGCTATGTACTTTGTGATACCCAGAGGTTCCCAGGGTACTAGTGCTCAAACCTTATCTGCAGAGGGCCAGTGTGGAGGCAGGTTTTCATCCCAACCAAGCAGAAGCCACACCTGAGTCTACTGAAAGCCAAGATCGTTTGATTAAACAGGTGGAATCAGGTGTGGCTTCTGCTTGATTGGAGTGAGAACCTGCCCCCAAACCGGCCCTTTGTGGATAATATTTGACACACCCTACTCTATTGTATGAAGTTCCCAGGGTCTTAAATTCCTCCACCAAAATGTCCCTTACAGCTACTTTATGTTCAGAGGACCATTCTGTTCCCAGGACCATGTGTTCCTACAGACCTACAGTATATTCCCAAGGGGGTAACAACTTCCTTGTAATTTGTTGGGAAGTTAACCACGTGTATCTGTTGCTGAACTGGCTGCAGTGTGTTACCTGTGCTATGCTGCCGTTCATTGGCGGAGTGACTTCTACCTCCACACTGCTACTGTTGGGGAATTTCTTATCCACTGCAGGATGGACAGAGAGAAGAACAGAACAAGAAGTAAAGGTTTTAGTGACACTGCAGTTCTGTTCGCTCAGACACTGTAAACAGAAGCATGTGATTCGAGACAGATTTATGTGAAAGTGCACATTTATTCACGATTAGAACACATACCAATGCCATTCATTTCATCTTCTCCCTTTTTTCTTGCAATCTTGTGCAGAATGGAAGCTTTGTCCTTGAATTTCCCTAACCCACACAAAATATACACTTTAACACACATACACACACACAGATATGCTAGTTACTGCAAGGTAGTGTTAGTTTCAGTAATAGGCTGCAGTGTGTGCAGGTGTGTTACCATCACTGAGTGGGTCGAGTGTGTGGATCATAAGCTGGAAGATGCCGTTCCTCATCAGTGAGTTATGCAGAGAGGCGGAGCTTACCCCTCGTTGAAGGTGGGGCTTGGCCTGAGGCAAGATAGTGCAGTAAACTGGCTGATACAGTGATATCGATATTGTGATATGATACTCATGATACTGTAATTTCAGAGATGTGGAGTGAAGGTTTACATACTGAGAGTTTGTTTCCATCACCTCCAGTGTTGTCAGCCTTCAGAAAGACACATTCATACCTAATATTAATTCATCATTCACATCATAAAACTATTTTTTTTTAAATGATTATTATTTTTACAAATGATATTATTCCTCAGACAGGTTGGTTTCAGTCAGTGCTTCAGACTTTCTCCGAATACTTTGTGTACCAGGCTGCATGTGTTATACGCTTGCATCAATATAATCATTGCCGTAACAGTGTACAGGGATTAAAATGAAAGAATATTATCCTTAAAACAACAGATGGTGTTTATGTGTTTGTTTACGATGTGTGGAAGGAGTCGCCAGTGTCATCGCTGTGTAGCTTTCAGAGGTAAAGTGACAACATTAAATGTAACTAAACAGATAATATGTCTGTTGTATCTTTCTGCTGTGGTACAAGAGGAATAAAACACAGAGACATGCTGTTATAGGAAAAAATCAACTTTGCACTGATAACAGTCACATCTCTTCATTTATTTTACTATAACAGCAGAGGGTAGCTGGGTATCAGGGCACAGGGGTTTAAAGGAGCAGTGTGTAATGTTTAGAGCCCACTTCCAAACCCCACCCTCTTTTAAATCCTAGTATGGATTGTGAGTTGCCTTTTAAAGAATGGGCGTGGGTCTGAACAGCACTGATCTGTTTGGAGGTGGGGCTAATTTCTAAAGATACACTACACAGATTCTGAATTTGTTTAATAGTTTACATGAGTAATATCAATTCTATTCAAAACATTATAAACTGCACCTTTAAAAAAAAATTAGAGTCAGATATAAAGTGCAAAAGCCAGAGCATGATGGAGCAGTGTTCAGATGCAGTATGATGTCAAAGCAAGCAGCATCTCTGTACTTTATCATCAAATATCATGTAGAGTGGATGTGGAGCTGTGGACTAGCAGGAAAGCATTACAAATCTTTAATTACTTTCATTTATGATTTTGCCAAATGACTTCTGAGTGGCAGAAAAATCACTACGCAATCACTCATACATGTGAAGAAATGTACACATAGTCATGTAGTGAAGGAAATCATGGGATTCAGAAAAGGATCACATGATAGTTTCACTGAAAAAATGCAAAACTTATGAAGCAGAACGGAAAAAGAAACATCTGGAATAGCCTGGAACCCAAAAGAAAATTAATTGAAAAAAATTATCTTTAATAGAATAAATCAATAAATATAAAAATACTTTTTCAAAGGAATAAGGGAAAGATAGAAGTGATTTGAACAGCAAAATATTTTGCCTCCTAATACATAATGTAGCTCAGAACTAAGAACCTCCAATCAGTCACACACAAATACAACCACTTGATCCAACATCTTTAATATATAGATGTTCCTCAGGGATCCACTTCTGGTCCACTTTTGTTGCCCCAATACACAAAGCCTCTGGTCTCAGTGATCTTATCTAGTCAACTCCTAACACTGATATGCTGATGATACACAACTTGTCTTACCCTTTGTCCACCTCCCAAGTATCTCGGACTGGCTTTCTGACATGTCTTCCAGGATGAACACCGAAAAAAGAATTAATCCATGGCATAGCTGAGGACTTACACATGCTAGATCTTTCTGATAGTGAGGATGGCCTTACAGTCTCTCCACTGCTGACAGATAAGGGTCTTGTTATGATTTTAACTGCATCATGTGCACCACCAGATCTTGCAGATGTTTTGCTAAACATCAACATAACCTCAACAGAATACAAACTATCCCTTGCTTGTCTCAATTCTACCACAAGCCTAAGTGTCTCTTCATGACCAGCATACTTTGCTCAATTACGGCCAGGTCTGGGACATCATCGTTCCCATTTGATACTTTCTGTGGACGTTATTCAGAATATTACTGTAATTTACGGAGGTTTTCTCATGCCACTTCAACTTTCTGACACAGAAAAAATCTAATTTAAATTCTCCACCTTCCTTAACAAGTCTCAAAGTGGTTGGTTCAGAACTACATACCAACCCAGATCTTTAACAAAGCTAAGACATGTCCTTTTTCAAGATTAAGGAAAGACAAGCTCTCCCTAATTTAATGTTCTGAGTATTCTCCCGAGGAACAAAACCCATTTAACCCCATCAAAATGGACAACGGAGCTGCCAGGTTATTTGGAACAGCAGGTGAAACACCAAAATAGGTTCCACACATTGTAGCTGAATTGTGTGCTCAGTGATTGGAAAAGTGGACTAAAACTGCTCGAGAAACTACTAGAATCCTGACCTGACTGGATTGGTGCTGTTATTAGGACCATTCTACTGCAAAGCTAGCATTATTCTCCAGTCCTCCTGGACACGATCCACAGTCTCAGTGTATTGTTTATCATTGTAATTGAAGCTGTTTCCACATGTGGAAGTACCTCTGGATAAGAGCCTAAATCTCCTAAAAGTTTAAATGTAAATAAACAGCATGATCACAGTCTTTGTGAGACAGACAGTCAACTTAGAAGATCACTCCTTGGGGCATTAAGAGACTTTCTTTTATATTTATTCATTGTCACGCTCAGGAAGCAGGTCATTCTGGATTACTGGTTTTCAGTCAGACTTTTGCCATGGACTGAAGTGAGAAAAAACTACAGACACAAATATGTGAAACTACTAAAAAGAATTTCAGACAAGACTTATGAGTCTTTTAGAAAATCACTTTCACTCAACTAAAATGATGGTTTGAGTTTGAGGTCACGCTGTTTTGACTCTTGAGGACACAGCGTGGCTCCTGGCTAAAGTTAGCTGCGCTAACAGGATCTGATTTGCTTATCTGATTAGTGCAGAGGAACAAGGGGTTATGTCTGGGAATTCATGCCTCTGCTGGATCTACACCTTCACACCCCACACACTTGTCCTTTTACCTTTATCTGTTACATTTTTCTAATTTATTCAGAATTTGTCAAGAAAAATATACCATACAGGTTCCCCAAGGTACAACAATGTAAATTAACACAAAATGGAACAATAATGGTCTTTAGATCCAATTCTGTATCTCAAAGATATTTCACTACCATTAGTATCCTGTAAAGGTACCTGAGATTTACCCTTGAGGGTCTCACCCACTTGACAAGGATCTGTACCCTACAATCTCAGTTTAGTATTTTTTTTTTTCTGAAAGTTTACCAGTGCTGGTTTAGAGGTTATGGATGTGGGCCACTGATTTAGACTGTGAGTCTAAACCACGGCACTACGAAGCTAAATTTATTCACAAACTTATGATGATGGGATACTGCCTGCTGGAGTCATATTCTAAATGTTAAACATGCTAAATATGTGAGAACTGTAACTACTGAGGACTTCTGACATGTGAAATGCGGCCATCTTTAGTCACCTGAGCACTGAAAGAAGGAAACACCAGATAGCATGATATCAGATAGCAACAAATCTGTCTCCAGCTGCATGAGAGATAAAGAAGCCACCTTTAGTTTTAAGAACTTGGTAGTATCAAAAGCAAATCTCTAATTTAATGTAACCCTATATGTTAAAATATATGCTAAATGTGGTGGACTTTGGATCAGAAGGTCCAAATCCCAGCACCACCAAGCTGCCAATGCTGGGTCCTTGAACAAGGCCCTTAACCCTCAACTGCTCAGTTGTATAAATGAGATAAAAGTAAGTCATTCTGGATAACGACGTCTGGCAAACGCTGTAAATGTAAAAAGCCCTTGTTCTGCAGAAAGAAGATATTTATAGGTTATATAAGTCAAAGCAAATTATATAATGTCCTCCAAGACAACCATAGACAAGTCTACTATCAATCTGATATCTGGGAAGAGGGATAGAAAGTTCATTACATACATGATATATCATATACGTATAAGGAAGTGTTACATAGTGGTAAGAGGGTGTGGCCAAATCATCTTTGCTTCATGTCATGCTGTACTTTTTGATGCATGAGTGAAGGCTTGAGAAAGATGAAGCACCTTCATAAAATAACACCCACACCTCTCTACACCCTACCTCACCAACCTTCACCAGTCAGCCATCTTTGCCTGATTTTGACCTGTGTACCTGAAAGGTATTCTGTTCTTCAGATAATTTTGCACAGGTGATGCCGTTGTTGAGCCTTAGTCCAGCAGGAGACAAATCAGGTGACTTCCTGTGTATCTCTTCAGCCATGAAACCTTGGACAGAGATTGAGACTGACTTACCTTGGGCACAGCCTCCACTTCTTTCACCTGGTTCCGGGTAAGTAGTTTCTTGAAGATCGTCTCCAAAGAGGTGTTGAATTTCATGAAGAGCACATAGGAACCGTAGGCTCCAAGCAGAGCCATGCTCTCCAGATAGGTGATATAATTGTCCAAGAAGAAGAAGATGAGCATGATGAGGTCCATGATGTAGAAAGAGACATCACGAAAGAGTGGCCACCAGGTGAGGTTGAGTATCTCATGTGAGAACAGTGCACACATGCCGATCACAAACAGGATGTTGAAGACGGCAGAACCTACTATGGTGCCAATCCCAACATTGCTGTGTGAGATGAACACACCAATGACAGATGTGAAGAGCTCAGGGGCGGAGCCTCCAGCTGCCATAAAGGTGGCACCTGCAACATCATCTGAGATCTGCAGCTTCTCCGTGATGGCAGTAAGCGCTGGGACGAAGAACTCGTCGCACACAATGGCCAGCGCTATGAACATGTAGAGCATCCCGAATATGTGCAGCACCACGGCGCCCTGACGCCTTTCCTCCAGAGAGAAAAAATCCTCAGGATAATCTCCATGCTTCTCTAGCACCAATGGCATCGCTGTGGTAACATTCACCACTTCCTGATTGGTGGAGCGTGGAGTTCTGTGGTGCTGAGACTCATCTCTTCCTCTGAAGGCACTCCAACACAGGAGCAGAGAGAATGCGAACAAGCTTAGCACAAACCCAAGGATCCGGGATGCACGAAATTTTCTCCTCACACGATGCCTTCTTGGATGCTGATTGGCTGAAACCATGGTGACCATGGCTGATGGATGACTCGGTGGTCCGATGAGCTGTCTCAGAGCTTTGGAGTGGCAGGCATGGCTCCGCCCACAATTAAACCTGATAGGAAGGACACACTCCCTGATTCCACACTGGGGTAAGATCCACTAATGGTTTCCCCATAATAAGATCTGCAAGAGAAAGAGGAGAATTTTAGCCTGGATATTGATGTCGAGGTGAGATAGATTTTTACTTCTTCATAGTCCAGTGCAATATGAAAATAAGCAAACATATTGAAATGAAGAGGGTCTTTGTTACAGGTATCAGTCCCCCTGAAGTTTTCCTTTTAAAATCCATCTTTATTTGCTGAATCTCTAGCAGTGTTATTCATTATGTCTTTATAAGTAATAAGGTTATGTGAGAGAACAGCATTATATACAGTAGCCATTTATATTCCTAAAGGTCTGAATGGCTCCACCTGTGGAATTCTCCAAACTTGACTTAAACCCAGGAGCTAGGGTCCAAATAAACAATCAGACTGTATAACTTGGACAATAACATGGACAATAACACCGGAGCGATGCAACATCCTGTGATTTTACCCTGTCCTCGGATCTCAAATTCAAATCCTGATGACATCACATCCACAGAGTCCAGAGTTCAAGACAGAAACATCATGGAGTTATCCCAAGCCCCGCCTTATTTTCATTTCCTGTCCAATTACTGTCCAGTTAGCATCAGAGTTAGCGTTACCTTCGTCAGTCTTTTCAGCCAAGGCTTCTCCTGAGGATGTATTTTAAATAAGAAGCTGCAGATCTGATCTAAAGATAATAAGCATTTTGGAAAGTGACACCTGACACTCGTTTTCAAAAATACTTGAATAAAATAAAAATGTTGCCTTTCATTTGTTTTCGTGTGCTGAGGAATAAACCATACTTACATAATGGAACCCAAATGTAGCAGTAGTGATCGAATGCTTTTTTAACCAGAACGATTGTTCAGCTAAAACTAAAATTTAATTTAAACTAAGTTCATAAATTCAGCTCGAGACAATATCGAGAGCATTTTGGGTGTTTTTTTTACCTTTTCATTTGAATGACACACTGTTGACGACGTATTTAAGATGTTCTAAACAGTACTGAAGCAGTTTCTGATGGTTTCTACCTCAAACCTTTAAATTGTTTTATTAGGACTTGTGTTAGTCGTTTAATAACGAAATCGAGCTTTTTAAGTTTTAGACGCCTGACCTGTATATTTACAGTAAGCGACAGTGGGCGGAGCTCAGGTCACACGTACATGAGCGTAACTTCTGTTACGTAAGTTATGAAAGGTGAAGGTGAAAGAAAACATCTTTTGTCCTCGGAGATTCTTAGCTGTCATGTGACCAGATACGCTCAGGTAGGAATCAGATGAGTAGAAAATAATTATAGAATAAAAACTAATCCATTTGCACCAAAAAAAAGTGCTGATCAGTGCTTATTAAATCCTCCCAGTTTAAAAGCAGCAGCCCCCACCTCCATCCACAGCGTGTCGTCTCTCCATCTGTCGGTCTAACGACTTAATCCGATCAAGCAGCCGCTGATCTCCTGACCTTCCTCACCTCTCGCCTCCAAACTCAACCCGCTACTTTCACTCTGATTCACACAGCACTGCGCTCTCATGTCTTATTCACTGTTTTAACTCCAGTATGCTAATGAAAGCATCAATAAGAGCATTAATGAATCTTATTAACGCAGACCGCTCGTCTTTTACTGTCAACATTCACATCACAACATGGTTCACTGTAACTGTCACAAGCACATATTTAAATAAAGAAAGATTTCATCACATGACATTATTAAAGAGCAAGATCAACGTACAGACATATTCCAACTGCAATAAAGTACATGTTAATAGAATAAACTGCAGCTACCTTATTGGTGAACTGATGTTGTTATTTAGCACTGGAAAGATTAACACTGAAATAATTGACAGCCTTAATAAAAATTTCGAATATATGAAAAGTTCATTTAGAAATAAAATTAAAGCATCATCAAGCAATCTATACAACTGTTATAAGAAAAAAAAAAAAAGAATAGTTTTACCTCAGGACTGTCCGACTCCTGAGACACCTCTCAGCCAACATGCATCAGGACCGAGACACAGCCACGAATCAGAGAGGAGGAGGAATTAATCTCTCTCTCTCTCTCTCTCTCTCTCTCTCTCTCTCTTTCTCTCTCTCTCTCTTTGTCTCTATTGACTTTCTGTCCTTTTCCTGTCCTAGACGAGTTCATGTAACCCGCCCTGGTTATAAAACACCTCACTGAGGCTCTTGTTAATATTAAAGATATTCGTAAGTAAAAGACTGTAATGCATTAATGTGTCAGAGTTAAATAATGATTCTCCTCTAAGTGATTCAGTGCATCAGAAATCCGATCATGATAACGAATCTTTACTAAATGATTCAGCGTGTAATAAATTAGATCTTGATGGAATTGTTTAGATAACGATTCTTTACTAAATGATTCATTGTGTGATGGATTAGATATCGATGGATTTGATTAGCTACTGATTCTCTCCTAAATGATTCAGTTCATCCTAAATAAGATCAGAATAGAATCGTTTAGGTACTGTCGCTTTGAATCACTGTAATAAAATATTATTGTGATGGATCTGAATCGATCCTCACTGTGAATATCTGATGCTAGCTGTAGGTGAGACCTTTCTTTGGAGCACACATAATGCCGAGTCAAGGTGATGAAACCGAATCCTGTTTGAATGGAGGTGGATTAAGGATGAAGAGCAGCTCCTAATCCCAGATTACCCACGCTGCTTCCCCACAAGAGGATACTCATGTAATGAAGTGCACTCCAGGTGATTTAGGAAGCAAAGATTCATTTATGAAGTGGAGTAATCCGATAATAAAGGAGGCGTGGTCTCTGTGTCTATTAGTGTTAATGAAGGAGGCATGGTATCTGTGTTTATTAGTGTTAATGAAGGAGGCATGGCCTCAGAATATCCAGAATATTCTTGAGGTCCACGCTCCTGTTAGATCTCGTATGGTCACTTTTTTGAAATCTGCCCCATGGTTTACCAGTGAGCTCCGTCACATGAAAACTGCTGGGCGTGCCCTCGAACGTCGCTCTGTTTTAACTAATCTAACTGTCCATAAAATGGATTATCGAGAACATCAAAAAAACTACTCCAGAGCACTTGCCACTGACAGATTGCAATATTATTCTAATATAATTAATACCAATCCCTGCAATTCGAAACAACTTTTTCACATAATAAATCATCTGCTCAGACCCCAAAATCACACTTGTAGCAATTTCACAGAGGAGCAGTGCAATAGTTTCTTGATATATTTCACCACTAAGGTTGATACTATCCACTCCTTACTGCCTATCTCCAGCCATCCAATCCTAGATTTGCCTAAATCAAAGCCAGATGGCTGTCTCTCACAGTTCTCTGTCACCACAGTGAGAGACGTAGTAGGTATCATACAGAGGATGAGACCCTCAACATGCCCCTTGGACCCTCTCCCCACTCCCTGGTAAAGGCTAATGTCTTAGACATAAGTCCCCTGATCACCAACATTATTAATTACTCTCACCAGAGTGGTCAAATTTCCAACAAAATTAAAAATTGCAATAATCAGACCACATCTAAAAAAACCCTCCCTGGACCCTGAAGTTATGGCAAACTATCGTCCAATCTTCAACCTTCCTTTCCTGTCAAAGGTCCTGGAAAAGGTTTGTCTCAGCCCAGCTTCAGGACCATCTCAAAAAATATAATCAGTTTGAAAAATTTCAATCTGGCTTCCGGGCCTCCCACAGCACAGAGACTGCCCTGTTCAGGGTCACCAATGACCTTTTGATGGCTGCTGACCAGGGCTTCCCATCACTTCTCATCCTATTGGATCTCACAGCTGCGTTCGATACGGTCGACCACAAAATTCTCCTTCACCGTCTACAGTTGGATTTTCTGGCACTGCTCTGGAGTGGTTTGGGTCCTATCTCACAAATAGAGTTGACTATGTGGCCCTTGGGGATGCCAAATCATGGCCCCACTCGGTTAGCTGTGGTGTGCCACAGGGGTCGGTTCTTGGGCCGACCCTTTTCAACATCTACATGCTCCCATTGGGCCACGTCATTGGCAGGCACACAGTTTCGTTCCATTGCTATGCCGATGATACTCAGCTCTACGTGAGATTGAACCCGACCTCGCCGATATTTACATCAACTCTCACTTGTTGCCTGGAGGGGATTAAGGTGTGGATGTCAGAGAACTTTCTTCAACTGAACAGTGCTAAAACTTAAGCCCTTCTAATTGGCACGCCCCAGCAGCTCCATTCCTCCCCCATTACCTGTATTTCCTTTTCTGGCCACACCATTACTCTCTCAAATTCTGTTAATAACTTGGGGGTCAACTTCAACCTCAATTGTCATTTGAATCACATGTCCACCATCTCTGTAAAACTGCATTTTTTCATTTCAGAAACATAGCCAAACTCCACCCCTCCCTTTCCCTCTGTGATGCTGAAAGGCTGGTCCACGCCTTTGTCTCCTCCAGGCTTGATTATTGTAATGCACTCCTCATCTCTGGCAGGAGTCTTCAAAAGCTCCAACACATTCAAAACAGTGCTGCCAGGATCCTTATGAGGGTGCGGAAATATGAGTACATCACCCCAATCCTTCGGACACTCCACTGGCTCCCCATCCACCTCCGTATTGAATATAAACTCTGTCTATTCACACACCAGTGCATCCATGGAAACTCCCCACTCTAACTCCTCACTCCACAAGACACCTTCGCTCCACAAATACCCACCGCCTCTGCCCCCCCAGGACAAAACTCTGCACGATGGGGGACCGAGCCTTTTCATCAGCCGCTCCACGGCTATGGAATACACTGCCTGAGAACTTGTGGGCACCACAGACTGTGGACTGTTTAAAAAACAGTTAAAGACTTTTCTGTTCAGGAAAGCTTATTAAAATCGGAGTACGTTATTCTTTTAATTTTGTTTAAGTCACTTGTGTAGCACTTTGAGATTTGCCTTAAATGTAAAGTGCTTTATAAATAAAATGAATTATTATTATTATTATTATTATTATTAGTGTTAGTGAAGGGCTATTAGTCCTGTGTCTATTAGTGTTAATAAAGATGGTGTGGCCTCTGTGTTTATTAGTGTTAATGAAGGAGGCGTGGCCTCTGTGTTAATTTGTGTTAATGAAGGAGGTGTGGCCTCTGTGTTTATTAGTGTTAATGAAGGAGGTGTGGCCTCTGTGTTTATTAGTG
>JAUCMX010000029.1:15006097-15126097 GCA_033459395.1 Hemibagrus guttatus | reverse complement strand
AATATAGTGTACCTATATGTTGTATTATTACGTGTATTAAATGTGTAAATGACCATAGTTCTGTGTTGTTTTGTGTAGCTCTGTGTTCTGTGTGTAGCATCATGTGTCAGGAGGAACGTTGTTTTGTTTCACTGCACCAGCTCTATGTGGTTGAAATGACAAGAAAAGCTTCTTAACTTGATTTAAGAAATAATAAGTAATTTTAGGCTACACTTTGAATCTAGCTAACAAGTAATGGAAGCTCATAGCTACCAGTTTAGCATCATGCAAAGCTTATAGGAGATTTAACACTTTTATTCATTTGTGTGTTTTGAATCTGTGCTGCAGATGAAGGAGAAACCAAAGAGGCCGAGGAGGAGGAGGCCAAACTCACAGCCGCTGTCAGGTGAGCACATGCTCCATGCTGTAAATAGATATTTGTTACACTGTAAACAATTAATATTCTATATAACGTGTGTGTGTGTGTGTTTGTGTGTGTTGCTCTGCAGTGCCCCCTCTGCTCCTGCAGCCCCTGAGGAGAACAGCACTGGGAATGGGGTGACCAGTCAGGTAACTAGTCCTGTCTGTGCCAAAGTGATTCGATTAGGAGATTTTGGGATTCATTTGAGATTCAGCTCTTCTGGGACTCATTTGCGCTTCACTTTCTTTTGGACTGAATTTAGGATTCAGTTTGTTCAGGATTCATTAGGAGTCTTAATAGATTTGTTTGGGATCTCCTCACTTTATCACTGTGTGCTTTGTAGGGTACGGGGTAAGGGTGTGTGCTGTAGTGTGTCTGTTAGCGAGCTGATGGATGTGGTGTAGGAATGTTCCAGTGTATCGTCTACATCGTGTACAGAATAAAGAGAAGTTTAATCTGATGAGAATAACTCAGAAGTAACTTCCCCTTCAGGAGGAGGCACAGGGCGACAACGAGGACAGCGAGAGCGACAGCGATGACGATGACGACGACGTTCGCGTTACCATCGGTGACATTAAGACGGGCGCGCCTCAGTACACGTGAGTCGAGGAACAAAGCCTTCACTCTGAGCAGCACCATTTATTTCCTCTCTGCATTCCACATACATTTAAACTCAACTCAGCCGTGTCTCATTTCCAGGTCGTATGGAGCAGCGCCGGTTAATCTGAACATAAAGACCGGTGGCAGCAGGCCGTACGGCGCAGGTGCTGGGTTTATTCTTTACTGTAACATTCACTGAATTTAAATTAACTCAGTAAATCTGGATTTAATGAACTCTGATACATCGTGGAAGTTCTTTCCTATATAACACTGTACTCTCTCTCTCTCTTTGTGTGTGTGTTTCAGTGGGAGCGAAGGTGAAAGGTGTGGATCTCGAGGCTCCAGGCAGCATCAACGGCGTCCCCGTGCTGGAGGTGGACGTGGAGTCCTTCGAGGAAAAGCCCTGGAGAAAACCTGGTGTGTGTTCTCTACATGCAGACAACACTGTTACTAGGCAACAGGCCAATATGGCTGCCGATAAGCTAAGCATAAACATCTAACATAAATATCTAACGAGTGAGGTTGAGAAAATAGTTAGCGTAGAGCTGGGACATCTGAAACATCAACATTTACCTCAGAAGTGTTGGTTAAGTGTGTGTGTGTGTGTGTGTGTGTGTGTGTAGGTGCTGACTTGTCGGACTACTTTAATTATGGTTTTAATGAGGAAACCTGGAAGGCGTACTGTGAGAAACAGAAGCGGTTGCGTATGGGCCTCGACTCCATCAATATCAGCTCTGCTACCAGCAAGATTTCTGTGAGTCTCCTGATCCCTGGCCATCCCCTTATCCCCTGCTGCCCCTACCCATAACCCCCATAACGCTGGTGTTCCTGTCTCCTCCTGCGCCTTTACACTTCCTTTTCCTCTGTGTTTATTGCTCAGGTTCAGCAGGGCAGGACGGGGAATGATAAAGAGGCTACACTTCCTGCTCATGTTGCTAAAACAGACTTTACCACCCCATCTACCCTGTATAAGACGGGCCTAAACCCGGCCAGGTACACACACTCACACAGAGGGTCTCGGGTCTAATTTAAAATGTTCAGGTGTTTACACTCATGGGTCATTACTTTTACCTCTAAATTGTACCACTGTGTTTGTGTGTATCGTTATACCCTGTGTGTGTGTGTGTGTGCGTGTGCGCGAGAGGAGGCAGTAACTTTTCTCTGCCTGTCTCCCCTTACTCATGCCCTCATAGGATATCCCCTCCACAGTGGGCGGGGCCTGCATCCCAAGACACGCCCTATTATACGTAAGTGGGTGTGGACACAGGCGTGGTTTCTTGTTTGCTTTTGTTTTGTTTTTTTTCCCCACAGGCTTGAGATTTCCAGGAAGATTATTGTTTTTTTGTGGTTTGTTTGTTGTTTCATCACGTTGTTGGTCACACGGTGGTTTTGTGTTTGTTTGTTTTGTTTAAGAAACCACTGAGATGCAGGAGTGTACTTTTCTTTTCTCTGATTTAAACTGAAGTCTGAGTGAACTACCAAGATGTTTATGGAGATGATTGAGCTGAAAAACATCTGGATGTGTTTTATAATTAATGCATGACAAAGTGATTCATTGGTTAATTAAAAAGAATAGAGTTTGCAGTTAAAATAAAAACTGTTGTTGATAGTGCACTCAGATATATATTTTTTGTCTCGAGTGTGTGTGTGTGTATGTTTTGTGTTAATTAAAGTGTGTGTGTGCATGTGTGTGTGTGTGTTGCAGGAAGTCTACTGGGACCATTGATGTTATTGGTGGGCAAACAGCCACCATCAGCAGGGTGGAGGGACGACGCCGACACAATCTGGAGGGGAACAACATCCAGGTACCTGAAGCCACACACACACACACACACACACACACATGAATAATGATGTGTATATTCTCTGAAATCTGTTGTTGTGTTGTTTACAGGTGATCTCTGAACACACCTCCACCGAAGCTGAGGCCACGCCTGCCAAACTGCCCACCTTTTTCCCCCCAGGGCCCCTCCCTCCCAACATGCCACCACCTCCTTTCCTGCCTCCGCCCCCTGTCAGCCAGGCTCCACCCCTTATTCCTCCACCAAGTGAGTCTCTCTCTCTCTCACACAGTGGAATTCTGTAGACTGTACCATCATGTGTTATTGAATCAGTAGATAAGGTTTCTCTCTCGTTCCTCACAGGAGTCCCGATCACCGTCCCTCCTCCGGGTACATTCTGTTTTACTGCCTGCATGCGTAAATATTTTATCTTAAATTAGTTTAAATTATTAATACCAGTTGTGATGGAATTTATTTGTCTGTCTGTTTGCACCCAGGTTTCCCGCCTCCTCCCAGTGGCCCGCCCCCTTCACTCATGCCAACCTTAGACAAGTAAGTTCAGCTCAGATGATGCTCATAGTGTGGGCGGGGTTTAGGATTTGTATCTCACGTGTATGTATAACTTTGTAGCCGGTTAGCAGATCAGGATTTTGCAAGTTACAAAAAAAGAGGATAGAATGTTGATGTAATAACTAACTAACCCATCGTGGTTCATACTGATCACTATGACGATTCTGACATCACTGTTAACAATGACAACCCTGACGACGATGATGATGCTTCCAGTGACTGTGATGATGATGATGATGATGATGATGATGATGATGATTTATTATTCTTATTATTATTTTCTCCAGCAGTGGACATCCAGGAGGATACGACTGCCGCCCTGTGACTCCGTATCCTTTCCCACCAGGTCAGTTCCTCCTCCATTTAACACTCATAGTAGTAAATATTTCACTGTAAAAGGTTCTGAACTTTGTGTGTGTGTGATTATCAGGGGGTTACCCGCCACCCATGCAGGGGCCTGTAAACAACTGGGCCGGGATGATGGACAACACAAAGCAGTGGGATTATTACCCGCGCCGAGAGAAAGAGAGAGAGAAGGAGAGAGAGAGGGAGAGGACGCGGGACCGAGGACATGACCGGGAGAGAGAGAGAGAGCGAGAGCATAGTCCCTCCTCCATGGCCTACAACAGGTGAACAACAACACCTTAATTATATTCATTAATATGGAATAAGCAAGGCTGACATTTATTTATTCTATGTATTTTAATTAATCCTCTCCACACACACAGTGATGAGGAGCGCTACCGTTACCGTGACTACGGAGACCGCGGGTACGAGCGGCATCGAGATCGGTCGAGCCGAGAGAAAGAGGAGAGACACCGTGAGAGGAGACACAGAGAGAAAGAGGAGGGAAGGCACAAGTCCTCACGCAGGTAATACACACTGGGTCTGGATTGTCACTAGCCACACCCACTTAATGGGGCTAACGATTTATGGCCACGCCTCCTGCTATTTGATTGATGATAAACAGCCATGCTTCCTTCAATGGGACAGACTATACAAGATCATGCCCCTTAACTGGTCCACATCTCTCTTTCTTGTCTCTCATGCACTGTCGGTTTCCCCGTCTGTCTCTTTCACCGTCTCTTAGCAGTAGCAGAAGGAGGCACGACAGCGAGGAAGGAGACGGCCATCGCAGACACAAACACAAGAAGTCTAAGAGGAGTAAAGAAGGCAAAGAGCCGAGTGAGGAGCGAGCAGCTGATCAGGAGAACCAGGAGGCCATGGAATAACGTCTCATCCGAGCTCTGAGCCAGGCTTGTCCAGCAGAAACCGAATCCTCTATACTCCTCTCTAGCAATTTCCATTTTAGTTCTTTTGTTTGTTCCAATGTTGCATTTTCTCCAAGTCCTGTGTAGATGTTGATTTGTTCCATTAAAAAAAAGGCATTTGGTAATTTCTGTAATGAGTCCTGTTTAGTGCATTTTATACAAAAGTAAGTGAATCAAAAAAAAAAAAGAGTCGTTTGCAGGTGTATATGAATCACTGGAGGAATCGTTTACAGGTGTAAATGATTCACAGAAGGAGTCGTTTAAAGGTATATATGAGTCACTGGAGGAGTTATTTGTAGGTGAGAATGAACCACTGAGGAAGTGAGCCATTTACATGTGCAAACGAATAACTGAAAGAGTCGTCTACAGGTGTAAATAAATCACCAGAGGAGTCATGTACAGGTGTATATGAATCACCGGAGGAGTCATGTACAGGTGTAAATAAATCACCAGAGGAGTCATTTATAAAAATGAGTAAAGCACTGCATGAGTCTTTTACAAATGTAAATAAAGCACTGGTGGAGTCTTAGAGATGTAACTGAACAATTCGAGGAGTCATTTTGCAAAAGTGGAAGTGAATCCCTGAAGGATCTGTTTACTAATCTTGAGGAGGAGACGGTTACAAATGTAATTTTTTCTAAAATGACGTTAAGTCTAAATCTCTGAGACGGTCTTAAAAGTGCTTTTCCCTTTACAGTGATTACATTAACTCACATCTTTTACTATTAATTTAATGTGTAAACAAAGTTTAACACAACAGTGAAGTGGGCGGAGCCAAGCAACACACTCCATGTCTTAACTAGGAGACTTCACCTCGATCCCCGAAACTCTTCCTGTTGTCCACTGAAACACTTTGTACTACACTAATCTCATGATGCTCGGTGATGTTCACTACATAGGGCACATTAACAGAAGAAATCAGCTGGGGTCGTGTCCCAAACCACACGTGTGTGTTCTTCAGCTTCCTCTGAATAATGAAACACGGCTGTAACGAGACCTCTCCTCAGTAAGGACATCAATCAACATCATTCTATTGTTCATCCCTTTTCTTCATCTTCCCTTCCATGTTCATTCTTAGAAGTCGTATTACTTTCTCCCATCACTTCCTCTCTTTATCTCACGCTTACACACACACACACACACACACACACTTACTTTATTTGTACTTTATTCCTGTACATACACAGTACTTAAATATTCTGTAAAGAAACAATAACAACAATAGTTGAATATAAAGAACGTGGAAAAACATAACAGAAGGACACACACACACACACACACACGCTTAAAACCTGCTGGGTAAATTTGATGCTCAGTTTTTAATCCAGTGAACAGCGTGAGCTAAAGGTTAAACTCACGGCACATTTAAGCAGCGAGTGGAGTTTTGTATCAATAACTTTCAACGTTTAACTTCAACCTGCGGTTTATTTCTTTTCCTTTAAGACGAATAAACAGCAAACGAAGGTGGTTCCAGCTGCTGGACGTCACTTCCTTTCTGACCAAAATGCTCCTTTAGTCAAATCAGAAACTAGATTAAGTCTTAAAGTATAAGAGTGGAGGTTTTTCCTTTCTTCCAAAACCACAGCAAAGTTTGTTGATTGTTTCTCATGAGACAGATAGAAAACACACACACACACACACACACACACACACAAACGAAAGTTAAACATTAAGCTGCTCTTTTTAAAGGAGCAGGTAAACAAAGCTAAAAATTCTTTTCAAAATAAAATGAACAAGCTTGTGGGAATTTTACTGACTGAAAATCTTCTCACAGGAGCGAGAACAATTAGCCACATAAAAATATGTAAAAAAAAAAAAAAAAAAAAATCAGCTATGTGGCTTGCTAGCTAGGATCTTAGCATGTTGCGTTACCTGCGATCATGAAAACATAACGGATTAGCTATTTTGCTAAGTACAAGAACAAAAAGAAGAAGAAAAAAAAACATGATCCTGATGTTCCACACCATCAGAAAAAACATTTTTGTGTGAAATGTTACTGTGTTGACAGAAATCAAGCTAATCCACACCTGACACGTTAGCTCATGTGTGCGCGGGCTTGTTAGCATAATTATAGCTAGTTTCTTGATCAGATTATAGACCAAAACTGTGTTAAATATAATCGAGCTGAAAGAATTGTCCTGTACTAATGGCTAGCAGGGTGGCTAGTTGTCAGTCTAGGGCTGTGTCTCAAATCACACACGGTGACCCAATGCTTAAGAGTATGTAGTGTACACTAATAGAACACACTTTTAAGAGTTTAGAGAAGAGAGATTCATGAAAACCAACCTGCTAACACTGACTAAAACCCTAGAGACGGATGTGATTTAAGACACAGCCTCGTTTTCAGCACTCGTTTCACGCGCGACCTCCTACATGAGAAGATTCTTTGGGCTCGATAATGTTCTCACAAGCTTAAAAAAAACAAACAACACAAAAGAATAGAAATAATCCATCCTGTGCTGCATTTTAAGGGATCCGGCTGCGACCCGAACCGTCCGGAAAAGTCTCGCACGAGTCGGTCCTGATGGGTGGAGCCGGCGTGTGATTGTCTCTCAGGTTGGATGAAGGGAAAATGGTGGGTCTTTATCCATTATGGAGCGACTCGCGTGGGAAACCTGCACCTCTGGGTGGAGATAACGTTATGTCACACGACCATGCTTTCTGATTGGCCGATCGAACATAAGCTCCGCCCTCTGCTCTCGAATCTTTGATGCTGTTTGCTCTGTGCTGGAAAAAATGATGTTGGTTTGTTCCCGGTCGCTATGGTAACCCCCCGTTCCTCCGTCGCACCCAGCTTCACGTCATGGCTGCGGGTGGCTCAGAGCCTTGTGCTGCAGGACCGTGATGTTCTCAGGTGAGGGAGGGCGGGGTGGGCGATGGGGTGAGGGGGCGGGGTTTAAGCGGGTGTGTAAACAGTACTGTGAGACTGTGCGTGGAAGAAGCAGTGTGTGTTCATGTGTTTATATGAGGACGTGTTTTTGTGGAGATGGGAGGAGTTTATAGTCTGTAGCAAGGGAAGTGTGAGAGAGGAGTACCAGAGGAAGGCACCTTAGGCAGAGGACAGCGTGAGACGGCTGCTAATCCGGCCTGAAGATGGGAATCTTGGGTAGAAACTCTATTAAGATAACCTGAGAGGGAGGGAGAGAGGGAGTTAGGGAGGGAGGGGGTAGAGAGAGGGTTGGTAGAGAGAGGGAGGGAGAGAGGGAGGGAGAGAGGGAGGGAGGGAGAGAGGGGGGTAGAGGGAGGGAGGGAGGGGGTAGAGGGAGGGAGGGAGGGGGGAGAGAGAGGGAGGGAGGGGGGAGAGAGAGGGAGGAGAGAGAGAGGGGGGGGGGTTGGAGGGAGGAGGGAGAGGGGAGAGATGTAGATTATAGTGTATAGATGGGGAGGAGGGGTACTTTTGTGAGAATATTCTCTCAGCAGAAATAAATGAGGTTTTTAGGCAAATATTAAAGATAAATATTAAAGATAAATATTAAAGATAAATATTAAAGATAAATATTAAAGATAAATATTAAAGATAAATATTAAAGATAAATATTAACAATAGATTATTTCTAATGTGATGATCACCACACTCACTGTGTCATATGATCAAAGCTCTGAGGAGGAGCAGTGTATTATTCCACTGATCACACACACAAACACACACACACTCCCCAATGACCCCAAACTCTAATTTCTTAATGAATTGCGTCGCTGAATTTAGCGGTTTATAGTTTTCTAGAGTTAATGATGTGGAACGTCTGAGAGACAAATTACTTCCTGTTCTCACATTAAAGCGGCCATAAACAACCCCCCACCCCCACCCCCACCCCCCTCATCCTGGTGCAGGAGGTGAACTTACATATTCCATCATGTTGTTGGTTTCACACTTCCTTTTGCTCAGCCTCCAGTGCAAACA
Source organism: Hemibagrus guttatus (assembly GCA_033459395.1). NCBI lineage: Eukaryota > Metazoa > Chordata > Actinopteri > Siluriformes > Bagridae > Hemibagrus > Hemibagrus guttatus. Next base: position 15,117,574 of record JAUCMX010000029.1, on the reverse strand, counting down.
CAACTGAAACATGAGACACATGTTAGCAAAGATAAACAAGATACACAGATTAACACACACACACACACACACACACACACACACACACACACGAACCTTGTGATAAAGGCGGTTGTTCTCCCACTCCAGCAGCTTCTCTATGGATCTGCGTGTCTGAAAAAAACAAAATGGGAAATGAATGAACCAGTACACCTTCATTTACCAGTACACAACCAGTACACCTTCATTTACCAGTACACAACCAGTACAAAGATCTGTTCTGGTGTTTCGTGTTCACTCTGAGGGCTGTGTTTATATTGATTACAAGATGGGGCAACAGAATACTCATTTATCCTGAACTTTTCCCTGCATTTGTAGATATTCTGTAGATTTCTAGAAATTTGTCTATAAAATACTTTTCCAGAAATTTTCATTCTATCCATCGAAGACAGCTGTTTAAACAACACAGTGTAATGATGTGAGAGACGTGTGTGTGCGCGTGTGTAGAGTCAGTGTGAGAGTCAGTGTGAGAGACGTGTGTGTGTGTAGAGTCAGTGTGAGAGACGTGCGTGTGTGTAGAGTCAGTGTGAGAGACGTGCGTGTGTGTAGAGTCAGTGTGAGAGACGTGCGTGTGTGTAGAGTCAGTGTGAGAGACGTGCGTGTGTGTAGAGTCAGTGTGAGAGACGTGCGTGTGTGTAGAGTCAGTGTGAGGGACGTGTGTGTGTGTGTGTAGAGTCAGTGTGAGAGACGTGTGTGTGTGTGTGTAGAGTCAGTGTGAGAGACGTGTGTGTGTGTGTGTGTAGAGTCAGTGTGAGGGACGTGTGTGTGTGTGTGTAGAGTCAGTGTGAGAGACGTGCGTGTGTGTAGAGTCAGTGTGAGAGACGTGTGTGTGTGTAGAGTCAGTGTGAGAGACGTGCGTGTGTGTAGAGTCAGTGTGAGAGACGTGCGTGTGTGTAGAGTCAGTGTGAGAGACGTGCGTGTGTGTAGAGTCAGTGTGAGAGACGTGCGTGTGTGTAGAGTCAGTGTGAGAGACGTGCGTGTGTGTAGAGTCAGTGTGAGAGACGTGCGTGTGTGTAGAGTCAGTGTGAGGGACGTGTGTGTGTGTGTGTAGAGTCAGTGTGAGAGACGTGTGTGTGTGTGTGTAGAGTCAGTGTGAGAGACGTGTGTGTGTGTGTGTGTAGAGTCAGTGTGAGGGACGTGTGTGTGTGTGTGTAGAGTCAGTGTGAGAGACGTGTGTGTGTGTGTGTAGAGTCAGTGTGAGAGACGTGTGTGTGTGTAGAGTCAGTGTGAGAGACGTGTGTGTGTGTAGAGTCAGTGTGAGAGACGTGTGTGTGTGTAGAGTCAGTGTGAGAGACGTGTGTGTGTGTGTGTGTGTGTGTGTAGAGTCAGTGTGAGGGACGTGTGTGTGTGTGTGTGTGTGTAGAGTCAGTGTGAGGGACGTGTGTGTGTGTGTGTGTGTAGAGTCAGTGTGAGAGACGTACGTGTGTGTGTGTAGAGTCAGTGTGAGAGACGTACGTGTGTGTGTGTAGAGTCAGTGTGAGAGACGTGTGTGTGTGTAGAGTCAGTGTGAGAGACGTGTGTGTGTGTGTGTGTAGAGTCAGTGTGAGAGACGTGTGTGTGTGTGTGTGTGTAGAGTCAGTGTGAGAGACGTGTGTGTGTGTGTGTGTGTAGAGTCAGTGTGAGAGACGTGTGTGTGTGTGTGTGTGTAGAGTCAGTGTGAGAGACGTGTGTGTGTGTAGAGTCAGTGTGAGAGACGTGTGTGTGTGTAGAGTCAGTGTGAGAGACGTGTGTGTGTGTAGAGTCAGTGTGAGAGACGTGTGTGTGTGTAGAGTCAGTGTGAGAGACGTGTGTGTGTGTAGAGTCAGTGTGAGAGACGTGTGTGTGTGTGTGTGTGTGTAGAGTCAGTGTGAGAGACGTGTGTGTGTGTAGAGTCAGTGTGAGAGACGTGTGTGTGTGTAGAGTCAGTGTGAGAGACGTGTGTGTGTAGATGTAGACTGACTCGTTTGCTGAGGCAGATGACGGGCCAGAGGCTGAGCCCCAGCGTGCAGCAGCAGCACAGACAGCCACACAGCAACCAGCGCACATTGACCGGCAGGGTCTTCCTCAGACAGCCGTTCACTCGACTTATACTGGCTTTAAACTCCTCCGGCGCCACCTGCACATCAGCACAGGACCAAGAACATCACCAATCACTAACACACTCAGTACACACACACACACACGCCTGGAGTCTGGGGTACATACAGCAGAAAGAGGAACAGTGCATCTGTCTGTGTGTCTGTATGTATGTATGTGTGTGTCTGTCTTTCTGTCTGTCTCTCTCTCACCTTGCCTGTGAGTGCTGAGGGAAACTCTGTCTCAAATTTATTGCTGAGTCCAAACCTAGAAACAAAGAAAGCAAAGATCAGGGAAAATCTCGTTTTAAAGATTATTTATTCATTCATTTAAAATAACTGTCAGTTATTAAGGTCGCTGTGCTCCGTTTAGGTCTAACAGATCGAGCTGAAATCATTTAATTCAATTAAAAACAATGTCCGATAAGATTGTTTAATTCGTATTCCGCCACGTCCCGCCCTCCTGTGTTACGATTGGCTACTGATACGAACAGGCTCGGACGATCATTGGCTGAGTGTGATACTCGCGAGCGTTCAGCCAATTAGAGGTTAGAATGGGACTGTGACCTACCAACCAATCACAGCGAAGGAGGGCGGAACTTTTCGGAAAATAGGTCGGAAGAGAATTAAAACCGAAAGCGCTGTTATCGAGGTTTAGCCAACGATCTTTTCTGAGGTTCCTCTGAGTCACTTACACCGTGGCTCGGCCTGCTCCGCGAACAAGCACCGGTTCCGGCCCGAATTTAAGCAGCTGCTCCTCCGCAGCCCGGCCTTCGTCCTCCTCCTCTTCCTCTTCTTCCTCCTCCTCGTAAATCTCATCAAAGTCCTCCATCATGGCCGTCTCGGCCTCCCGCTTCCCCGGAGGGACTCAGCTTTCCTCAGAGATCAGTCAGATGTTTCGTGTTCAATGCGAAGTTTCATGAAACGCCACATAAAGGAGATTTCCTGACGGAACGCACACACGGCCCGGAGCAAAACATCAACATCCGCCGCAGTTCCCGAACTCAATGAGAAAATAGGCCGTAATATCGCGAGAATACGACAGCGGGCCATGAAAAAACCTTTCTCATCCTGTTATCGCGAGAGTACGAGTTGGAATGGAAACCTCAACGTGCACTTTTGTGTTATCGCGAGATTTCAATCAGCATAATAAGAAGGTTAGAAAACCAGTTAATAAAAGTTTTTTTCCCTGTGGACAATTTTACTACAGCGCATATATATATATATATATATATATATATATATATATATATATATATATATATATATATATATAAAAATATAAAATATATATATATATATATATATATATATATATATATATATATATATATATATTATTCATTCATTCATTGTCTACGGCTTATCCGATCTACACTCGGGTCACGGGGAGCCTGTGCCTATCGCAGGCGTCATTGGGCATCAAGGCAGGATACACCCTGGACGGAGTGCCAACCCATCACAGGGCACACACACACACTCTCATTCACTCACGCAATCACACACTACGGACAATTTAGAGACGCCAATCAACCTACAATGCATGTCTTTGGACTGGGGGAGGAAACCGGAGCACCCGGAGGAAACCACCGAGGCACGGGGAGAACATGCAAACTCCACACACACACGGCGGAGGCGGAAATCGAACCCCCAACCCTGGAGGTGTGAATATATATATATTTATATATATATATATATTATAAATATATTTATAGTAAAATATATTTATTTATTAAATAATAATAAGAAACTGGTGTTATGGCAGATTAGGAAACATGCATTCTTTATTTAATAACTTTTCTTAATTCCATAAAATAGAAAAATAGATCACAGGTAACATCTGCATCATAACATAATTTTAATGCTCAATTTTTTTAACTGAAAAAAAATAATCACTGGTCACAAATAGAGAACAAGGCAAACTGCAACTTTTATTAACACTTCTATTATTGTTACTTTTGCAACATTAAAAAATCTGTTTGTTTGTGAAAACAGACTTTTCCAGAAACTCTTCTTCTGTCCATTTATCTCTTTGTATTTTTCACAAATAAAAAGAAAATCGTAATATTTTCTTTCATTTAGAGCTTTTTTATTATTAATCAGTGAGCATACAGATGAAGTTCAGACATTCCAGCTCTGTTAGACACACAGCACTTGACCACACCCACACCACCCTGCTCCGCCCTGCACTGCCCGGCTCGTCCTCTCCTCACTCCTCCCACGTGTCGCCATATTTGTTCTTCAGCACTGTAAAGACAGTAAACATACATCATCCTGTCTTCTGTGTTGATTATTTATCTCAAACACTGCAGGGTTTCTGTACAACATAAACGTTTAGAAGAACACAGCCCCGTAACCATAACAACAGGAGTTTGACTGACAGCTCTCACCCTCCTTCTTGGGCGTGTCTCTGTCTATTTTCTGGTTCCGGGTGATGTCGTAGTTCTCTCTGTTCTTGTTGCGCAGCTCCTCGTAAAAGATGGGCTTCCTCTTCACCTCCTGCTCCTCCTCCTCTTCACGCAGCTCTGTTACAGAACATCGATCATCCTCAGTACAGCTACAGCATCATGTGGTGTGTTCTGATTGGTTAGAGTGGTATTGGAGGCGGAGATTCGTACAGAGAGGGTAAAGTACCGTGTATGTGAAGGTCTTGGTGCTGAGTTGAGTGTGTGGTGTCGCTGTGGCTGAAGTCAGGAGGAGAATACGGCGCCTTAGAGACACTCGCAGACTGAAAGACTTCAAACTGAGGTTTCTCTTCCTCACTGAGCTCTGACTGAGGACCAGCAAACCTTTAACACACACAGAGAGGGTGTGTGTGTGTGAGAGAGAGAGAGAGAGTGAGAGACACAGAGAGAGAGAGAGAGACAGAGAGAGAGACTCACTGTGGTGGACGGTGATTATGTCGGTGTCTCTGTCGAAGAGCTTCTCCAATTGGTGAGTTCTCCAGATTGTAGAATTTCTGCTGACACGTCTTCATGTAGGACAGCTTCCCTGCGAAGTAGCCGCACATACCAGCAACTACACACACACACACACACTCAGTACCCAGACTATGTAAACACACATTATGTGTATGAGGTTTATAAATAAACTCACACAGCACTTTAGGCAGAGATCCGAAACGAGGAGACGGCGTGAGCTTTCCTGTAAACAATAAACAAGAGTAAATAAATTAAAGTGTTGTTATTGTGTGAGTGATATAGTGACCAACATACACACCATTGATGACCAGCATGTGAGTGAGGGCCATAGCACTGGCTGAGAAGGGCACCGCTGAGAGAGAGAGAGAGAGAGAGAGAGAGAGAGATTCAGAACAGAGTACTTGTAATGTAAGGAACAGGGTCAGAGAGCTGTTATTTGCGCATGCGCAGTATACTCACATCTGTACCAGAAGCTCTCTGTATCGCACTCTTTAAACACTTTCTTCTCCTCCTCAGTGGGGGTGTATTCTGCTCCTAACACTGCCTACACACACAGAGCTATTCACTTTTAATAATAATAATAATAATAATAATAATAATAATAATAATAATAATAATAATAAATATCCATCATTTCCACATCACTAGGCAGCACTGCTTTCACCAACTGCAGATTAGCTACTTAGCCTTAGCATTAGCTTTCCAGCTATCTCACCGCGTACCGGCTTCGTTTCCACGCTGCGCGCTGTGAAATCTGACGAAGATTCAGCCATTTTTACTCATACACCTGCAAGCACACTTTAGAAAAAACACGGCAATAAAACACAGCAGCAGCTCTCGCTGGGTCAGAAGTGTCAAACCCACATCGCTGTCCTTTCCTCGGTGGTGTTTAATACAGAGTGAATGAGCGCCACACTGACACCTAGTGGATACACAGCGCTGTTACATGCACAATACCACTTCTAACCACACGATGGCAGCAAAGGCCAGATAATGGTTATTTTTTTAATTGCGTCATTCATTCATTGTGTACCGCTTATCCGATCTATTCTCGGGTCACGGGGAGCCTGTGCCTATCTCAGGCGTCATTGGGCATCAAGGCAGGATACACCCTGGACGGAATGCCAACCCATCACAGGGCACACACACACTCTCATTCACACCAGACAATTTAGAGATGCATCCTACAATGCATGTCTTTGAACCGGGGGAGGAAACCGGAGTACCCGGAGGAAACCCCCAGGGCGAGAACATGCAAACTCCACACACATGGCAGAGGCGGGAATCGAACCCCCCTGGAGGTGTGAGACAGACATGCTAACCACTAAGCCACCAAGCCACCGTGCGTGAGACAGAAATGTTTTAGTAGACAAACAAAATGACAATGTCTGCCTAAGTAATGCTTAATTTATAAATATTTTTTCAATGTTGGCATTGTTCTGACATAGCAGGACAAATGTATAACACATTAAAGTGTGAGTGCTGTAAATGTAGCCAGATAATATTATTAATCCCACAGAAGTGCTGAGTTCTGGACACTGGATTGGTCAGAAGGTTTTGAGTAATTCTCTAGAACAGTCTCAAATTTATATTAGTGCTCTTAAACATTCCCGTTTCCATAGCAACAACTGGTGCTATACTATACTGGAATATACTATAACAACAACACACACTGCTAGATAATTAGCTAGATTAGAATTTCCTCAAGAACAGAGTGGCTGTAAAGGCCAATCAGAGCACCATCGATCAGCTAGAAATAACCTCCTGTAGTGACTCCATTTTCCATTCACAAGCTATGTGTGTGTGTGTGTGTGTGTGTGTGTGTGTGTGTGTGTGTGTGTGTAGTCCGATGCCACTAATGGAGATTTCCGTTATATTTGATTTTTTTTTATATATTTAGTTAGTGATCTGTGTTTTAATGAATCATGTGATCAGAAAAATTGATTAGTGCCCTAGATTCAGAACACACACACACACACACACACACACACACACCCCCCTGTACTTTGTCATCATGCTCATCATCATCATCATCATTGCTGACACGCTATAAAATGCACACACACTCACACACTCTCCAGAGACACGTCCTACAGCCGCATGTGTGTTCTTACCTGCACGTGTGTGAGTGTGTGAGTTTGTGTGCTGCTGCGGATACACACCGAAATTCCAGACGTTTTCTGCATTTGAGTGACGATCTCTCTCTACACACATACACACGAAGGTGAGTCCTGAAACACTTCGAGGGTTAAACTCCCTCAAGGAATTGAATTAGAATTGAATATATTGCTAATTAGTGATGATAGAATTCAGTGTGTTAGAATTCAGTGTTAGAATTCAGTGTGTTAGAACTCAGTGTGTTAGAACTCAGTGTGTTAGAACTCTGTGTGTTAGAACTCTGTGTTAGAACTCAGTGTGTTAGAACTCAGTGTGTTAGAACTCAGTGTGTTAGAATTCAGTGTTAGAATTCAGTGTGTTAGAATTCAGTGTGTTAGAACTCAGTGTGTTAGAACTCAGTGTGTTAGAACTCAGTGTGTTAGAATTCAGGGGTTAGAATTCAGTGTGTTAGAATTCAAAAATTGTGTTAGAACTTTAGTGTGTTAGAACTTTAGTGTGTTAGAACTCAGTGTGTTAGAATTTTTTTGTTTTGTTAGAACTTTAGTGTTAGAACTTTAGTGTGTTAGAACTTTAGTGTGTTAGAACTCAGTGTGTTAGAACCTCTGTGTGTTAGAACTTTTGTGTTAGAACTCAGTGTGTTAGAACTTTAGTGTGTTAGAACTTTAGTGTTAGAACTTTAGTGTGTTAGAACTTTAGTGTGTTAGAACTCAGTGTGTTAGAACTCAGTGTGTTAGAACTCTGTGTTAGAACTCAGGGGAGAACTCAGTGTGTTAGAACTTTAGTGTGTTAGAACTTTAGTGTGTTAGAACTTTAGTGTGTTAGAAATTCGGTTTGAATTCAGTGTGTTAGAATTCAGTGTGTTAGAATTCAGTGTGTTAGAATTCAAAATTGTGTGTTAGAATTCGGGTTTGAATTCAGTGTGTTAGAATTCAGTTTTGTTAGAATTCAGGGAGAATTCAGTGTGTTAGAATTCAGTGTGTTAGAATTCAGGGAGAATTCAGTGTGTTTGAACTTTAGTGTGTTAGAACTTTTGGTAGAATTCAGTGTGTTAGAACTTTAGTGTGTTAGAACTTTTTGTGTCAGAATTCAGGGGAGAATTCAGTGTGTTAGAATTCATTGTGTTAGAATTCAGTAGAATTCAGTGTGTTAGAATTCAGTGTGTTAGAATTCGGTAGAATTCAGTGTGTTAGAATTCAGTGTGTTAGAATTCAGGGGAGAATTCAGTGTGTTAGAATTCAGTTTTGTTAGAATTCAGGGAGAATTCAGTGTGTTAGAACTTTAGTGTGTTAGAACTTTTGGTAGAATTCAGTGTGTTAGAATTCATTGTGTTAGAATTCAGTAGAATTCAGTGTTGTTGTAGAATTCAGTGTGTTAGAATTCGGTAGAATTCAGTGTGTTAGAATTCAGTGTGTTAGAATTCGGTAGAATTCAGTGTGTTAGAATTCAGTGTGTTAGAATTCAGTGTGTTAGAATTCGGTAGAATTCATTGTGTTAGAATTCAGTAGAATTCAGTGTGTTAGAATTCAGTGTGTTAGAATTCGGTAGAATTCAGTGTGTTAGAATTCAGTGTGTTAGAATTCAGTAGAATTCAGTGTGTTAGAATTCGGTAGAATTCAGTGTGTTAGAATTCAGTGTGTTAGAATTCAGTGTGTTAGAATTCGGTAGAATTCAGTGTGTTAGAATTCAGTAGAATTCAGTGTGTTAGAATTCAGTGTGTTAGAATTCAGTGTGTTAGAATTCAGTAGAATTCAGTGTGTTAGAATTCGGTAGAATTCAGTGTGTTAGAATTCATTGTGTTAGAATTCAGTAGAATTCAGTGTGTTAGAATTCAGTGGGGTTAGAATTCGGTAGAATTCAGTGTGTTAGAACTCAGTGTGTTAGAATTCAGTAGAATTCAGTGTGTTAGAATTCAGTGTGTTAGAATTCGGTAGAATTCAGTGTGTTAGAACTCAGTGTGTTAGAATTCAGTAGAATTCAGTGTGTTAGAATTCAGTGTGTTAGAATTCGGTAGAATTCAGTGTGTTAGAACTCAGTGTGTTAGAACTCTGTGTCAGAATTCAGTGTGTTAGAATTCAGTGTGTTAGAATTCAGTGTGTTAGAATTCAGTGTGTTAGAATTCGGTAGAATTCAGTGTGTTAGAACTCAGTGTGTTAGAACTCTGTGTCAGAATTCAGTGTGTTAGAATTCAGTGTGTTAGAATTCATTGTGTTAGAATTCAGTAGAATTCAGTGTGTTAGAATTCGGTAGAATTCAGTGTGTTAGAATTCAGTGTGTTAGAATTCGGTAGAATTCAGTGTGTTAGAATTCAGTGTGTTAGAATTCAGTGTGTTAGAATTCAGTAGAATTCAGTGTGTTAGAATTCAGTGTGTTAGAATTCGGTAGAATTCATTGTGTTAGAATTCAGTAGAATTCAGTGTGTTAGAATTCGGTAGAATTCAGTGTGTTAGAATTCATTGTGTTAGAATTCAGTAGAATTCAGTGTGTTAGAATTCGGTAGAATTCAGTGTGTTAGAATTCAGTGTGTTAGAATTCAGTAGAATTCAGTGTGTTAGAATTCAGTGTGTTAGAATTCGGTAGAATTCAGTGTGTTAGAATTCAGTAGAATTCAGTGTGTTAGAATTCAGTAGAATTATTCACACCTGTATTGTAGTTCAGTGTAATGTAGGAGTCCTGTACACGTACTTTCACAGTGCTGACGGAAGCAGAGTGTCGCGATTCATCTCTAATCTAATCTAATTACAACCACCTGAACTACACTACTGATAACTGTGTGTGTGTGTGTGTGTGTGTGTGTGTGTGTGTGTGTGTGGTGTGTATATGTGTATGAATGTGTGTGAATTTGTGTGTGTGTGTGTTTGCATGCGTGTGTGTGTGTTTGTGTGTATATGTTTGTGTGTGTGTATGTATGCATTTGTGTTTGCATGCATGCATGCGTGTGTGTGTGTCTTTGTGTGTGTGATATGTTCGTGATATGTTTGTGTATGTGTGTGTGTGTATGTGTGTGTGTGATATGTTCGTGATATGTTTGTGTATGTGTGTGTGTGTATGTGTGTGTGTGATATGTTCGTGATATGTTTGTGTATGTGTGTGTGTGTATGTGTGTGTGTGATATGTTCGTGATATGTTTGTGTATGTGTGTGTGTGTATGTGTGTGTGTGATATGTTCGTGATATGTTTGTGTATGTGTGTGTGTGTGTGTATGTGTGTGTGTGTTTGTGTGTGCCTCTCTCTCTTTCTCTCTCTCTCTCAGTGATGAAGGACAGGTCAGTGTCCATCCCTCCTGCAGTGTCCACCGTGGCTCTGATCGGTGATGATGTGAGGACAGAGGAGGACGTGTGGGAGGCGGGGGATTTGGAGGACACGGGGGTCACATGGGCAGGTGAGGCATTTAAACGTCCTGATTTAAAACACCTCGTCATGAAGAAGCTCCTCACCTGCTGTCCGTCAGGTGTTGATTAATTCTCCAGAACAGCAGATCTGACTGTAGCTCAGGTTTATATTAATGTCCCTGCGCGTTTCCATAGTAACAACTTGTTCCATAGCAACAGCTCAGTCGCGTAGATGAACAGATTAAAACAAACACTGAGCTTCAGCAACAGTCAGAGGGACAGCTGTAACTTCTCTGTCTCTCTCCCTCTCTGTCTCTCTCCCTCTCTCTGTCTGTCTCTCTGTCTCTCTCTCTCTCTCTCTCTTTCTCTCTCTGTCCCCCCCCCCCCCGTCTGTCTGTCTGTCTGTCTCTCAGATCTGGACAGTAAAGGGAGAGTGTTGCGTGTGTTTGTGTCACTGGTGAAGTTGCTGCTGCTCCTGGTTTTGCTCTACAACTTCGTCTGCTCTCTGGATGTCCTCAGTTCTGCCTTCCAGCTTGTTGGAGGTTCGACATACTTCAGTCTCTCACACACACACACACACACACACACACACACACACACAGACAGACACACACAGACAGACACACTTAAATCTTTAATATTAAATTATATGTGTGTGTATGTATCTGTGTATGTGTGTGTGTGTGTGTGTGTGTGTGTGTGTTGGTGTGTGTGTTAGGTAAAGCAGCTGGAGATATCTTCCAGGAGAACCAGGTGTTGTCAAACCCTCTGGCTGGTCTCGTGATTGGTGTCCTGGTCACTTTGCTGGTCCAGAGCTCCAGCACTTCCTCGTCCATCGTGGTCAGCATGGTGTCCTCTGGACGTGAGTCACATGAGCAGTATGATGATGATGATGGTAGCAGTGATGAAGGAGCTGATGAAACTTTGCTCTTCCTCCAGTGCTGCAAGTCTCCACGGCCGTCCCCATCATCATGGGCACCAACATCGGGACGTCGGTGACGAACACTGTGGTTGCCATGACGCAGGCCGGAGACAGGAACAAGTTCTGCAGGTGGGACGTGTCTCCACACCAGAACATCTCCTACTCTAACTCTAACTACAGCATTGCTAATCATCTGGAATCAGAGCTTTTACCTGCCTGATGCTTGAAAAGTAGAAATTAGAGACTGAAACGTAATTGAAGCTGCTAGTCTTACCCACGCCCCTAACATGGATCTTTAACCAATCAGAACAGAGCTGAAGAAACAACGTGCAGTAACTGCTGTTAGGACAAATTAAGAAGTGTCCCAGCTTTAAAGAGAGCAGATCATACATCATATTTAATCAGCTAATCACATGAGGCTACACTGTTAGCCTAGCTAACCTTATCGTTACCGTTACAGTACTTATATTTGATTTGAATTAGCTAGCTAGTCACATAATCAAGTTTACAATCAGCCAATCAGATTTGTTGGTGGATAAAAAGGTGTCGGTTTTAAGGCATAATTTTCATGAAAAAAGGCAGAAAGTTTAGGATTCCGTGAGGTTTCTCAGAGGTTCTTATGACTCGCAGGGCGTTTGCCGGCGCCACTGTGCATGACTTCTTCAACTGGCTGTCGGTGTTGGTGCTGCTGCCGCTGGAGGTGGCCACCGGTTACCTGTACCGCCTCACAGAGCTCATCGTCTCATCCTTCCACATCGAGAGCGGAGAGAACGCTCCCGAGTTGCTCAATGTCATCACTGACCCGGTCACACACTCCATCATCCAGGTCAGTGTGTGTGTGTGTGTGTGTGTGTGTGTGTGTGTGTGTGTGTATGTGTGTGTGATGGAGTGATGGTCTGCATAGGAATGTTGTCTGGTAACAAAAACCGAGAAGCTCCATAACAAGTAAAGACACAGTGTTATGAGTAGCATGTCCAGTAGAGGGTGATAATATTCCAGCTATGATTAACACAAACTGTCCCTGGATGCTGAGCTGCGGTTAATCAAACCAGCACTCTGGAAAAATATTCAGACTAGAACCTTCTGCAACCAGTGGAGATCATAAGCACTTCTCTGAGCCGCTGTTCTGTTGCAGTTGGACGAGTCGGTCATCAGTGGGATTGCAGTCGGAGACCCAGACGCCTGGAACAAGAGTCTCATCAAGACGTGGTGTCGAACATCTACAAACACGGTGTGTACTGTTAAAGTGCAGGAACATTTCCAACTCCGAAACATTTCAGTTCTAGCAGTTTTTAAAAAAAAATACATTTAAACGTCACTAGCGTTTATATTCCCCTGCAGTTTTTCAGTGACAGCTAGCATCAGAGGCTAATTGCACACACACGATCACACTACACCTTTAAATCAAATCCCACTGGATGTTTGAAAGACGCAGGTTTCTGACAGTTTTGTGTGTGCAGTCTGTACAGAACGTGACTGTAGTGAACTGCACCAGCGCCGGCGCCCCCTGCTGGGAGTGGAGAAACATCTCCCACACCATCAACATACAGAAATGTGAGCAGGAAACTTCTTCTACTCTACATCTGTGCTAGAGCATCAGGTTCTCCAGCTGCTGCTCTTGTTTTGTAACTGCAGAGATTTCTAGAACATGAGCTAAGAGTCGGACAAAAAGAAGATTACTCTACTGCGCAATTCTAGAACCAGGAACATTGTACTGTTTACATCCAGTATCAGCTGAGAGTTCTAGAATGTGAGCAAACAGATGCGCAAAAAGCTGATTATACCAGAGCGCATTGTAGAACCGAGACAACTGTTTAATAGCGGCTGAGAGTTCTAGAATGTGAGCTGAAACCGTGATTATTCTAGAGCACATTCTAGAACCCTGGTTTGTTTACATGCAGTAACTGATGAGAGTTCTAGAATGTGAGCGAAAACAGATGGAAAACTCTCTCTCTCTCTCTCTCTCTCTCTCTCTCTCTCTCTCTCTCTCTCTGTCTCCCTCTCTCTCTTTATCTCTTTCTCTCTGTGGCTGTAGGTGGTCATATTTTTGTGGACACCACCCTCCCGGACCTGGCTGTGGGACTCATCCTGCTGGCTGGATCTCTCCTGGTTCTGTGTATCTGCCTCATCCTCATCGTCAAGCTACTGAACTCCATGCTGAGGGGTCAGGTGGCCTCCATCATCAAGAAGATCATCAACACAGGTCAGTCTCTCCATCCATCTTCACTCCAAACACTGCTAAGTAGCACAGTGTTCACTATATTAAAAACACTCACTGGTCGGGATAATATCGTTGCTAAGTCTCTTCTTAATGCTAGCTCGTAGCCAGTAGGTTTTAATACGGATAACGTGATGACACAGTGGCCGCAGAAATGAGACAGAATGATCAGAAACATACATTTACCTCAGAAGTGTTGCTGAATTACTAATAAAATGACTTTATACACTGAGTACATTGCTAAGACCCTACTTTATGCTAGCTTGTATCTGAGAAGCCTAGTACAGATAATGAAACAACACAGTAATGCCAGAAATGAGACAGAATTATCGATGTTTAATTCATTAACAGAATTAAACATCAACATTTACCTCAGAAGTGTTAATAAAAGACTTTTAAATGACTAAAATTACATTGAAATTCATATAGCATCAACTGCTAGCTAGCATGCCACTTTTCTCCAGTTACAAACAATATGATGACACAGTGACAGCAGAAATGTAACAGAATGACCAGAAACATCAACATTTACCTCAGAAGTGTTGCTGAATTATTAATAAAAAAGACTTTTTATGACTAAAATTACACAGAAATGCATGTAGCATCATCTGCTAAGTAGCACAGTGTTCGCCATATTAAAAACACACACGGGACAGAAGTGTTCCTGAAGTACTAATAAAACACTTTTAAATGACTTTACATACATAGAGATATCAATAGAAAATAGAAATTTATGTAGCATCAACTGCTAGCTAGCACGCCACTTCATACTAGTTACAAACAATGGGATGACACAGTGGCAACAGAAATGAGACAGAATGATCAGAAACATTGACATTTACCTCAGAAGTTTTTCTGATTTACTGAAACAGATATCAGGGGAGCACGGTGGCTTAGTGGTTAGCACGTTTGCCTCACACCTCCAGGGTTGGGGGTTCGATTCCCGCCTCCGCCGTGTGTGTGGAGTTCTCCCCCTGCCTCGGGGTTTTCTCCAGGTACTCCGGTTTCCTCCCCCTGTCCAAAGACATGCATGGTAGGTTGATTGGCATCTCTAAATTGTCCGTTGTGTGTGTGTGCCCTGCGATGGGTTGGCACTCCGTCCAGGGTGTATCCTGCCTTGATGCCCAATGACGCCTGAGATAGGCACAGGCTCCCCGTGACCCGAGTGTAGTTCGGATAAGCGGTAGACAATGATGAATGAATGAATGAAACAGATATCAAATTTACACTTAGCTCCGACGGCTAACTGTATTCACACACACAGCTGCCACCATTTTGAAAAACTGTCTGTGTTTCTAGTTGTTTATCTGTGATATTGTTTGTGTTTTTTATTTTTCTGAGCAGATTTTCCATTTCCGTTCGAATGGGTGACTGGTTACTTGGCCATCATGGTGGGAGCAGCAATGACCTTCATCGTACAAAGCAGCTCGGTTTTCACCTCCGCCATCACGCCGCTCGTAGGTCAGTCTCTCCATCCAGAGTTTATCTCTTAAATGCTGTTGTATATTCCATTCAGGTTCTAAAACATGATCCAAAAGTGTTAAATCTACAGTCTTTGCTCCGTCATGAATCCTGGCACATGCCGCGTATTTGTGGCTGTTGTTTTCGCACATTATCATATCAATCAGAGACGGAGATTTACACAGAGCACAGTTCATTCATTTATTACTTAAATGACGGTTCATGAACTTCACTTATCTTTATCAGGAAATTAATAAAGTCAAACTTGATGAGAAAGTAACAGCATTGTGCTATCCTAGCAAATTTAGTGGCAAATTCTCTGAGAACTTCTGAATTAATTAGCATATGAGATTGAGCATCGTACGTACAAAACCATGCTAGATATTCAGTGAATTAGCGTGTGTTTCTGATTCCTGGGTGTATGTGTGTGTGTGTGTGTGTGTGTGTGTGTGTGTGTGTGTGTATGTGTGTGTAGGTCTCGGGGTGATTAGCATTGAGAGAGCATACCCTCTGTCTCTGGGTTCCAACATCGGCACCACGTCTACAGCCGTCCTAGCGGCTTTGGCCAGTCCAGGAGAAACACTGACTAACTCACTACAGGTTACACAGACACACACACACACACACACACACACTGTGCTATATCCTGCATGTAGTTACTTATCCTGTAATTATCCCCTCTGCTGAAGAGATTGATTTGATTGCTTATGTATGACTGATTGACTCTCAAAGAAAATTCTTTCTTTCCTTTGTTCACTGAATGAAAGGAGATTTTGTCAGCATTAGCATTTATATTAGCAATGTAGCTTCTTTTTATGTTGTTTTAGTTGCAAGTGAAATGATCGGTTCTTCTCTCGAGACATTGATATTTTTGGTGCATCCAGCTGTCATTTAACAGTTGTCATGGCGACGAAAGGTCCCGGGTTCCGTTGACTTACTACTGTAAACGGATCAATAAATTATCTCTCCATGTAGATAATGTGCAAAAGTTTGTCCCTTTAACAGGGATTTACAACAAAATGTTTATAAAATGAAATATTTATATTATAACTGCATGTTCTGACTCCTTCAGATCGCTCTGGTCCATCTGTTCTTCAACATCTCCGGCATCACGCTGTGGTACGTGCTGCCCTTCATGCGTGCCCCCATCAGAATGGCGAAGTCTCTGGGTCATGTGACGGCACAGTATCGCTGGTTCGCGGTGTTCTATGTGCTGCTCTGCTTCTTCCTCATCCCTCTGCTGGTGTTTGGTTTGTCTCTGGCTGGCTTGCCCGCTCTCCTTGCCGTCCTCGTCCCTGTCGCGCTCCTCATTGTCTTCGTCCTCGCAATCAACTTCCTGCAGTCGCACTATCCAGAGAGACTTCCTTCCTGCCTTAGCTCCTGGGACTTCCTGCCTCTGTGGGCTCGATCTCTCGAACCTTGGGACCGAAAAATCATGGCCATGACCACACGTTGCTGCTGCTGCTGCAAATGCTGCCAGGTTTCCAACGGTGACGAGAAGGTGGATCCGGGCGGGAGTACGAATTATGGGATGGAGATACACGATAACCCAGCTTTGGCCAATGAGAGTGAAGAAACTGTGAAAGCCCCAACCACCTCAGTTATTCTTAATGTGACAGCGTTATAGAATCAGCTATTAATGTACAATTATTCACTTATAACAAATGTATTACATAGTTATTACAACTTAATTATAGTATTATAGAATATTGATGTTATTATAACATATCGAGCCTGACTGGATTAAGCACCAAGAAGGAAAATGAAATTTCTGACTGTTATTTATATTTTATAAGCCTTTTATATATAGAGAAAGATTACCAGAACAGATCTTTTCGGAAATGAAAAAGTATCTACAGTATGATTTATAGTTACACAGGAAGATTTCTGTTTGAACCCAATGTTTAATAATGACTTCAGAAGATGGCATTATGTTGAATCATTCTGAATATTATTAAAATATTAAGCCTCCTAAAGCTATTTCTGTTTTTATTATGAAGTATTAACTACAGAATCATTCACTAACTCCTCACACACACACACACACACACACACACACACATTGTAAATCTGTGGTGTTTGAGGTCACTGTTATTGATCAACACATCAATCGACTCTCACATGTTCGGCTGTTTGCCAAACCATGTGATTACGGTGAAATCGATGATTTTTAAATGTATTTATTTACTTCCCAGAGATTTCACTTACAGAAGGATCTTAAATGTACTGTTAACAAAATAATCAGCTTGAGGCTCTTTTACTGAGGATGAACACTTTTTATTAAAAAACACGTGAATCTGGGGCCAAACAACAGGGTATTTTTTACCCACAATCCCTTTCCCCTCCTCTGTTTATAACACACATATAACACAGGGAGGTTTAAAAACATGTTATCAAGGAGGATGGAATAAAATCATGCTTAAAGAACACTTTATTATTTTAACCACACTGCTGACATCTTAATTCTTCACTACTGCTGTTTATTTCACACACAGTAACATATTAGCTTTATAGAAGCTAGATTATAGATGTCACACACACACACACACACTTTATATCTTTATTAGGGAGAATAATTTAGGGCAGAGTGTGTCGGCAAGCTGATGGACGTTTGATACAGCTGATGATAAAGAACTCGCTGTGTGGTGAAACTCTCTGATTAGTACATTGTGTTCAGAAGATAATTCAGCTGTGGTGGTGGTGGTGTGTGTGTGTGTGTGTGTGTGTGTGTGTGTGTGACATCTATAATCTAGCTTCTATAAAGCTAATACTTTACTGTGTCACAGACAGGAAGTACTTAAGGTTGAGTTCAATTTTGGTTAAATTTATTTTAATTGATTTCATTATAACACAAATACATTCATCAGTTATAAATTGTTTGTTAATTAATCACTGATTATAGTCTAAATTTGAATGTTTTTTTTACTATATCACAATTAATATTCAAATTCAGGACTGATTTATACTCAGGTACATTTAGAACAAGGAATGATGACTAAAGTGTGTGTTTAAACATCGCTATTTAATGTTATATTTCATTTATTAGGAAGGAAATAACCACAAGGTTTTCAGTACAACATTAATTAACATTCTGGACTTTAACTGATGTTAATTCATATTTATTAGGAATAATAAAACGGCATGCTTTTGTAAAACAGCTTCCAGAAAAATATTAAATAAATTTTTCTCCAAGTAATTCCACAGCTAAAGGTTTTTATTAATAACCGGCGATCATACTGTTGTTTAAAATTATTTTTCAAATATTTTAACATTTAAAAGGTTCATTAAAACTGCTCTAAACTTACCTACGTGACTTAAATAAATATAGTATTGTTATATCTTTGATTATAATACTGCTTAACTTTGTTATAATCATCTCTCAATATTAATTATTGTCCTAAACAGCACTGAGTTTCCATTATTATTTTTTATTGTCATCGATTATAAGTAGTATTTTTTGCTGTTACAATCAAAACTCATTGAAATATGAATTAGCAATAAATGAATGCAACTATTAAACTGTTCATTCTGTTATTAACGCCTCAATCCTCTCCTCGGTGTATAATAAAGAAACTCTGTCACCTGCTGGTGAAAATAAGCCTCTGTCTTTTAGTCTTTATAGACAGTAGTACTGATTTGTAATACAAATATACATTTAAGACTCATTTTAGATTAAATTAGATTAAATTTAACTTTATTGTCATTGCGTATGTGTACAAGGCAACAAAATGCAATATCTAACCAGAAGTGTAAAGCAGTAGTGAAATATAAATATATGTGCAGATATACAGACAAGATACATAACTATATATCATCTATATATTCATGCACAGAGGATGCATATATATATATATACAGTGGTGTGAAAAAGTGTTGGCCCCCTTCCTGATTTCTTTTTTTTTTTTTGCATGTTTGTCTTTTTATTGGCAAATGTTTTGGGACGTCTGTCTTTACATGCACACGAATGTAATATGGAGTTGTCCCGCCCTTTGCAGCTATAACAGCTTCAACTCTTCTGGGAAGGCTTTCCACAAGGTTTAGGAGTGTGTTTATGGGAATTTTTGACCGTTCCTCTAGAAGCGCATTTGTGAGGTCAGGCACTGATGTTGGACGAGAAGGCCTGGATCGCAGTCTCCGCCCTAATTCATCCCAAAGGTGTTCTATGGGGTTGAGGTCAGGACTCTGTGCAGGCCAGTCAAGTTCCTCCACACCAAACTCACTCATCCATGTCTTTATGGAGCTTGCTTTGGTCACTGGTGTGCAGTCATGTTGGAACAGGAAGGGGTCATCCCCAAAATGTTCCCACAAAGTTGGGAGCCTGAAATTGTACAAAAATTTGCTGGTATGCTGAAACATTAAGAGTTCCTTTCACTGGAACTAAGGGGCCGAGCCCAACCCCTGAAAAACAACACCTGAAGAGTTCAGTAAGGAGACTGCTACTGAGTAAAAGCTGTGTCTTAGCCTGCTAGTCATGATTTCTGCTGCTCTTCAGATGATTTCTCGGTCATTTCTCTTTCTAAATTGAAACTACATATATTTTGTAATTTAATAATGTTAGGGATATTATTATATATTGTGCAGAAATCACATTTTCTATCATCATTATTACAATGTACTCCTTATATTACTACACCAGGTACATTAATTTAATTTTAAAAAGTAACTGAGTTTATAAAAAGTTTAAATTCATATTACCTTAAATATATTTTTTAATAATTTTTATATAAAAGATTTAGCATTAAAACAAGTATAGAATGTATTCGTGATTTATTAAGTGGTAGTGTTTCCAGGTCCAACAATAAACAGGCACAGAAATTATATAGTGTGGATTTTTTTCTCCACATCCTGCGTGGAAAACCCTAATCAAGTATTAAAACGCATGAAATATGAGTTCAGGAGGCGTGCGTGCAGACACGACCTGTCCTCCACGTTGTGAGAATTTTCACACGGTACTTGCTGGTTATTTGCCTAAATCTCGCGATAACACTAACTCCTTCTATAGTAGATTTCAGTGTATCGCGAGATTTCAGGAACTTTCCCACGCCTGTGTGTGAAAACCCCTCCTCCCTCCTCTTCCACCTTCTCACGCTTTGCTCTGCGGTCTGTCGGAGAAAAGGAAATCTCGCGATAGCACGCGGCCGGCTTCAACGCTGTTCTATTGTGAGAAAGCCTCCGCTATCGCGAGATTTGAGCTACTTTCCCACG
Source organism: Hemibagrus guttatus (assembly GCA_033459395.1). NCBI lineage: Eukaryota > Metazoa > Chordata > Actinopteri > Siluriformes > Bagridae > Hemibagrus > Hemibagrus guttatus. The sequence goes on along the minus strand of JAUCMX010000029.1, from coordinate 15,097,307 downwards.
CCTGGGTTGTTCCGTCTGGAAGGAAGACTGGCGGAAATCTCGCGATACTTAGACTTTTATTAGAGAGTTGCTGGAAGATGGCGCCTGTTGTGACGGGGTAAGCGATGAAATTAACAACAAGAGGGGGCATGGAGAAGTAAAAGTTGACACTGAACGCTCAGGTTTTGTCGTGAGAGCTTAACTTATTCGCGGTCTCTCTCAGCTCCTGTGTGTAGTCCTGTCGGCCATTGTTAGTTACATACTTTTTGGTCTCGTGCCTTGTTTTAGCTCTGTTCTTTTATGCACTTAGCTCAGCTAGCCATCATGCTAACCAGGCAAGTTTCGCCCACATTTCTAAAGCGCATTTCCCCCTAAAAGTGATATTCGTTATCCACAAGAGTTTTAAATGTGTTTAACTGTGTCAGTACTTTATAGGAGTGATAAATGAACTAAAAATACTCTGAGTTTTTTTTTTTTACGCCATTTGGTATAAACAGAAAAAAAGCTGTTTAACGAGTTAGCCAACTCTTAGCTCGCTAGCTGTACCAGACTTTTTGCTTTGATAACGGTTTTCATCAAAAATTAGGACACATCAGTATAGCTTTCACTCAGTGCTATTTTACCTCGAACAAGAGCAGCGTGTAAACACTTGAAGCTTGTTTACTTTTTATTTTTGTGTTTATTATTCATCCAAACTGTCAACCAGCTGTACAAACACTGCGCATGCGCAGATCTCATCCGTAACTCTAGTGCTGCTTTTTGTAATTGTGGCATTCTTATTTGCTTTGTTTATTCAGGAAATTCGGTGAGCTTCCTCAGCCAAAGCGCCTTACAAGGTACAAATATTGGTTTTTAAAAATCTCTATATTTTTACCCTAATATTTTCTTAATGGAGTTAAATCGATTTTTTTCTTCCCTAGAGAGGCAATGCGTAATTATTTGAAGGAGAGAGGAGATCAGACGGTGTTGATACTACACGCGAAAGTTGCACAGAAATCATATGGCAATGAAAAGAGGTAAGTGTGTGTTCCGCTGATCAGTTGAGAGATCCCAGATTTTTTAAAAGGAATTTTTGGGGCAGTTTTGATTGGGTTTTTGGCAGGGGGGTTTCATTGGAAGGGTTTTGGGGAGGTGGGGATTTCTGGGTTTCAGAAGGAGGTGGGACTGTGGTCTGATTGGTTTCAGATGTGTTAGGAGGTGGGGACTGTGGTCTGATTGGTTTCAGATGTGTTAGGAGGTGGGGACTGTGGTCTGATTGGTTTCAGATGTGTTAGGAGGTGGGGGACTGTGGTCTGATTGGTTTCAGATGTGTTAGGAGGGGGTGGACTTTTGGGTCTGGGTTTCAGATGTGTTAGGAGGTGGGGACTGTTGTCTGGTTACAGATGTGTTAGGAGGTGGGGACTGTGGTCTGATTGGGTAATGATATGTTAGGAAGTGGGGACTGTGGTCTGATTGGTTTCAGATGTGTTAGGAGGCGGGGACTGTGGTCTGATTAGTTACAGATGTGTTAGGAGGCGGGGACTGTGGTCTGATTGGTTACAGATGTGTTAGGAGGTGGGGAACTGTGGTCTGATTGGTTACAGATGTGTTAGGAGGTGGGGACTGTGGTCTGATTGGTTACAGATGTGTTAGGAGGTGGGGACTGTGGTCTGATTGGTTTCAGATGTGTTAGGAGGTGTGGACTGTGGTCTGATTGGTTTCAGATGTGTTAGGAGGCGGGGACTGTTGTCTGATTGGTTGTGTCGTGAGTTGTGGTGTGTGTAACGTATCGTAATGTGTGTGTTGAGGTTCTTCTGCCCGCCGCCGTGTGTGTACCTGATGGGCTGTGGCTGGAAAAAGAAGAAGGAGCAGATGGAGAGAGAGGGATGCTCAGAGCAGGAGGCACAACCCTGCGCCTTTATCGGCATCGGAAACAGCGAGCAGGAAATGCAGCAGCTCAACCTGGAGGGCAAGGTAGTGCACCCCGACCCCCAAACACACATCCTTAACCACTGATAAAAACATGTAAGTAATAGAAAAGCTTTATCTTTGTCCCGATTGGTCTCACTCTTCCTCCTCCCTCTCTTCCTCTCCTTTCTTCCCTCTGTGCCCCCCTGCAGAACTTCTGCACAGCCAAAACCTTGTACATATCTGACTCAGACAAGAGGAAGCACTTCATGCTGTCGGTGAAGATGTTCTACGGGAACAGTGCGGAAATCGGCGTCTTCCTTAGCAAACGCATTAAAGTCATCTCCAAGCCTTCCAAGAAAAAACAGTCTTTGAAGAACGCAGACTGTGAGTCAGCATTTGTCTACAATTCTTTAAAAAAAGATTATTATTATTTCAATTTGTTAATTCAGACCTCTTTTTACTTCTGAGCAGCATTAGTACGAGTCCAGATTAATGTGGAGAAAATTGTACCTTAAATATCTCTCTCTCTCTCTCTCTCTCTCTCTCTCTCTCTCTCTCAGTGTGTATAGCGTCGGGCACTAAAGTGGCTCTGTTTAATCGGTTACGCTCTCAGACAGTCAGCACTCGATACCTCCATGTTGAGGGAGGAAACTTCCACGCCAGCTCTCAGCAGTGGGGGGCCTTTTACATCCATCTGTGTGAGTCTCTCTCTCACACACACACACACACCCTACCTCTCAGTCACTGGTTTACTTGTTGCCCTTTGACCTCTCTTTCTCTATTTTCACTCTGCAGTGGACGATGATGAGTCAGAGGGGGAGGAGTTTACAGTGAGAGACGGATACATCCACTATGGTCAGACGGTTAAACTGGTGTGTTCTGTCACAGGCATGGCTTTACCGCGGCTGGTGAGAACACACACACACACACACACACACACACAGAGGTTTTATTGTTTTTAAAAACATTATTTTTTACATGCATATTAAATGTTGGTTTCGTTTGTAAATTGCTTGTTTGTGTGTAGATAATCCGTAAGGTGGATAAGCAGACAGCACTGATGGATGCAGATGATCCTGTATCTCAGCTTCACAAGTGTGCATTTTACCTGAAGGACACGGAGCGCATGTACCTGTGCCTCTCTCAGGAACGCATCATCCAGTTCCAGGTGAGTGTGTGTATCTCTCTTTCCCACTTGTTCTTCACTGACAGGTACACAGGCCATTCCTCCTCCACTGACAGGTACACAGGCCACTCCTCCTTCACTGACAGGTACACAGGCCACTCCTCCTCCACTGACAGGTACACAGGCCACTCCTCCTCCACTGACAGGTACACAGGCCACTCCTCCTTCACTGACAGGTACACAGGCCACTCCTCCTCCACTGACAGGGTTACACAGGCCACCCTCCTCCTCCACTGACAGGTACACAGGCCACTCCTCCTCCACTGACAGGTACATAGGCCACTCCTCATCCACTGACAGGTACACAGGCCACTCCTCCTCCACTGACAGGTACACAGGCCACTCCTCCTTCACTGACAGGTACACAGGCCATTCCTCCTTCACTGACAGGTACACAGGCCACTCCTCCTTCACTGACAGGTACACAGGCCACTCCTCCTTCACTGACAGGTACACAGGCCACTCCTCCTTCACTGACAGGTACACAGGCCACTCCTCCTTCACTGACAGGTACACAGGCCACTCCTCCTTCACTGACAGGTACACAGGCCAACTCCCCCTCCCCCCACTGACAGGTACACAGGCCACTCCTCCTTCACTGACAGGTACACAGGCCACTCCTCCTTCACTGACAGGTACACAGGCCACTCCTCCTTCACTGACAGGTACACTCCTTCACTGTAATTTGATTGTTTTCCAGGCGACGCCGTGCCCCAAAGAGACAAACAAAGAGATGATTAATGATGGCGCGTCGTGGACGATCATCAGCACAGATAAAGCCGAGTACACCTTCTACGAGGGCATGGGCCCTGTCACACACCCTGTCACACCTGTACCTGTGGTTGAGAGTTTACAGGTAACGTGCACATGATAATTTAGATATAATCAAAAAATAACTCGGGATATCAGCAGTCCACTATTCTCACTAAAGTGGGACCAGTTAAAGTTTATCATCCAGTTTTGGAAAATTATTATTCAATTAAATTAAGAGATGAAGAAAGCGTGCATCGTTAAAGGTGACAGAGACCTGAAATAAATCACCTGTTTTTGTCTGTATAAGTATTATGTTAAAATGCACGCTGTGTGTGTGTGTGTGTTAGCTGAATGGAGGGGGCGATGTGGCCATGCTGGAGCTGACTGGCCAAAACTTCACTCCAAACCTCAGAGTGTGGTTCGGTGACGTGGAGGCGGACACCATGTACAGGTGAGTTAGTCAGAGTTGTACCCTGTGTAGTGAGTGTATACAGTGAACATTTGAGACGTGGCCTCTCTGAGTGTTGGAGGTTTAAAAGTTAATTTAAGCTGGTGGATGTTTATGGTGTGTGTGTGTGTGTGTGTGTGTGTGTGTGTAGGTGCGGTGAGAGCGTTCTCTGCGTGGTTCCTGATATCTCTGCATTCCGTGAGGGTTGGCGTTGGGTCCGGCAACCCGTCCAGGTTCCCGTCACTCTGGTGCGCAACGACGGCATCATCTACTCCACGGCACTCACCTTCACCTACACACCCGAGCCTGGGCCACGCCCACACTGCAGCGCTGCAGGGGCCATCTTGCGCTCAGGCTCTGCCTCCTCACCCTCCTCCTCCTCCTCATCCTCCTCTTTGTCTTCATCATCTTCATCAAGCCTCATGCTGCAGTCGAGGCTCGACAGTCAGGCTGGATTCCCAACATCTGCCGGCGTTTCTTCCTCGTCCTCTTCCTCCTCGGCCATGTCCGTGTCCTAACCTGTGTGTGTGTGTGGTGATGAAAAGCAAAATGAAATCCCCTTCTTTCGGATTCTCCAACAAAGGACAACGATGTTGCCGAACGGATGAAACTGAGAGGAAGAAAATCAAACTGAAGACCAGCTCTTTATCCATTTTTTTTCTTTCACGGAAATAAAAACGAAACTAATGCGGCTTTGCCAAACCCTAAAAAACACAGGGGAAGAAAATTCTTCAGAAGGGCTCTGATGCGTCGACGTGCAAGAAAAAAAGTGATCACATAGTAATATAGTTTTCAAGGACCAAGGAATATTATTATTATTATTATTTTTTATTGATGTATAATTTTATAAGCTTTAGCTAAGGTACATTTTTTTCACCTTTTTTTTTTCTCGGTTTTATAACATTTAGTAACCTTTTGTTACCAAAATAGTTTTGTATATTTCTCATGAGCATTTGCGCTCGAAAGTTACAAAAAAAAAAAAAAGCAAAAAAAAAAAAAAAAAGAAGAAAGGTTCTTGCGGTTTTAATCGCCTGAGCTCTTTGGTCATAGCTGCCTTTTAATCCTCTTTGGTGACTGCCTTAAATTTTCTGGACTTGTACCAGCATTTTTACTTCTTTTTTTTTTGTAATACTGTTTTTACATCATGAATATTTGCCCTTTTTTTTTTTTTTTCTTCCCTAAACTGAAGTGTAATATCGTGTGTGAGTTTTGGGAGAAGGTGGTTTTACTCGTGTTTTTTTTTTTTTTTTTTTGTAAACCGCACAAAAGCTTTAACTGACTCCTCCTGATGTCGAGTGACCGCCTGAGCAATTACAAACTGCCCCAGTCGTTTCTGCCCTTTCTTATTGCCGTAAAAAATAATTCACCTTCCCAATGGTAATAGCTTGTGTAATGCACTTAGACCTCTAGAGCTCATCACTTCAGAGGCTTTTGCAGGATCCTGATCATCACTGTGATGCGCCAGTTCTTAAAAACAAGTTGTTTTGGTATCAGAGCTGCTTTCATGCAGTCTGTGGACTTTACCCTGATATCTCGAGCACAAAGATGGGTGAGAGATTACTTCTAATCAGTCAGTCGGGAAATCCGATTGAATACAAAGCTGGAAATCTGGTTAACACACGTTAACTTGCAGTTTTCCTGCACTTCCTCTCGCTAACAGTCATGTAGCATGCTAATCATGGAGCAGAACCGCTCGACTCCAGACCTCAGCAGTGCGGCACGGGTTTGTGAGTCTGGATTTGTCCAGGATAGAGGAACATGAGCCAGGTGGAGTCGTGTCTCAAAACTCCTCGAGTCCGGAGGCTGGAACATGGGGCAGATCGGGCCAAAATTCTCAGAAACGCAAGACAGGTCGCATCCAGAACTCAGAAATGCACCTGGTTCTGAAGCACAGAGAAGGTTGATCCTGAGGGTTTCCTTGTCCTTTGTTCCTGTACTTCTGTTTCTTTTTGTTTGTCTGTGTTCTTTTTAAAGAAAGGGCATTTTCCTCTTGTGGTGTTTGTTTTCAGTCCAATCAGGTTTGATGATTTGTAGAAAGCTAGAACCCTGTGATTGAGGATCTTCATCACCAACCAGCTGAAAACATGTCCAGACTCTCTGCACTTTGTTGAGTTCTCCTGCTCACTTCCTGTAATGTTATTTTCCCCCCTTTCCTTCATGACAGATCTTTTTTGTGGCAGCTCAAACGAAACCCTTTGTGCCTAGGAGAAATCTACTAAACCCTCCTGAAATCCATCACCATCCCCACTCTCACACTTGCATCAAACTCAGAGGTCAACGTTTTCGAAGGTCACGACCCTTTCAGTGTTATTTTCTCCAGTCGCTTTATCTGGCTGTGTTCCAGTAACGTTCCCGACATGCCCTCGTCCCCTAGCCCCTTTTTTTTTCTTCATGAAATATTTCTTTGAATCTGTGAGAGCTCCTGATGTGGTTCCACGGGAGCCTCCAGTCATGATGGGTTTATGTTAATGATGAAGAACTTTAGAAGTAGCTGGACCAAAAGTTCTCATGATGAAGTGTAAATGAGCAGCAAAACATTTCAGAGTCCGTGTTTTATTTCTCTAGCTCCTCTTTACTTAGCAGTCTGATCCTCAGTGTAGCTAATTCACTCCACAGTGGCGTGTACTGGAACACAGCGATAGTCTTCCCGTGACATTTCCTCAAAGCCTTTTTTAATAGCAGAAAAACACGGCGAAGGATCAAACCGAGTCGATTAGCATTTAGTTTTGCAAACGAAGTTTTTCCATTCGTGATAGAATCTCTCGATAGTCATTGCAAACAGTGTTATTAAGCTCCCTGATTTCTGAACATTAGCAGCCTTTTCTTCTCATCTAACTTCAAATCGTTACAATGCCATCATTAAAATTTTAGAAGGCGGAGCCTAAGTGGCATCTTGAACTTCGTAGCGTTCCAACTTCCTGTGAAATTCAGCTCATGTTTATATACATGACAGGAAGTCCCACTGCTTCCTAAACCAGGCTGAAGAACTGGGTGTGGTCAGAGGTGGAGACTTCTCTCTTATTCACCTGTTAGCTAGTTTAGCCACGTAGCTCCACACCTCTCGCATCTCATCTGGCTACGTTTAGGATACAGGAGGCTGATGAACTGTTTCAGTCATCTGATTTTTATTATGTTTTATTTAATAAGAGCTTTCTGTTCACTTGTGCCACTGTACTTGCCTTAACAATCAAAAATAATTGAACCAGTTCTCCTGTGTAATGTTGTTAAATGTCCATTGCCAAAACCTTGCTATTTAGATCAGATCTGGCGCGTGTCAGACATCTTGGTCCGGCCTTAAACGGTCATTTTTACCTAAGCCAGGATTCCAGACTGTTTGTGCTGCTTCCCATCGGGACGTTATGAGTGCTAGCTAGTGCTCTGAAGGGCCAGTGCGTCTCTGCTGGATCAGCGGAAACCCTGGCGATGTCCCGTTCCTCACATCCATGCTGCCGCTGGAGGCCCGGTTCTATTGCTTTATACGCTCGAGTTGAGTTCACTAGATGATCATTAGAAGAGGGATTCGAGTTGATGTCAGTGGAGCAATAAAATACTTAACAAATGACTGTGTTTTTGTTTTATTTCTCTTTACCCAGATAATGAGCACGCTAGGTAATGCATGCTAGGACTTCACAGGTCACTTCAGTTCTCTGGGGAATGTTCTGGATCTCGGTGATCTGCATTCTAACCTCATTTTAGCCGTGTGGAGCGTTACTAGACCTACAGCACTTTTAAGGTTCTGTCCTTCTCCAGCAAAATAGCAAGCGGGTTCTCAGCCCTGTTCCTGAAGAACCAGTAGTGCTTCACGCTTCACATTAAAACTGGTGAGGACCGAGGGTTCTCCAGGATCAGAGCTGGGAACTGGAGCTCTGTAGCCTCCCAAGACCCGAGCTTTGGTTTGGCTTCTATTTTCGATTTCTTCTAGCTATTTGGGGTTTAGGAGGAACCAATTAAAAACACCAGATGGCAGTATAAGTATTCACATTCGTGTACAACAGGTTCCAGTTACAAAGAATGAAGTATTATGGTGCACACAACCAAAAATGTGATGTCCACGTATGTGGACGCCAGGTTGTAGGAGGATAACCTGCGCTGCAAGCACATGTAGAACCTCTAAAGCAGCAGTGAGGTCATGGTTAAAAGGCCTTGATCCCTGGGTTCTTTGTAAATCTCCACACCAGAGTGTTTCCTCATCAGTGGAGGTTCCAAGAAGAACCTTTCATCATTCAGAGAGCCCTTGGGGGGAATGGAACACTGATTCTGTGTTTGGGGAAAATAACGAGGGAATAATTCAGTGCGTTTCAGCAGGGCAGTAGTTTTTACTCTGGATGTCCATCACAGCTGATCTACAGCAGCAGGAGGCAGAGCAAACGTTTATGTGGGTGGAGTCAGTGGAGGTTAGTTTTATGCAAATGAGATTTATTTTATAAATAACAGAGTTCTTTTCCCTCAGCTGCTCATACTCACCGTTTTATTTTAACAACAAAACCATGGTTAGAATTTACAGAGTTAGATCACGTCTACAGATGGATTTGTAATCATTTGGAAACCAGCAACTACTGAATATAAGACACGCCCACTTGCGATTAAACACTGACCACAAACCCTGCTGCTGTGTGAAGAGTTCATGTTGTTTTTTTGCTCAGGTGGGCGGAGCTTCAGTGTCAGCTGGTGCTGATGTCACGTCAAGTGCCCTAGTGTCGTTCACTTGTCCCCTCTGAGTGCACTTCGAGCAGCGCGGGCGGCGCTCGGCTAAACATGAAAGAGATTTGGAAATGTGACACTGATGATGGACACCTGTCAGTTGTGCCTGCTTATAGGGTCAACGATTTACGATAGCGCTCTACACACACACGCTCACACACACACCTGTTGTGTTTTCAGGCCAGGCGGAGTTGTGGCGTAACTCCAACTGGTGTTTCTGTTTCTCCAAGAACATGAATCTCAGACTCGGTTAATATGATAGGGTTCTAAATTTAATCCTGAGTCTTGAGTGTGTGTGTGTGTGTGTGTGTGTGTGTGTATGTGTGTGTATGAGGTTGGGTTAAAGGTTGTACTTCCAGAGAAGAGTGTATATTTACTTTTGAACAGATTTGTTCTGAAAGCTTCTTTTTAAAACCACGTGTTATCTAGTTTTATGTTAGAACACTCAGCTCTGAGTCATGTGACACCTCGAGGGTTCTTTAAGGGTTCTTCATTTCCCAAAAAAGGCTTTGAGAGTTCATATGACAGATGGTGCTCACTCTCACCAACAACAACAAAAAAACTTTTCCATGGTATCTAAAAGGAAGATACTTATTTTCTGTCCCGGGAGAATTATTCGACAGAATCGACTCTTCTGATTCGTAACACCTGGAGTCGGAAATAGAGTCGGCGGTGAGAGCGCGTCGTCGGCGGTGAGAGCGCGTCCCCGGCGGTGAGAGCGCGTCGTCGGCGGTCAGAGCGCGTCCCCGGCGGTCAGAGCGCGTCCCCGGCGGTCAGAGCGCGTCTCCGGCGGTCAGAGCGCGTCTCCGGCGGTCAGAGCGCGTCCCCGGCGGTCAGAGCGCGTCCGGATTTGCGCTGAGCAGCGCTGCGGAGACGCGTGTGTTCGGTTTCCGGCCGTGTTTACAGAAACACACTGAGAAACAAGCTCGTGAGTGTCACTCGGTGGATTTTACCGTGGACATGATTCACCGGACGCGCGCGAGGAAAGAAGGAATAACGAGCTAAACCACGGAAATGATTTTTGAAGATGTATTTTATTTTGTTGATTGTTTATAACTTTCTTCCTGTTTGAGGATCGCTGCCAAAATCCAGAAACCTATCCCTGCTCTAGAAGTCGCTCCTTTATTTATTTATTTATTTATTTATCCATCCAAATAAAGTTAGTAACAGTTATTCAGACCAAATAAACCCATGAAGTTATCTTTAGACAGAGTGATATTTACAATATTATAGAAAAGTCATGTATATCATGTGACGTGATTTGTGCTGGCGCCTTGAGAAAACCGCCCGAGGCTTTCTATTTTTACCGGATATGGCACGTGCTGGAGAAATGTGACACTTTGAAAAAAGTTATTTATTTTAGTTTGTTTTAGAGAATCGCTCATGATAAAGTTCTGTCTGTTATTTCAAGGTGAATAATAATAATAATAATAATAATAATAATAATAATAATAATAATAATAATGAGACAAACAAATAAGTGAATAAGAATAAAGTGCGTCTTGTGGACTGGAGTAGTCTAGAAAGTTCTAAAGAGTTTCATGTTTGTTGAGCCTCTGAGGATCTTACAGATCATAGTTACAGAAATAAATCTCTGGAACTAAGAGCAGCTCTGGAGGCTGTGTGTTGGACTGATTCACTGATTTGTGGATGAAGAAGTGATGATGATGTTGCTCGGACTTCCTGTAACAGTGCTGCTGATCAGCTGTGGGCTTAGCTTTAGCTTTAGCACTCCGGAGCCTGCGCAGAAGGAGAAGAAAAGCATCACAGGTGAGCGCTGCTAGTTTGAAAGAAAAGGTAATAATATTTTGCTTTCTATCTGACTGTAGTGTGATTTAAAACACACTCTGCTTTAGAGAAGAGGATTTAGTGGATGATGATTTGGAGTGTGTCTTACTGTGTTTTTATACTTGGTCCTTTTAAGGGGTCTGAGCACGGTTTGCTGGATTTTGGGCCCATATGTAAACAATCCAACGATCTAAAGCGAACCGAGCCGTGAGCAACCTGAGTGGAGGTCTGAGGACGGTTTGATAAAAACCTGTGTTGTGAACGCACTGCTCCAGGTTCACTTGTTTTTTTTCCCCCGTTCGAAAGTTTTCTTTAGTTTGGTTATAACAAGCTTCCGTGCCAATATCTGAAAGAGAACCGTACTTAGACCTCCTCATGAGACCTGAATCTCGACTCGATTCGCTTTAGCTCGTTTGGATTGTTTACATATGGAACCATGCTCAGATCCCTTAAAAGAACCAAGTATGAAAACACCTTTTTAATTGGACCAACAAAGGATCTGAGTCGTCTCTCAGGGAGAAGGTCAGTGTGAGCATGAAGAGAACTGGGTCACTTGGTTCACCTCTTGGTCCACTTCAAGGGGTTTGGGTTCGGTGCTTTAAAGTGGACTCCCTTAAATTCACCTGGTTTAGATGATAGACTCCTGATCCACAGAAATCCTGAGCAGGATAAAGTCTTTATTACTTACGCGAATATGCTAATGAGCGTTACTGCTTATAGACCTGCATCTGTAACCTCTGACCCCAGATGTGTGTGAGCAGGTGAGTCCTCCGTGTGTGACAGAGGAGGATCGTTACAGCCTGGAGGCGCTGCGTCACATCCACCAGGAGATGGACGATGATCAGGATGGAGGGATCGAGGTGGAGGAGAGTGTGGAGGTAAATACAGCGGCTATCTTTACTTCCTGTTGAACCACAGCAATTTGCTAAAAAATAACATTTTTGTTTAACATGGCTTGTTTTTCATTTTTATAAACTAAGAGTTAGAGTTGACACTGGAGACTCCTTACAAGATAAATACAAAACTGACGTCTCCTTACTGGTGAAAACCTATCATCCGATTATTTTCATCCATTTATGTGGCTTGTCTGCTGTATGAGTCCCTGAGGAAGATCTGTTGCTATAGAAACGATAACTTATTATACAAGCGCATTAATATAAACCTGTGTTCAGGAGCTCTGCAGCTAATAACTGTTCGTAGCTTCTTAGACGGCTTTAGCAGGTAGTGATTTAGGGTGTAAGGGAGCTGTAGGTCAGTGTGTAGGTCAGTGTGTGGGTGTGTGGGTGGGTGTGTGGATCAGGTGTCTGGGGCAGATAAAGGACATGCCTAAGATGGACTCTCATGGAGTCTCCAGTTACACCACAGAACACATTCCAAGATTGTGTGTGTTTGGGAAGGCGGCAGTGGCGCTTTTCACTAAGGACCCCTTGGACTAAAAAGGTTTTAGAACCATAAATAAGAATGTAGCAAACATTTTAAATAGCCCCTGTGTGTGTGTGTGTGTGTGTGTGTGTGTGTGTGTGTGTGTGTGTGTGCCTGTAGTTCATTATTGAGGACATGCAGCAGCAGCAGACAAATAAACACAGTAAACTACACCAAGAGGACCAGCACATCACTGTGGAGGAGCTCTGGAGAGGCTGGAAGTCCTCAGAAGGTAAGTGTGTGTGTGTGTGTGTGTGTGTGTGTGTGTTTTTAGCAATCCATGCTATTTTAGCCAGTGGACAGTGAAAATTTGGTGCATTTTACTTGCTCTCGCAGTTCATAACTGGACGCAGGAGGATGTGTTGTGCTGGCTGCGAGAGTTCGTGGAGTTGCCACAATATGAGAAGAGCTTTAAAGAGTTACGTGTCAATGGAAACACACTGCCCAGGTGAGAGCAACCAATCAGAGGTCAGCTATAGTCCTGTAATTATACTCTTAGAATAACAGGGGGTTCCTTATGGGTTCCTTATTTGGTTCCTCATGGGGTTCCTTAGATACACTAATGTCACTAATGAGTGTATTATTAAATGGAAAATTGTAGAAAGTTTCATTGTGGAAATTGTGCTTTTTCTCTAGGATTGCATCCAATGAGCCGTCGTTCATGAGCACCTACCTGAAGATCCAGGACCAGCAGCACAAACACAAGCTGAAGCTCAAGGCACTAGATGTTGTGCTGTTTGGACCACCTACACGTATGTACTTGAATGTAGAGATCAGTGAGTTCCTTATATAGTTTCAGGGGAATGATGTTTATTCATTACAATATATCATGTTGATGTATAAAAAGCCTCAGCCGTTGTTGATTAAAATTTGAGGTGACTTGTATGTGCTGGTGAAATGAAAACAAGATCAATCTCACAGAAACACAAAGACTGAGCTCATAGAATCAACAAGCATAAACTGAACCTCATAGGAACACCAGGAGTAACCTCTCAGAAATACCAAGATCAACATAAACTCATAGGAACACCAAGATAAACCTCAACCTTAGAGAAACACCAAGATCAATCAACCTCAGAGCAACACCAAGACTGACCACATAGAAGCACCAAGATAAACCTTTCAGGATCACCAGAATCATCTCAATCTCATAGAAGCACCAAGATTAGCCATAACTTCCTAGTAATAACAACTATAACCACATTTAAGCACCAAGATGAACCTCACAGGATCACCAAAATCACCCCAACCCCATAGAAGCACCAAGATCAGCCACAACTTCATGGTAACAATAACCTCAGCCTCATTGAAACACCACGATAAACCTTTCAGGATCACAAAAATTATTGTTTAAAAAAAAAAAAAAATTACTTGACCTCATAGAAGCACCAAGATTAGCCACAATCTTATAGAAACAGCAACCTTAACCTCATAGAAACAATAAGATTAGCCTCACCAAGAAACACCAAGAAGAACCACACAGATTTACCTGTCTTACCAGTCACGATTTCTAGTAATATAAACCCAGTATACTCATGGTCACTCCTGGGTGATGACCAGAGGTATGGTGTGATGTGAGTAGAGGCTATGGGAATTGTTTGGTCATTGGCATTAACTTGAGGTATGAGTAGCAGGTTTGGCTATTAACGCCCTCAGCTATTTTAATGTCGTATACAAATATAGCTCTGATCATGTTTAAGTGCATTAAGCACTTTCTAATTTTAGCAAGCAGTGCACTACATCTGTCACACCTAGTAAATACTAGCTTTGATACTTGAGCACTATCTTGGAATTTCAGTCCTTGTTCTCATTTTTCTCTACTAGTTATGAAGTATTTTGAAGGTCAAATCAGATATGCTAGAGCAACACACAGAACTTTTGTAAGATCACAATACTGCACCAGAATTGAGAAACAGGTGAGCTGTGAGAAGATCCAACTGGTTGGATTTGTTGGATCATGTTTTTCCCTCACTTTTTTGTCTCCAGGGCCACCACACAACTGGATGAAGGATCTGCTGCTCATTGTGTCAGTAGTGATGGGGCTAGGTGGGTGCTGGTTTGCTCACGTGCAGAACAAAGCATCAAAGGAGCACGTTTCCAAAATGATGAAGGATCTGGAGAGCCTACAGAGAGCTGAGAAGAGTCTCCGGGACCTGCAGGAACAGTGAGTCATCATTGTCCATGGCATTTATTTACAAAATATATTCACCTTTCTTATAGTTAATATACTGAATGAATATACAGTAAGTAGGCACAACTTTTAAGGTGCTTGAGATGGTGGGTATGGAGCACCCTGGGGAATAATCATATTTTAAAAGCATTTTTGCTGATTTCCTCACAGCTAAGTCCCTGCCAGTTGCTCCACACAAGCTAAGCATATGGCCACATCAGCTCAACTCAAATCAACCCTTACCAGTTTATAAAATTATTTTCATTTGGCCAGGCTGGAACGGGCCCAGGAGGAGAAGCGAACAGTAGCAGTGGAGAAGCAGTTTTTAGAGCAAAAAATGAGGGATGAGATCCAGGGAGCTCAAGAAGAGGCCAACCGGCTCCAGCAGCTTCGCAAGGGTGCTGTTGGTGAACTAAGTCGGCTGAGATATGCTGAGGAAGAACTTGAACAGGTGAGTGCGTTCCTCGACATGTCAGCTGAGTAAGTCAGGATTGGCATGGAAAGAGAGCAGGTCTATTTCTTGTTATAAGTGACCATTTCAGTGGCTCTGAAGGAATGTGTGTGTGTACTGTGCTCAGATTCGAGGGGCTTTGAAGAAGGCGGAGCAGGACATGCAGGCTAACTGGTCAGTTCCTGAGTCTCTGCAGCTGTGGCTTCAACTCACACATGAGGTGGAGATGCAGTACTACAATGTCAAAAAGCAGAATGCTGAACAGCAGTTGGCCATCGCCAAAGATGAGGTACCAACACTATCTATATCATAATTTAGCATTTGGACTCCATCTGATTAAAAGTTAACAAGTGGAGCTTGGTTTGGTAGATTGTATGTTCAAGTTTAAGATTTGCTATTCTACTTTCCTAAGTTCTATTCTAACTTTTCTAAGTTCTCATACCTTATACTCAGTCTGTGCATGTATTTTTTTTGTTGCGTACTTGTTTGGTGGTCTCTCAAGGCAGAGAGAATTAAGAAGAAGAGAAGTTCTATTCTTGGTACCCTCCATGTGGCTCACAGTTCCTCTTTAGATGAAGTGGACCACAAGATCTTACAGGCCAAGTAAGAATATAAGAGAGGGAACTTTTGTGTCTGTGTATTTATGGCAGGAAATTGGGGGAAGCAAATGGACAGTATGAAGTTTTATGGAAAACCTTGTACGATTAAACTCTATTGTTGTGTACAGACAATAGAGAAAGACAATGGTACTGAAAGGAGTATTGAGGGAATTATTAAACAACCCCAATCTTAGGGGGGATATTAATAATGATTAATAAGGAGTGTGTTGATGTTTTTGGTAACAGAAACGCCCTAGCGGAAGTGACGGCATGTTTGCAGGAACGCCTGTACAGGTGGCAGCAGATTGAGTTGTTGTGTGAATTTGCCATAATGAACAATGCTGGATTGCCCAACCTCACTGCCACCTTGTATCCTGAACCCAAATGGATGGTCCTATCAAGAGCGACCATGTCATCCTACCAAATGCCTGTAGGCATTGAAGACATGGAGGATGACCTGCCTTCCATGATGCCACAAAAAATTCCTGGTGAGTATGGTCAACATTGGACTACTGCTCAGAAGGTTGTGATTTCAGATCCCAGAAACGCCAAGCTGCCCCTGCTTGGACCTCGAGCAAGGCCCTTAACTTTTAAACTGCTCTGTTGTATAAATTAAATAAATGTCAAATGTAATGTACTTTCACTTCTGTAAGTCACTATGGATAAGGGCATCTACCACATGACATGAATGTACATGTAAATTAGAGGGAAAATCTCCAGAAGGTCTCACCTCATCTACCAATTCTTACATGCAGTCACAGTTTCTCCACTGAAGCTTTCTCCTCGAACGCTGGTCCGTTCTCGACGAGCTGGTCATATTGTCCAGCCACCTGTTATTCTACCACCTGATCCTGATCTTCTAATCCCGATTCGGCCTCCACTCCCTTGGTACGGTGAGGACGAAGGAGAAGGAATCATTTTCCCTGCTATTGCGAAACAGTAAGGGTTTATTGTAGAGGATTGACTGATGTTGATTGGTAGATTTAAGTTGGTTGTTTAATTGATCTTAATTAATTTATCGCTGTAGTTAGTTTTCTACAGTTATCACTGTAGTTCTATAGTTTTAGGTTAAGCTGAGGTGATATTACTACAGAATACATTTTTGCATGGTCGGCAATTTTATGGTTTGTTTTCAAAATCCTTTGCTCCTATTGTAGAGAGTGTCTAGAGACAGCCTCCTCTCCTGATCCTATTGGATCCACTGTTGGAAAAAAGTACACCAGCCCTGGTTTGGACACTTCACATCGAAAACTATACCGTGACAACTTGGACCTTTTCTCTGATAGTGTCACAAGTAAGATTCAACTTGATGGACAAGAGAACAGCCCTTTGCGCAAGATATCACGAGAGGAACTTGGGCATAATATAAGGGGTGATTCTAGAAAAGTTTCACATGAAGAATTTCATGTTGAATCCAAAACAAGAAAATTATCGAGGGAGGAACCTAAGGTGTCTGCCAAAACTTTGGTGGGTCCTGTGAGTACGATGGAACCTGAGGTTCCCGATGATTTCAAGAAGATTCCAAGGGGCTTACCAATCGAACCTAGTTATTCTTCTATTAAACTGTCCATCAAGGAGAAATTAGATTCCACTGTGGAACCGTACCTTGGAATAAGATACATAGATGATGCTGAGGTAAATGTGGACAGTCTGCGACGAAAGATGTTTAAAGAAAGGAAGGATCCCTCAGATGAGATCCTGTTAAAAATGATTCCGAAAGATGAATGTATGACATGCATCCAAAGTGGAGATCCAGCTCGAGATTTTGATGTACAGATGGACAGTGCTTCACGATTAATGCTTAGAGAGGAAACTCAAAAGGGACATAACCTGTTAGCGGACAAACCATTAGACTCTTGTTCCACAAACCCTTTCAGAGACGAGCATGATAACTCGGTCTCAGTGGATGGACAAAAAGTAAAGGTAAGAGATAATGAAGAGTTGCCCAAAGAAAGATTTTACAGAAAGGTGCTAAGAGGTGAACCAGCTCTGTCCATGAAAAAGGGAAGGCTGTTTAGACGCATTTCCACAGATAGCACTTTTAGCAAAAAGGCAGATGACTTGGATGCTTTAAAGGAAACCCAGCGATCAATGTCTTTAAGAGAGAGAAGAGACAATGCTGTATCCATGAAGCTCTGTAGAGATGAGCACGATGTTGTCACAGAGAGACAAAAACTGTTTCAGGATATCAAGCTAGACAATACTTTGGACACACCCATAGATAAAATCCAGAGAGATGCAGTAGATGTGCCTGTGGAAATTGTCAGACCAAAGATCAGACTTCCAGACCCAGGTCACTTCAGCCAACCTGACCTTACAGTTGGCTCCTTAATGCTCTGGACCCCACCCTCAGACCACCTTAGCCATCTAGTGTATGATGGTATTTTAGAGAAGTCTTATCAGAACCCTCTAAATGTGACAAGTCCTGGAGATCTCAGCCATCCTGCCTCGCTGCCCCCAATCTCCACCTCGTCCCAAAGCCTTGTGAGCAGTGAGGGCAGCAGTTCTACACAATCAGGAAATCTCTCAGCAGCAGAATCCTGCAGTGGAAACAAAGGCAAGAAATCTTTAAAGCTCAAGAACCTGTTCAAGAAAAAGAAAGACAAGGAGAAAGATAAAGACTCAAAACAAGAACATCCACAAGGGGGTTTACTGAAGCTGTGAGTTTGAGTCATTACAAGAAGAACTCAGAGAGAATTAAGACCCAATAATGTTAAAACTTGCGTTAAATATATTAGGAATCCATTCTCTCATGATTTCGTTGATATCCAAACAAATTGTTGGGATCCTTATAGACCCTTTTTCTGTTAGTAAATATAGTGATGTTTTCTTGTGGGCAGAGCTTAGGTGGAGGCAGAAAGATTTCTCTGACCATTGTAACAAACTGCCGCTTGTAGTTTGTTTTTAAACAATGACTGGTCAAAATCTGAATTTATCAGTCTGTGGTATGTCACTCACTGTCCAGGAGCGTGAATGTTATTTGAAAAAATTAACTTTAACAGACGGAACCAGATTGGCCGACCCGTACACGCTCACTCAGTGGATGGACGATGTGACAGGATGACCTCCAGCTGAGTGACCTGACATCTACACCTATCTGATGGAAAAACCCAGCGCTTCTGGTAACTGTAGAGAGGGAGATGACATAAACAGTTTCCTTTGTCTAGTCTCCGGTCGTTAGCTACCAGTTAGCTAACTTCTGATGGGAATGCATAAGAAATATTTAGACACGTAACCAAACCATACACCATACCAATGAAAAACAAGTCTGTTTAACCTTTTCTGATATGAAAAGGTGTGTGCGCTGAAAACGCAAGCATTTCTGATGATTGGTTCTGTCCAGTCCGCTCGTTTTATTGAGTTTAACCAAAGCTGTGGTCTGTTTTTTTTTTTTTGTCTAGTAGTGGAAGGAGGTTTGAGAGAAAACTTCAAATTGGAGTCTGTACTCCATCGATTTTGTCACACAACAACATGACATTTGCGTTCCTAGTGTAGCCAACTCTCTACTGGTTTGCATTGGCCGCCTCCAGTTTTCCCTTTGTTTTGTCTCCAGCTAGTGCTTTGATGTAATCGTGACGTCGGCACAAAAAGAGCCTATTGCCGGCTTCGCCAAATTAACACCGTATTGTTTCCATGGTTATAGTAATAATAAGGGACATTTAATATGGGGACATTTTATAGGTTTTGTAATTTGGGTTCTTTTCCCAAAAATCTTTTTAGTTGTTGAAGTGAAACTCGAGTTTTGAACCTAACCTCTTATCCTGTTGTTTATCAGCAAGAAAAAAACAAACAAAAAAACTTCCAAACACTTTGTTGATTTGCTTTGCTGCAGGTCCTAACGAGTTTTAAAAGAGTTATGGCAGACTTCTATCGTCTGTGTCATTCTTTAACCGTTACTAGAGGGCGTGCCAGTTGCAATGGTAACCCCTGGACGTGGCTATTAATACTACATAGTTTTGTTTTATATTCATAGTTTATTTTAGTGTCTAATTTATTGCACTATTTCAGTTGAGTTCAACCATCACAGATGTGACCTCGCTATAAGCCAGGAGGTGTGTGACGTTGTTTACTTATAAATAGGGTGTAAATTATTAATGAAAGTCTTAAACATTTCAAATTGTTTTGGTCCATAGAAATGCCTGTGATTTGATATAAACTCAGAGAATTTAGAACAGGAATGGACCGGTCTTATTGATGCTTCTATGTGTGGGGCGAAACCTTTAAAGGTTCTCTGCAGACCGCGGAACTGATTCCATGAAGAAGTACCATGAAGCGAAATGCCAGGTTCTAGCTATTAAGAATAAAATCATGAGTAGTGAGTGTGTACCACACACTTACACAGATAGTACACACACTTGTGGTTCTTCAGAGGATCTTTAAGTGTTCAAAGGAACATTCAACGCTCTTAGTCTCCAGAAAAGGAACCATTTCTGTTGTAGGGTTCTGCACAGAGTGTTCAAGGTTTCCCAAAAAGGAACAAGCCTTAAGTCTTCAATTTATTTCAGAGTGTTTATCTAAGGATTTATTTCTACTTTAACAGTGTGTTTAACTGAAATGTCATGAAATAATGTGTCTCCACTGCACAGTGTGTTTACAACGGGTTTATTTGTGTGCTTTTTAAAGAAAGATTTATTTATGTTTACTTGTGCTTTCTGTTTGCTTCTTTCACATTTCAATTTGGTTTGGAGATTTTATAAATTTCAGTTTTCACAAATGCACAAAAGAAAACCTGCACAAACTCATTTTACACTGTTTAAATAAGTCGCACAAATTCGATGAATTTTGCAATTGTCACTTATGTTGCTCCTTTTTATATTTATTTTTCATACAATTCATTTACTTTTGATTGTTAGATCAAGCGTAATACATGTAAAAACCTTGGTGGCTTTGTTTTTAAGCTTAGGACACACACACACACACACACACACACACACACACACACACATTATGGAAACATTTGTGGTTAGAGATCTTTACTTCAAGGCAGATCCTAAGCAGTTTCTGAGAACACACACACACACACACACACACACACACAAAAGGAACAGGAAATCTACAGTGACATGCTGCAGCCTCAGACACACATGAACAATCAGCTTTGTCATGAGTAAAGGTTATATAACTGTCACTTGACACGGATGTTGAATTTAACAATATAAAAACATCAGAGTTCCACTTTGAGACAAAAAAAAATTATATTTGGTTTTTCATTTTTTTGAAATCTGATGTAAAATTCTTACTTACATTAAAGTCCCCTGCTTTCTGTCTTCAGCTGCTGACAGTAACGTTCTATGCCCCTGTACGAATCCGCAAGTAACCGGTCGGTGGTTACATGATAAGTCCCGCCCCTAAGCTCTTAATCCTTAACTGGCTCTGAGCAATCACGAAAAAAATGCTTCAAGCATGCATCTTTTTGTTATGCAGGCTTTGTGTAATAAAATGAATGTGTAGTGGCTTTTTGTTTTTAAGGGCTTTGACAAATCGTGTGTCTGCTAGATCAGAGGAATGAAAATGTCAGAACTGCGTGCTGTAAGCTTGGCTTCCTGCAGCGCCCGGAGTTCTGAGAGCGAGCGAGTGAATGTAGGGGTCTGAGGTCACGCCGTCCATCAGTGAAACAGTAGTGTGAGTGTGTTTATGTTGTGAATGTCGACTGAAACCTCGCAGATGTGCAGCTGTGCATGTTTACAGACATCCTGCAGGTTCCTGTGTTATACTGCTCTTCATGGTATCACTGTCCTGGCTCCAGAAGCTGGACAAGAACCTCACAGTGATGAAGGCAAGTAGGATCTGATGATCCGAGACGAGACTGAAGCTCCTCCAGCTCTGTGTGCAACATGGAGTAGTGACCTTCAGCTAGTGAACATAGCAGATAAATAAAGTAGTGCATCTCTCCACCCCTCTAAAACCCTGAGAGTGTGTGTGCTACAAGACAGGAAAACCACAGAGAAGACCTGCAGGGACACACACACACACACACACACACCCTATATATATATATATGCACATACAGGCGCATGGACAAATACACACACACACACACACACACGCACAAACAAGCCTACACAAACGTGTATGCACACGGACACATGTTTAATCACTGACCTGTATTACACCCTGTAGCTTAAATCCTCTGTCACTCAGGACAGAACGAGGTACAGAAACATGACCCTGGAATTCTACATCATATGACTGGATATATTACTGATCTGTCACCTGACTCTGATCAGTGAGGATGGATTTCATCAAAGATAATTACATAGAACTTTTAAAAATCTGGTGCTGAACGTTACAAATCTGAAGTTTATAAGAATTCAGAAGACGATCCTGATAACGATCAAGTTTTATTTTCTCAGAAATGTTCATTGCTCTGTTTTAAACTGCTGTAGTGGCTTTTTGTTTTCAATGGAAAAAGTGTTTCTTAGCCACAAACATGAATTCACGACCCCCCAAGGTGACAAAAAAATGTTCCACTGGCTCTGACCAATCGTGTCAAAGATCATCAAAGTCATTAGTTGAAAGAGTGAACATCAGAGTTTAACCGCAACCAATGAGCTGCTAGAGAGCAGGTGATATTTTCCACTGACGTGGACCAATCAGATTAAAGAAGACACAACGGCGTGAAAGAGCTTCAGCAGCACGAGCCGCTCGGCACCAGAGTCTGAGATGGAGACATCAAGAGTCGCTCTCATCGCTCTCGTGTGTAAGTCACATTTCACTGCTACACACTTTATACATTTCCAAAGTGTGTGTTGAGTTCTCACTTCTGACTTCTGTATTTACTGTAAAGTCTGATGTTGTGTAGGTGTGTGAGGTTGTGTAGAAGTTTGTACACCTCCTCAGTGGAATGTAAAGTCTGATGTTGTGTAGGTGTGTGAGGTTGTGTAGAAGTTTGTACACCTCCTCAGTGGAATGTAAAGTCTGATGTTGTGTTGCAGGTGTTGTGTTCTCCAGTCAGAAGAGGATCTCTGGAGCAGAAGTGGAGATGAGAGTCAGACCAGGAGACGACGTCACTCTCCACTGTGACTGTGTTATGAAAGGTGGATTTTATCTGGCGTGGTTTAGAAACTGCTCTCATGAGAATCAACCTCGTTTAATGATATTGTATACAGATTTTATAGGTTCTTCTTTTCCACGTTACTCTTTTGTGTTTAATAAGTCCACCAACACGAACGATCTGCTGATTAAAAACATCACAGAATCAGATCAGGGCCTGTACTACTGCGCTCTACATGAGAGAAAAATTACAGATAATAAAGGTGGTTTAATACAAAGCAGTGAAGGGGTATCACTACGGAAACAGATCGACTCGATTCTCTGTACTCGGTAAGATTGTCTAATGATTCTTCCATTTTTTTATTTCATAGTTTTGGTAAAATCCACACATCTTTAAGATTATCTCTGCAAAACGTTTGAAAATTTTTTGGTGACATTTTGAGACTAAAATTGTGTGTGTGTGTGTGTTTTTCTCAGCCGAACCCTGTCTCTGTGTGTGTGATGTGTGTGTATCAGAGGGGAGTGTAAGCTGGAGGCTGGTGTTGAGTGTGTGTGCTGTGTGTGTCCTCCTCTCCTCACTCCTCTCCTCCATCTGTGTGTACTGCCTCTGCACAAACACCACTAAAGGTACTCACACACTCGCTCTCATCACTAACACTCATTCAGCACTGAACACAGGAAGTACGTCTTCTCTCCTCTTTAGACATACAGATTTAAATTCTCTTTGGTAAACAGTGTCACTACTTTAAGATGACATTATTTCATTCACAGCAAGAGTCAGAGCTGATCTGACAGGAAGTGACAGAAGGACGACTCTGAGACGTGAAGAGGTCGGAGAAGATGAGGTTTGTTACGCCTCACTGGACATCCAGAAGCTCGAGAGGAAGAAGATGAAGAGGAAGAAGAGAATTCAGCACTCTGATTTCAGCACATACTCAGAGGTCAGAACTGAGAGAACTGAGAGATGCTGAGGAGGCGTTCATCAATTCTGAACTTTCTGTTACATCACAGTGTTTTATTTTCAACTGTTTTTACTCCTCAATGACTTTAATCCTAAAGACTGAAATGAACTTGAGGTTCTTGAAGTTTGTGTTTGTGCTCATTACTGATGTCTGCTTTATTATTTTTAGATGGATTATAATACTGAACTTGATTAAAATGTTAAAATGAGATTTATTTTAAAATCCCTTATTGTCATATTCTTTCTTATGTGAAAAAAATAAAAACATTATATTCCCGGATTTGTGGAATTCTCTGGTGAAGATGAATAGTGTATCTTAGTTGTGAACATTAACATGATAAGATCCTTCTTTTGTTCTATACGTTGCTCTTTTCTTTACAGATAAGCTTATGGTGAAATTTTAACCTCCCTGTAACGAGTGTATGCAGTCACACTTGTCTGTCACTGTCTGGATGTAGAACCTGCTCAGGGTTAGTTGTTGTGCTGCAGAATGGCAGTAGTGCTGTGAGATTTCAGGATGATTGAGCTACTGGACATTTTCATCTTCTTCCAGAATCAGCATTTTGGACAAAAAGGGTTACGTTTGTCTGGTCTTGGGTGTCCGTGCGTGTGTGTTGCGGGTGTATGTGTGTGTGCGTGTATGTGTGTGTGTGTGTGTGTATATATATATATATGTGTGTGTGTGTGTGTGTGTCCATGGATGCGTGTGTGTCTGTGCGTGTGTGTTTGAGCGTGAGCATGTGTGTGTGTGTGTGTGTGTGTGTGTGTGTGTGTGTGTGTGTTTTTTGGGGTATGTGTGTGTGTCCATGCATGCGTGTGTGCTTGTGTTTGTGTGTGTGTTTGTGCATGCGTGTGTGTGTGTTTGTGTGCCCGCATGTGGCATGTGCTCACTGGCTCCCCTGTAGTCTGGCACTGTTATAACACCATGACTGGGGAACACACACACACACACACACACACAAAATACACTCATCACATCTAATACACACATGCTGAACTTGTTATACACACATTAAAAGCAGACCTGCGAGACCTGGACATTTACATATTTATATTTAATTATAGATATTAACTCTAATAAATACATAAACCAAACATTTAACATTTAAACCAAACACATTTTAATAAGTAATATTTTGTAGGACCAGACATGATTTATTTCATTTCTGATGTTGATCATATTCATGAATAATCTATACTTTATTAATTTGCTAATCAGTCACTATCATCTCCACCATCAACCTCCACCATCACCCCTATAAACCGTTCTGCAGGAATAAACGTCACTTCCGCCGGCAAGTGTGTCACTCCTGCACATCATACTGCACTCATCTTCATCCCATAGTGGGAAAAGAAAGCGGTTCATGCAACACATGCTTCTAGTTTTATTTCAGTATACAACATGGAGTAATGAGACCCTTGGAGGAATAGAAGGATGTATGGCAGCAATCCAAGCAGCTGACCCGGACTTTGTGATGTGACCAGCACTGGACTGCAGTTGGTGGGGACGGGAAGTTCAGTGATGCAAGACCAAAAGCTGGCCAGTGCCGTGAGGAAGACGGTGGGTCCTGCAGGCTGCCAGGAGCTCACAGCCAGAGAAAAACAGCACGTCAAAGCCATTGAGCTTTTCACGAAAGGAGCCTTGCCTAAGGCCTGTGATGTTTGGGAAGATATTCTGGTGGAGCACCCCACAGACATGCTAGCTTTGATGTTTTCCCATGATGGCTTTTTCTATTTAGATGAGCAGACTCAGATGAGAGACTCTGTAGCTAGGGTTCTTCCCCACTGGAAACCACACATGCCTCTCTACAGCTATTTAAAAGGCCTGTATTCATTTGGACTTTTTGAAACTCGTTTCTGTGACCAAGCTGTGAAAGTAGCAAAGGAGGGTCCTGCTTTAACTCGTGAGGATGGATGGTGTGTCCACTCTGTAGCTCATGTCCATGTGATGAAGTCAGAAATAGAGATGGAGCTGAAGTTTATAGGGTGGGGGGCACGGTGGCTTGGTGGCTAGCACATTTGCCTCACACCTCCAGGGTTGGGGGTTCGATTCCCGCCTCCACCGTGTGTGTAGAGTTTGCATGTTCTCCCCGTGCCTCAGGGGTTTACTCTGGGTACTCCGGTTTCCTCCCCCAGTCCAAAGACATGCATTGTAGGTTGATTGGCATCTCTAAATTGTCCGTAGTGTGTGATTGTGTGAGTGAATGAGAGTGTGTGTGTGCCCTGTGTTGGCACTCCATCCTGGGTGTATCCTGCCTTGATGCCCAATGACGCCTGAGATAGACACAGGCTCCCCATGACCCGAGAATAGATCGGATAAGCGGTAGACAATGAATGAATGAAGTTTATGGCATCTACTGAGAAAGACT
Organism: Hemibagrus guttatus; assembly: GCA_033459395.1. Classification (NCBI taxonomy): domain Eukaryota; kingdom Metazoa; phylum Chordata; class Actinopteri; order Siluriformes; family Bagridae; genus Hemibagrus; species Hemibagrus guttatus. The sequence goes on along the minus strand of JAUCMX010000029.1, from coordinate 15,071,597 downwards.
GGGTGGTGTGTGACGTGTTGGCGTGTCACAACTACTGGCACTAGGTGCTTTATCACATTGAGAAGGGAGACTATGAAGCAGCGTTAAAAATCTATGATGAGGTCCCTTCGATGTGTTAACTCAGGAGCCATGCTGGACACAGTGGAAAGAGTGTTACCGGGAGCTGTTGCAGGTGACTGAGCCCCACTCTGAGGACCATACTCTTCTCTTTAATGACCTGAACTTCCTCATGGAGTCTTTGGGCTGCAAAGAAACAGGAATTACACAGTGACCACTGGAGAGCCTGTGAGAGCTGGCAAAAAACCTGAGGAAAACCATCAGCACCAGCTTGCTAGCACTATTGGGTTACCCATGTGTCAGGCCATGGTGGAATATGATGAAGGAAACTACAGCAAGACTGTGGAGCTGCTTAAACCTTTAAGATAACGCTTCGCACAGATAGGGGGCAGTGATGCACAGGGATATTTTCAGCTTCTCATCCATGCAGCAGTGAAGTCCCAAGACAAACACCATCAGATTTTCCACTCTAATTGATCGAAAGGTTTTGACTACATTCCTATAACAGCAGCTCTGGAAATAGTTCTGGCTGCAAGGCAAACCACAGGTTTATATTAATACGCATGTTCTAATACATTAGCGTTTCCATAGTAACAGCTAGCACAGGGAATTTTATGGTGGATGAAGCACATCATTGGAATAGAAAAAGCACGCATTCATTGATGTGGTGAAGTTTCCTGTGACGAGACGTTTAGTTCATATTTTTTAAAGAAGTCTCCAGTTCCCCAGGCTCTGGTTTCTTAGTAACATGACAAGCTGCATTCATTTATTTATTTATTCATTCATTTATTTATTAACGTTGAGTAAAAGAAAAAAGAGAGAGGTAAAAAGAATCTTCATCCGATAGATCGTTAGCATAGCTACCACGGATACTTAACAATAGCATTAGCATTGACGGATTCAGTTATATAACATGTAACTTTTAATATTTAGTAGTGACGTCATGTTTTCAAGTGTAAGCAGTAAGCTCATAGCCAGTACAGTTATTTATCTTTTAATAGTTAACCACAGAGTTTTTTCGACATCATTTTGTCAATAGAACAAAGCATACCCGGAAGTGCTATCAAATGGACTACATTTCCCATCAGGAGGGCACTTCCGCTAATTTACAGTCTAGAACGAGATAACGCTAATAGAAGATGAACCCGACCTACAAGGTAAGCGTATTAATTAAGAAAATTGTTTATTTGTTTCTGGTTTTAAAAATGAGAATAAAAAATAAACAATGCTGTGGAATAAACGCGTGTAAAAAGTTTCAGTAGTTTGTCTAACAGCTGGCTGGATGACTGCGGTGTTAATCCCGTCTCCTCATGAGAGGAAATGTACAGTATAAATCGCAGGTGTTTGTTGTTTTTACTGTAATATCATGTCCTTTAACTATATTGTGTTTCGGAAGATACAGGGATTAGTGTTCTTTTAATCGTATGTTATTTTATTTCATTAAAACCGCCGACTCGCAAGACGCGGTTTGCGCATGCGCGGGACGGAGCGATACAGAACTGTGAACAGGATGAGCAGCAGCTTAAAGTCAGATTATTAAAGTCTTTTAAACATAACACACAGACAGAGTTCAGACAACAAAACATTATTATTATTATTATTATTGTTATTATTATTATTATTATTATTATTATTATTATTATTATCTAGAGCATCTCCATTTAGTGTGCTTTTATCTGTAGTAAACAGCAGTGTTCTGATACACACTGTGTAAATAAATACTTTTATAATAATCTTTAATGTGGCATGATTACAGGATGTGGAACATCATCATGAGCTTCATCTGAGACGCCAGAGATGTAGGTCTAACATCACACAGGAAAGTTGTTTCAAACTGACACACACACACACACACATCAGGGGTTGTGCTTCTAATCTCTACAGAAGAACCTGGGTTCTGAATGAAAATGGTCTTTTGCAATGTAATTTAATTGGAAATTGAATTGTGAATTGAGAGCAAGACTCTGTTTGTCCACTAGGTGGTGGTATTGAGCAATAAAGTCAAAGCCACAAACTGAGTTCCAGGGATTTAATTCATCAGCAAGATAAAAATCTGATGCTGAAATTAAAATAACTAATTCAGTGCTTTTTTATGGGAACGAGGATGAAAGCACTGTGGGAGGGATTCAGTGGTGCAGTGGTAAAGTGTTTGTCTGTCAGTGTGGAGGTTGCCTGGTTGAGAGACTTATGAGAGAGGTGAGTGAGTGGTAAGATGTGGGAATGGGGTAAGATGTGGGAATGGGTGCTGAAAAACACCAGAAATAAATGATAGTTTTTGCATCAATACAGAGGATGCTGTAAAGCCTAAGTTAAACCTCTCTCTACAGGCTGAATAACCCTTTCCTTCTCTGAGGGGCAGCTGCCTGGATTGCTAGGAATATTAAGTAAGGTTAAATGTGTAGGAAAAAATGGATATAGATAAGTATGTTCACTGTGTGATAGTGAAGTATTATAATTACCAATTAAATTACCAATGCTACAGTCAGTGCAGTTGGAAATGTTAACTGTACATTAGTGACCAGTGCAAAACTTGCAGTTTGAGGTAGGAAGGTAAGATAAAGGTGCAGGAGCAGTATGGTTGTCTGCATTAATGTGACACATATGAACACAACAAAGGGGGTTTGTGCATTTGTGTGTTAATGTCCAAGTAGGTGGAGAAGAGACTGTGGTGGGTCCTGCATGTTGTTGATGAGGCCAGTTGCTGAACTTTTTATGGCGTGAGGTTTTTGTCTTGACGAACCGCAGTCTTCTGCAGGAGGGGAGTGCCTTGAAAAGATTGTGTCTACAGTGGATTGTGACAGAAAAGATTGTGTCTACAATCTTAACTGCCCGCTTCACAAGCCCTGAATAGGTGGTAAATTACAGCCAATCTCTTTCTCAGTAGAATAAATGACACTCCGCAGTCTGTTTTTGCCCCTGGTGGTGGCAGCAGCGTACCGGGTGGTGATGAAGGAGGTGAGTATGGATTCGATAATGGAGGTGTAAAAGTGCACCATCACTGTCTCGCTGAGCTTGTTAAGCTGCTGCAAGAAGTACAACTGCTGGTGTGCTTTTTTTATTAAACAGTCTATATGCAGCACCCACTTGTGGCCCTGGGTAATGATGGTTCCCAGGAAGCGGAAGGAGTCCACAGTATTGACTGAAGAGTCATGTAGTGTTATTGGTGTAGGTGGTGCTGGGTTCTTCTGGGCTAAAAACAAACCCTAGCCAGTCGGCTCTCCCGCCCATTATTCTGTCAAACGTTTGCTCATTGGTCTCCAGCGGACCACACGGCGAGAGTTTAGAGACTGCTGTATCCTTGTTTTCACTGAGATGTGGCTCAGCGACAGGGTTCCAGATGCCGCCATTCAGCTACCTTATACCTCACCTCGTTTCGTGTGTGTTAAGGCTCGCTGTGGCAGTGTACGTATTACATCAACACAGAATAGTGCAAGAACTCTGTGCTTGTTTCTAGTTACTGTTTATTGCTAGTGGAGTTTGTGACTGTTAGATGCAGGCAATTTTATTTACCCTTGGGAATGCACCACTGTTTTTGTTTTCAGAATGTACGAAGCTACGGAGGCACTATGTGAACTCTGTGGGGCTATTAGCGATCTGCAGAATGCTTACCCCGATGGACTGTTTATTGTCGCCAGAAAATTCAACCATGCAAATCTCAAATCAGTGCAAAATTCCACCAGCATGTGGACTTTGCAATGAGAACACACTTTGTTGTTTACACAAACATCCCAGGTGCATACTTTGTGGATTCCCACCCACACAGCGGCTACTCAGACAACATTTCTTTTATGCTAATTCCAGCATACAGACTGCTTGTCAGACGCTCTAAACCAGTTCTGAAACGGGTGAAAAACTGGCCAACAGGAGCCACCTCTGTTCTTCAGGTCTGTTTTGAGTGCACTGACTAACATATGTTCAGGGAGGCTGCAACCAACTGTGACTCTATCAACTGACCAACTACATTGGCAAGAGCATTGATGACGTGACCATCCAAGACCATCTCCATATGCTCTGATCAAAAGCCGTGGATGACCGCAATGGGGACAATACGGCCTTAAAAACAGCGAGGGCCAAACTGCCCCGAGCCATCAGAGAGGCAAAACATGCACACGTCCAGAGAATTTATGCTTACTTTCAGGACAGTAGAGACACGCACTTGTGGCAGGGCATACAGGTGATCACAAACTACAAGACCATATCACCTGCCTGTGATAGTGATGCCTCTCTCCCAGATGCGCTGAACGACTTCTACGTACATACAGAACAACCAAATGGCAAGGAAGACCATCCCTCCTCCTAACGACCAGGTGCTCTGCCTATCCACGGCTGATGTGAAGAGAACTCTATGTAGAGTTATCCCATGGCAGTCTGCTGGACCAGACAGCATTCCTGCCAGAGTGCTCAGGGAATGTGCAGAACAGCTAGCGAATGTCTTCACTGACATCTTCAACATTTCCTTGAGCAGCTCCATTGTTCCTGCGTGCCTCAAGTCCATCGTCCCCAAGCTGAAGTAGTCTACGGTTTCCTGTCTCAATGACTATCGTCCCGTCGCACTCACACCCATCGTGATGAAATGCTTCAAGAGGCTCATCATGAGGCACATCAAGACCCAGCTACCACCCTCGCTGGAGCCCTTGCAGTCTGCGTATCATCCTAACCGCTTCACGGACGATGCCATCACCACAACCCTCCATCTGGCCCTCACCCACCTGAACAATAAGGACTCATATGTAGGAATGCTATTCATAGACTTCAGTTCAGCATTCAATACAATCATCCCTCAGGACCTGATTGAGAAACTGAGCCTGCTGGGCCTGAACACCTTCCTCTGAAACTGGATCCTGGACTTCCTGACTGGGAGACCTCAGTCAGTCCAAATTGGGACCAACATCAGCTGGAATTGGGAACTTGAACCACATCACCAAGTTCACCAAAGACAAGACCGTGGTGAGTCTCATCAGCAAGAACGATGAGTCAGCATACAGAGAGGAGGTGCAACAGCTCAGGTGTTGGCCTGCTGTAGAGCCAACAACCTGTCTCTGAACATTGACAAAACTAAACAGTTGGTTGTTGACTTAGAGCACATAGTGGCCATTCTTTGCTGTACATCAAAGGATCCTCCAAATTCATTGGTGTTCATCTAGCAGAGAACTTCACCTGGTCACTCAGCACCAGCTCCATCTGCAAGAAAGCTGCCCAGAGGAGCCCAGCACTCTAACCACTCCACCAAAAGGAGTACTGGTGCTGTTTGGACTTTTGTCTTAATTAATGGTTGCGCAGGAGGCAGGGACATGTTTAAAGATTAAAAAAAGCCACCCAACACTTGACCCAGGGACCACATCCACCAGAGTCCATGATTCTAATCATTACATCACAGCATTATCTGCTTATTGCAAGGAGGAGTGGGCAAAATCCCCAAAGACAGATGTGAGAGACTGGTCAGTGGTTACAGAAGACGTTTGGTTGAAGTAATGGCTGCAAAAGGAGGTGCCACAAGCTACTAAATAAAAGGCTTCACTTACTTTTGCACCTACAATAATTCAATCTTTCATGTAGTTTTTTGGCTACTTGCAAAATTCCCTCTTAACAAACATATGCAATTGATCAACATACATCTGACTTTAAATTTTTAAAAAGCAGGTGATGATAAAAAAAAGAAAATCAAGGTAAAACAACAGTCTAAACAGCTCAAGGGGTTCACAAACTTTCAAGCAGCTCTGTATGTATATAGGCACAAGTGCAATACTGTTGCATCTTATTTCATCAAACCACACTTCATACCTTGCTCCTGAGCTGCACATTTTGCGCATGTTTGTATATGCCTCCTTTTACATGAGTGTTTATATTTACCTGCTTATATCTGATATTTCTATATTTTTCTATATTATAATTTATGTCTGTGTATTCTCCAGCATGTGAGCATGCTTGGCAATAAAGCACATTCTGATTCTGATTTGTCTCATTTTTCCCAGACCTACATGCCGAGGTGTTGAGGTGTGGGAAGGGGCTCATCAATGAGGTCTGAAGGTCTGGTGCCACAAAGCCAGACGGCCCATGCCATCGGCCGTTTCATGACTGAATTTGGTTGCCACGGAGAGGCGATCTGACAGAGATAAAAAAAAAGGGACAAAGACATTCTTTTAGATGCCCTGATGTCTCCTAAGTGCCTGTTCTTCCTTCTCTGCAGTGAGGAGCTAGAGCTATCAACCAGTAGCCACCATATCTGGCCTGGCCTGGTGAGGCAGGAAATTATTTCTCTTTTCCCTTAAGAATGGTGCTCCTTGGGATATTCTGTCAGGAGTAGCCTCCTCTTTCAGGTGCAGGGGCGATTCTCCACCCCTGCCCTGAGATTTAGAACTTCTGGTCTGGCCCCTGAGGGGGACCAGCTCCTAGGTTGCAACCAAGGTTGTGGAGACTTTTTTGAACTTTCACCCCTAGTGAAATCGGCGCTGTCAGGATCTAATTCACTGCACTGTTATTACAGTGCTAGATTTCCTGCAGAAATGCACCATTGAGGGCAGCCATTGCTGTGAATCATTTGCCTGTTTTTTGGTCTCTCACTTTCTGCATGGTGCCAGGCAGCTGAGGTTTCCCTTTAGACTGTGACCTTTCAGTGGTCTAACCCTGGGACCTTTCAGTGGTCTTGGAGGGGCTTCTCCAAGCCCCCTTTGAGCCAATGGAGGGTTTGCCTCTGAGGAGTTTATGACCCTGGAAACAGCTCTGCTATAAGCCAGTTGTCCAGCCTTTTTGCAGGCCTTCTGCCCTCTGCCCCACGAGTTGGAGGAGCAGGAGAGACTGCACCTGGTGTGCCCAGTTCAGGTTCATAGGACTTGCGCCTATTGCTTGAGCGCATGGCATAAGTCCACTCCCTTTTCGCCTGCTTTGGTGGCCACACCAAAAGCAGTCCGGTCTCCAAGCACCAACTTGTGCTTAGTAGTGGTAGGCCTATGAGGTGCGCTTTGTGGTTTTGCCACTAGAGATTACAGCTCACTGTCCAGCCTGCTACGGCAGGTTGGTCTTTTCCACACATCCTCATCAGGTTCTATAACCTGGACCCCCCCTTCCTGTGTCCTGGGTCTTACAGGGCTAATGAAGCTCTGCTCCTGGCTCATTTGTGCTTATTCACGACCTCTGGGACATCTCACGACATGTTGCGGTGTTGGTATTAGCATTCCCATAGTGTCAGCCATGGTGCAGCGTTGAGTTCCCTTGAAAGGGAACTACACCAGGTTACATATGTAACCCAGTTCCCTGAGAAGGGAACGAGATACTGCATCACTAGCCACACCCTGGGTGTCCACTCGTGCTTCTTTCAGACAAGTAGAAGTTGAATTTAATTGTGATATAGATGCCCTTTTATTGTCTTGCTTGTGCACTCCGCCTTGTCACACATCCTACCCGAGAAAAATCAGCATGATTTTACACAGAGTTTCAGACACAACATCCACTTAGAAGCGTTTCCATGGTGTCAGCCATGATGCAGCACTTTGTTTCCTTCTCAGGTACATAACCTGGTGTAGTTTTCTGTTTTGCTGCTCACATGTTTACACTGCCCTGTGTGTGTGTTTTCAGACTAATAGAGATGCTTTATACTGAATAGAGAGGATCCTGTTATTAATTTGTACCACAGGTTAGAGTTTGGGTCATAAATTTGATGTAGAACCACAACACTCAGCACAGATAAACGGTACTGTGCAAAGTGTATGCTGTAAAGAAACAGCTGTGTAGGAGTTTAAAGAACTGGGTGAGGAACAGATAAACTCTGCTACTGAGGTAATGTTGTGAAAGACAGTTTTGTGTCACAGGTCATACACCAGCAACAAGGTTATTTCTACTGCATCAGTAAGCTCTCCCAGGCAAAGACTTCAAAGCTGACTGGTATTTGAAAACGTGCTCTTCAAGCTATTTTGAAGAAGCAATGTTGAGGAGCATAGACACAGTGGTCATCCAATGAAACTTAATGCAGCAGATGAAAGACATATCATACTTCCCTTCCGCATATGAAGATGTCCAGCAGTGGCATCAGCAAAGAACTGACAGAAACCAGTGGGACTCAGGTAGACCCATGTACTGTTCAGAGAAATCTGGCCAGAAGTGGTGTTCATGGAAGAATTGTGGCAAAAAAGCCATAACTCAAGGCAACATGGAAACAAGGCTAAGTGACTCAACTATGCACCAAAACAGAAACTACGGTGCAGAAAAATGGCAACAGGTCTCACTTTTACCCAGCTTGCTCCACCCATTTTAGCCACTCCCTGGAACATTTTAGCGACCCAATTAACACAATGGAACCACCCCTTTTAACATAGAAACCACCTGTTAATACACTAGGAACTGACAACCTTTATGACCTCATATTATGACCGTGATATACTTTTTGTCTTAGGAATTCTTTCTGTAGTGTTTCAATGAACATGTGTCGAACACAGACACTTGATGACCATTTCATCTTCTGTAATTTAGATAACCATTTTCATAATAAACTCGCAAAACCGCCAGTGAACTCGTCAACCACCACATCTGTTTCTTCTGATGTCTTTTGTTTACTCATAAATAACTGAATATTACACCTTTCTTCTGTATAAATACTCACTGTTCATCTTGGTAAAATTTGAACAGTTTTGCTATTCAATCACTGTCTCTGTGTGGTTCTTTGACAAAAAGCTTCCCTGATATAAGTAGAGGCAATGGCAGCAGCGTGGCTCAGGTTTCTTCTCTGAGTGAAACTGAAAATTCAAATAGTATCCCTCCCAGTTGACAAGGTGCTGGAATTGACCTCTTTGTCCTGTGAATCCAGGAGCAAATGTACTAGGTAAACGTGATGCCACAGCTGGAAGCATGCACTTCCACATTGTGGATATTGGGGTCCAGGTGTTGCAGGACGGAGACAATAGTGAAACATCACTTCTGTTCTTTGAATGGTCTTTGGGCGGAGTCTGGCCAGTGTAGTTTTCTCAGTTTGCTGTAAAAGATCCCTTTTACAAATTCTTGGAAAACCACAGGCACGTAGGTCAAGCCATGTGGCATTACAAAATATTCATATTGCCCCCTGGTGGTGTGGAAGGCTGTTTGCCACTCACCTCCCTCCTTGATCTGGATCAGGTTGTAGGTGCTCCGCAGATCTAGTTTGGTGAAAAAATGGGCCCCTTTGAGTTATTCCAAAGCTGGAGGAACAAGGGGAATGGGGTATGGGTTGGGTACCAGATCATTATGGAAATGTCATGGTCTTTGGGAATATGTACCACATTGGTGGTTTTTGTATTCGGGTTGGGATGTGCTGGTTTGAGAAGAGAGACATGGAAGGTGGGAGAGATGCAGCAGGAGGAGGGTAGTTAATGGCAGTAGGGTACCAGATTGACTTGTCTTTATATTTTAATTTGCCCAATAATTTGGGGACTCAACATTTTGCATGGAAGCTTAAGCTTGAGATTTCTTGTTGATAGCTAGACAGTTTAGCCGGCTTGAAGTGGAGGGTGAGGGCACCTCTGACGATTGGCCAGAAGGCACTGCCAAAGCACAGCCCTCTGGAGAGGAACATGGTCACTTTCCCATATCGCTTGGCTGCGGTGAATCCAGTCATCCACAGCCAGGCCATCGGACGGCTCTCCCAACCATGGTAAGAGGGGTGGCTCGTAGCCCAGGAGTTCTGAGCATATTCGGCCCATAGTAAGAACTTTTCTGCACTGTTGCTGCTCCTGACTGCAGTAAATCCTCAACTACCCGCCAAGTTCCTGATTCAGCTTGTCCATGCTGGGGGTGATAGCTGGAGGTCAGGCTGATATTTATCCTCAGCTGTTTACAGAAAGCTTTCCACACTCATGAGGTTTGTGAACTGGGGGCCCTGGGCTGAGACTATATTTTTGGTGAGGGTGTATCTGTGGAACACTTGGTGGAACAGTTTTTGATAGGTATCAGATGCGATGCTTTTGAGAAACGATCGATGATCAAAATTGTGGTGTAACAATTACAGTTGGACAGGTCTGTGACAAAGTCTATGAGGAGGGACCATGGACATCGTGGTATAGAGGGGAAGTTTCAGTATCCTGGCTGGCAGCAGTGAGTGGCCTTGGACTGTGTGCACACTGAGCATGCTTTGCCAAAGTTTTCCACATTCTGAGCCAGGGAGGGCCAACAGAAGGTGTTTTTCTACCAGGAACATGGTAGTCTGAATGCCGCGGTGCCCAGAACTGCGGGATGTGTGCACCCACTGTATCACTCTGGAGCGCTGGGGAATGGGCACATACTGCTTGTCTGGAGGGCATTCTGGTGGGTGGCCCTCTGTCTGTTGGGCCTGTGAACCTCTTTCAAAAGGTCCCAGCGGAGAGGTGCAATCACAATGGTGGATGGCAAAATGGGTTCATGGTTCAGGGGCTGGTTGACCGGATCATGGTGGCACGAAAGGGCATCAGCCTTGCTGCTGGTGCAGGGAGTTGTCTAGATAAATAGCTTCGGTGATATACTGGGATAGTGGCATATCCACGTTCCTACATGCTAATTAAAATTAAAATTTTTATTTGTTACATACACAACCATACACAGTATGATATGCAGTGAAATACTTACACGACTGTTTTTGACCTTGAAAAGGAAAAAGGAAATAAGGAGGCAAAATACCAGTCGGAAGAATAAATATAAAATCTACAATTTAGTTATCATGTAATAAAACAAAATATAGTAGAGATATACAAAAATATATAAAATTGTGAAAAACTAAGAATTGTATAAATAAACTGTATAAGAAGAGGGGGACAAGAAGCCTTTATTATTGCCACACATACATTACAGCACAGTGGAATACTTTTCTTCACATATCCCAGCTGAGGAAGTTAGGGTCAGAGCACAGGGGCAGCTATGATACAGCACCCCTGGAGCAGAGAGGGTTAAGGGCCTTGCTCAATTGCCCAACAGTGAAACTTGGAGGTGCTGGGGCTTGAACCCCGATAAACAACCCACATGAGCCACCACTGCCCACTAAGTATGTGCAATGTTCAGACAGCAGCAGTACGGGTGGTCATGGAGTGTGAAATGAAATGATGAGCAGCAATGGTATTGTCCAACTTCAAAGAGTAGTAGTGCAATAATAGTCCTCTTTCTATATGTAAACAGAACCAGAAATATATATATATGTTGTGTACTTTAGTCCTGTGCACTGTGCAAATGTTCAAAGTGGTAGGTTTTGGTGTGTTCCAACACATGTGTGAAGGAGCATAGCAAGTCCAATCAGTTGAGTCCTATGTGGAGTTCTGGTTGAGAGTCAATATAGCCTGCGGGAAGAAGCTTCTCCTCAGTCTCTCTGTGTTGGCCTTCAGGGAGCAGAAGTGCTTTCCGGACCGTAACCGAGAGAACAGTCTGTTGTTGGTGTGGCCTTGGTCCAGCACCGCTTGTTGTAGATTGAGTGCAGGTCAGGGAGCTTGGTACAGATGATGTGCTCAGCTGATCACACCACCCTCTGAAGAGCTCATCTGTCCTACATGATGCTGTTCCCGAACCACGTTGCCTGCTTTGTTTCATCTGCTGGTAATGAGCAGGTAATGTCCTGAACATAACCATGTAATCTGTCGCTGAGTCCGTACCCTAGTGCAGCTGTAGGAGCGTTATTGAGACATCTCTCCCCCCTGCTGGGTATTTGAACATTTCATGCATCAGTTAGGAAAAGTGAATAAAAGATTTGTGTACCTATGGATCAGAGTCCAACACTGTGGAAGCCCAGTCCAGTGCTCTCCACGTGAGAAGTGACATGAGAAAGGCACATTTAGTAATCTCCTCCTGATAGGCACCTAGCTGGTAAGAATTGAAGAATACACACACACGAGTTATGGAAACATTTCTGGTTAGAGATGTTCACTTCATAGACCAACTGAGTCTAAGCAGCTTCTTAGAACACACACGCACAGAGACTAGAACAGGAAATCCACAGTGACACCCTGCAGCCTCAGACACACATGAACAATCAGCTCTGCCATGAGTAAAGGTGCTATCACTGTCCTGGCAGCCTAATCTGGAGAAGCTTCACAGTGCCACTGGATGAAGGCAAGTAGGATCTGATGATCCAAGATGATACTGAAACTCCTCCATCCTGCAGCTCTGTGTGCAACATGGAGTAGTGACCTTCAGCTAGTGAACATAGCAGATAAATAAAGTGGTGCATCTCTCCACCCCTCTGAAACCCTGAGAGTGTGTGTGCTACAAGACAGGAAAACAACAGAGAAGTCCTGCAGCACACGCACACATGTACACACACACACAAACACACACTCATAAACACACATATGCACACAACACACACACACAATTTTAATCACTGACCTTAGATCTGCTCTACACTCTGCAGACTGAACGTTTGAGCCGTCCAAAGCGATAGAACGGATCTGACTTCAACATTTGATGTGAAAAGTGAGCACACGCTTCCTTCCTCAGTCAGGACATGAAAGCAGTCTGCTGTGGTCCAACAAACCCTGCCCAGTGAATGCAGCATGGATTTCTCCTGCTCTTGTCCATCAAGTCAAGTCAAGAAGCTTTTATTGTCATTCCAACCACATATAGCTGACGCAGTATATAGTGAAATGAGACAACGTTTCTCCACCCTGGTGCTACATTAAAACAACATACAACATGTATTTACAAAAACTTGAACAACAACACAGAGCTAGGACAGAAGTTTGTTCTAGCTACATGAAGTGCAAAGTGTGCAAACAGATTCAAACAGTGCAAAGACAAAGTACAAAAAGAACACAGACAGAACACAAAAATGTGCAATGGGCATGACGGAAAGTGATGTGAAATACATATATGTTTGTAACCATATACATAGCCGCATGTCCATTTGTAGTGTGCAAAAATATATTACATTTATTTACAAAAAATATGTAATAAATATATATAATATATATTTATTACATATTTATTGTAAATAAATGTAATATATTTTTGCACATATATAATCCCCTCCTTGAACCGCCACCTTATTGTGGTGGAGGGGTTTGAGTACCCGAATGAACCTAGGAGCCATGTTGTCAGGGGCCAAGTGCTGCTGGTAGGGTCTCCCAAGGCAAACGGGTTCTAGGTGATGGGTCAGACTAAGAGCGGTTCAAGACTCTTATGGAAATAATATCAAGGACTGTTACGTCGCCCGGACTGGCGTCACCGGGGCCCCACCCCGGAGCCAGGCCTGGGGTTGGGGCACGCAGGCGAGCGCCTGGTGGCCGAGTCTTTGCCTGCGGGACTTGGCCGGGCACAGCCCGAAGAAAAGACGTAGGCCCACCTTCCCGTAGGCCCACCACCCGCAGGAAGGAGCATAAGGGTCCAGTGCCATGTGTTTTGGGTAGCAGTCATGGGCGGGGGCCCCGACGAACCAAACCCTGGACAAAGAATCTGGCTTTTGGGACATGGAATGTCACCTCACTGGGGGGGAAGGAGCCTGAGCTGGTGAGGGAGGTCGAGCGGTACCGGCTAGAGATAGTCGGGCTTGCCTCCACACACAGCCTGGGCTCCGGAATCCAACTCCTTGAGAGAGGTTGGACCCTCTTCTCTGGAGTGCCCCATGGTGATATTGCTTATAGCCCCCCAGCTCAGCCGCCATGTGCTGGAGTTTTCCCCAGTAAACGAGAGGGTTGTTTCCCTGCGCCTTCGGGCCGGGGATAGGTGTCTCACTGTTGTTTCGGCTTATGGGCTGAACGGCAGTGTGGAGTACCCAACCTTCTTGGAGACCCTGCGAGGGGTGCTGGAAGGTGCTCCGACTGGGGACTCCATAGTTTTGCTGGGGACATCAACGCCCATGTGGGCAATGACAGTGATACCTGGAGGGGCATGATTGGGAGGAACGGCCCCCCCTGATCTGAACTTGAGTGGTGTCCTGTTGCTGGACTTCTGTGCTAGTCACAGCCTGTCCATAACAAACACCATGTTCAAGCATAAGGGTGCCCATCAGTACACGTGGTACCAGGACACCCTAGGCCAGAGATCAATGATCGACCTTGTGATCGTGTCATCTGACCTTCGGCCGCATGTCTTGGACACTCGGGTGAAGAGAGAGGCGGAGCTGTCAACTGATCACCACCTGGTGGTGAGTTGGATCCGCTTATGGAGGAGGATGCCGGACAGACTTGGCAGGCCCAAACGTATTGTGAGGGTCTGTTGGGAATGTCTTGCTGATCCCTCTGTCAGGGGGGTCTTCAACTCCCACCTCCGGGAGAGTTTCAACCAGATCCCGAGGGAGGTTGGGGACATTGAGTCTGAGTGGACCACGTTCTCCTCCTCCATTGTTGACGCAGCCATCCGGAGCTGTGGCCGTAAGGTCTCTGGTGCCGGTCGCGGCGGCAATCCCCGAACACAGTGGTGGACACTGGAAGTAAGGGATGCCGTCAAGCTGAAGAAAGGAGTCTTATCGAGCCTGGTTGGCTCGGGGTACTCCGGAGGCAGCTGAGGCATACCGGCAGGCCAAGCGAACTACAGCCTTGGTGGTCTCGGAAGCAAAAACTCGGGTCTGGGAGGAGTTCGGTGAGGCCATGGAGAAGGACTATCGGACGGCCTCGGGGAAATTCTGGCAGACCGTTCGGCGCCTCAGAAGGGGTAAGCAGCTCTCTGCCAACACTGTTTACGGTGGAGGTGGAGAGTTGCTGGTCTCGACTGGGGATATTGTCGGACGGTGAAAGGAATACTTCGAGGATCTCCTCAACCCCACTGACACGCCTTCCATAGAGGAACCAGAGGCAGAGGACTCAGAGGTAGATTCATTCATCACTCAAGCTGAGGTCACTGAGGTAGTTCAGCAGCTCCTTGGTGGCAAGGCACCGGGGGTGGATGAGATTTGCCCTGAGTACCTTAAGTCTCTGGATGTTGTGGGGCTGTCTTGGCTGACACGTCTCTGCAACATAGCGTGGCGGTCAGGGACAGTGCCTCTGGACTGGGCGACCGGGGTGGTGGTCCCTCTTTTTAAGAAGGGGGACCGGAGGGTGTGTTCCAACTATAGGGGGATCATACTCCTCAGCCTCCCAGGGAAAGTCTATTCCAGAGTACTGGAGAGGAGAGTCTGACCGTTAGTCAAACCTCGGATACAGGAGGAGCAATGTGGTTTTCAACCTAGTCGTGGAACACTGGACCAGCTCTATACTCTCCACAGGGTGCTCGATGGTTCGTGGGAGTTTGCCCAATCAGTCCACATGTGTTTTGTGGACTTGGAGAAGGCTTTCGACCGTGTCCCTCGTGGCATTCTGTGGGAGGTGCTCTGGGAGTACGGGGTCCGTGGCCCTCTGTTAAGGGCTGTTCAGTCTCTGTATAACAGGGCTGTCCTTTGTCACCGGTTCTGTTTATTGTTTTTATGGACAGAATTTCTAGGCGCAGCCAGGGGCTGGAGGGAGTCCAGTTTGGGGACCACAGGATTTCATCGCTGAGTTTTGCAGATGATGTTGTCCTGTTGGCTCCTTCAAGCCTGGACTTACAGCATGCACTGGGACGTTTTGCAGCTGAGTGTGAAGCGGCTGGGATGAGGGTCAGCACCTCCAAATCGGAGGCCATGGTTCTCGACCGGAAAAAGGTGGCTTGCACCCTTCAGGTTGGAGGGGAGGTCCTTCCTCAAGTGGAGGAGTTTAAGTATCTTGGGGTCTTGTTCACAAGTGAGGGAAGGATGGATCGTGAGATTGACAGACGGATCGGTGTGGCGGCAGCAGTAATGCGGTCTATGTACCGGTCTGTTGTGGTGAAGAAGGAGCTGAGCCGGAAGGCGAAGCTCTCGATTTACCAGTCAATCTACGTTCCTACTTTCACCTATGGTCATGAGCTCTGGGTCACGACCGAAAGGGTAAGATCCTGGATACAAGAGGCCGAAATGATCTTCCTCCGTAGGGTGGCGGGGCGCTCCCTTAGAGATAGGGTAAGGAGCTCTGTCACCCGGGAGGAGCTCGGAGTAGAGCCGCTGCTCCTCCACATCGAAAGGCGGCAGTTGGGGTGGCTCGGGTATCTGTTTCGGATGCCTCCAGGACGTCTCCCTGGGGAGGTGTTCTGGGCATGCCCCACCGGGAAGAGGCCCCGGGGAAGACCCAGGACACGCTGGAGAGACTATGTCTCTCGGCTGTCCTGGGAACGCCTCGGGGTCCCTCTGGAAGAGCTGGAGGAAGTGTCTGGGGAGAGGGAGGTCTGGGCATACGTACTTAGACTGCTGCCCCCGCGACCCGGCTCCGGATAAGCGGAAGACAATGAATGAATGAATGAATATATATAATAATAAATAAATAAATATATATATATATATATATATATATATATATATATATATATATATATATATATATATATATATATATAATAAATAAATATATTTACAATATATTTTCATGCAGCAGTTAAAGTAGTGCAAATAAGTAATCATTTATAACAGCGATTGAGGTAGTGCAAATAGAAGGTAGCATTATATTGAGAGTCTGGGTGTTGAGGTGCCTGATGGTTTGTGGAAAGAAACTGTTACACAGTCTGTACTGTTATACAGTCTCTTGTGAGGGCCCGAATGCTTCGGTACCTCTTTCCAGATGGCAGGAGGGTGAAGAGTGTGTGTGAGGGGTGTGTGGGGTCATCCACAATGTTGTTTGCTTTTCAAATGCAGCGTGTGGTGTACATGTCCATGATAGAGGGAAGAGAGACTACAATGATCTTCTCAGCTGTCCTCACTATACGCTGCAGGGTCTTGCGATCCGAGGCGGTGCAATTTCCAAACCAGGCAGTGATGCAGCTGCTCAGGACGCTCTCGATGTTCCCTCTGTAGAACATGGTCAGGATGGGGGGAGGTAGATGGGCTTTCCTCAGCCTCTGCAGGAAGTAGAGGCACTGCTGGGCTTTCTTGGTGATGGAGGTGGTGTTGAGTGACCAGGTTAAGTTCTCTGCTAGATGTACACCAAGGAATTTGTGGAGAATGGTCACTCTGCGCTCTCCTAAAGTCAACAACCATCTCTTTAGTCTTTTCGACATTCAGAGACAGGCTGTTGGCTTTACACCAGGCTGTTAGTCGTTGCACCTTCTCTTTGTACGCTGACTCGTTCTTGCTGATGAGACCCACCACGGTCGTGTCATCGGCAAACTTGACGATGTGGTTCAAACTGTGCATTGCTGCACAGTCGTGAGTCAACAAAGTGAACAGCAGTGGGCTGAGCACACAGCCCTGAGGGGCTCCAGTGCTCAGTGTGGTGGTGCTGGAGAAACTGTTCCCGATTCGGACTGACAGGGCTCCCATTCAGGAAGTCCAGGATCCAGTTACAGAGAGAGGTGTTCAGGCCCAACAGGCTCAGTTTCTCAGTCATGTGCTGAGGAATGATTGTGTTGAATGCTGAACTGAAGTCTGTGAACAGCATTCGTACATATGTGTCCTTATTGTCCAGGTGTGCGAGGGACAGATGAAGAGTTGTGGTGATGGCATCATTCGTGGAGCGATTTGGACTATATGCAATGGACGATACGCAATCTTCAGCATGGGGATGATGGTCATTGTCTTGTCCTGTCTCCTCACATCAGCCGTGGAAAGATAGAGCACCTGGTCGTTAGGTGGAGGGATGGTCTTCCCTGCTGCTATGTTGTTCTGTGCCTCAAACCGAGCATAGAAGTCATTCAGCACATCTGGGAGGGAGGCGTCTCTGTCACAGGCAGATGGTGTGGTCTTGTAGTTTGTGGTCGCCTGCATGCCCTGACACATGCGCCGGGAGTCTCTGCTGTCTTGAAAGTGGCCGTGGATTCTTTGGGCGTGCATGCGCTTCGCCTCTCTGATGGCTCGGGACAGTTTGGCCCTTGCTGTTCTTAAGGCCGTCTTATCCCCAGTTCTGAAGGCAGAGTATCTCGACTTCAGGAGAGCACGCACTACTGCAGTCATCCACCGTTTCTGGTTGGAGCATGTGGTGATGTTCTTGGAGACGGTCACGTCATCAATGCACTTTCCGATGTAGCTGGTCAGTGATGTCGTGTACTCTTCCAAGTTGATAGAGTTGCCATTGGTTGCAGCCTCCCTGAACATCTTCCAGTCAATGCACTCACAACAGTCCTGAAGAGCAGAGATGGCTCCTGCTGGCCAGATTTTAACCTGTTTCAGAACCGGTTTAGAGCGTCTGACGAGCAGTCTGTATGCTGGAATCAACATAACAGAGATGTGGTCTGAGTAGCCAATGTGGGGGCGGGGCTCCGCACGATACGCGCCAGGAATGTTTGTATAAACAAGATCCAGCGTGTTCGTGCCTCTCGTGGCAAAGTGCACATGCTGATGGAATTTAGGGAGAACAGACTTTATATTTGCATGATTGAAATCTCCGGCGATAATAAACAGTCCGTCGGGGTGACCATTCTGCAGCTCGCTAATAGCACCGTAAAGCTCACACAGAGCCTCTTTAGCATTAGCACTGGAGGGAATGTACACTCCGAAAATGAAAGCGGTGGTGAATTCCCATGGTAAATAAAATGGCCTGCATCTAACAGTCACAAACTCAACTAGCGATGAATAGTAGCTAGAAACAAGCACAGAGTTCTTGCACCAATCCATGTTGATGTAAACACACACACTGCCACCGAGAGTCTTACCGCACAGAGCAGCATTTCTGTCAGCACGAAATACAGTTAGCCCGTCTAGCTGAAGGGTGGCGTCCAGAACTCTGTCGCTGAGCCACATCTCCATAAAAACAAAAACGCAGCAGTCTCTGTACTCACGCTGTGTAGTTTGCTGGAGTCGGATGTAGTCCAGTTTATTATCCAGGGAGCAGACATTGGATAGGATGATGGAGGAGAGAGACAGCCAGCTAGGGTTTGTTTTTAGCCTAGCACGAACACCCACCCATTTTCCGTGCTTCCACTTCCTCGAGCACCGCTTGCAATGTCCTAACTCCTGGCCACCGTCATCAGGCGTCGCCAAGGACTGAGGGCCTGGTCTTCACAGCAAGCTGAGGTCACAAAGTTTTTTAAGTACATCATCATCATGCAGGTTGGTAATTGCATGATTAATGTACTGTAAGAGAGTCTGGCGATCGTATGCATAAACACCACTATCTTTGGTGTCCATGCACTTTGATATTTGGGCTAAAAAACACAGAAATAGCACCATTTTTGATCCGGAGTGGCTGCTACTGCCACACCGCCATCTTGAAACACTATCAGCATCACAACTGAGCAGCTAACCATCAGAAGTCTTGATGCTCCTTGAGGAATTCTCATCTTCTCTCACCTGTGCTTAACAATTTTGACTCAGCTTTTTGTGTCCATAAAAACCCTCTTTAGGCCTGAAGAAGCTCAGATAGAAGATCATATGGTATCCTGCACTGACTCTGATGGGAGATCCAGACATGATCTAGATCTATTAGAAGAACGATTAAAAGAGTATGAAGTGAAGAGATGTGTATAAGGATGAGAGCCAGTTCAGTCAGCCTGCCTGATTTGTGGAATTCTCTTGTGAAGATGAATCCTGTATTTTAATTGTGAACATTAACATGACAAGAGCAGAACACAAACACAAGTCACACCTCTGTCACCTGCTTTAGCTCTACATGTTGCTCGTATATTTACAGATAAGCTTATGCTGAAATTTAAATCTTCCTGTAACGAGTGTGTGCAGTCGCACTTGTCTGTCACTGTCTGGGTGCAGAACCTGCTCAGGATCTGCTCTAAGGAGGGCTTGATCTCATCCAGCATTGTGCTGCAGAATGGCTGTAGTGCTGTGAGATTTCAGGACGATTCCAGAATCTGCTTTTTGGACAAAATGGGTTAAGTTTGTCTGGTCTTGGGGGTATGTAATCCACCCTAGTAGTCTGATTTTTGAGTGCCTCGTGTTTTCCTATCTCAAGGACATTACAGATCCTCTCCTGCATCCACTACAGTTCGCCTACAGATCTGTATCTGGATTCCCCAGGATCCTATGCCAGGATACTGTTTATGGACTTTAGTTCCGCTTTTAACACGATCGTCCCAGCTCTGCTCAGAGACAAGCTCTTCCAGCTGAATGTGCCTGACTCCATGTGCAGTTGGATCACGGATTTCCTGACAGACAGAAGGCAGTTTGTTAGGCTGGGAACGCATGTCTCTGACCTCCAGCACATCAGCACTGGATCCCCCCAAGGGATGTCCTTTCTCCTCTGCTATTCTCCCTTTATACCAACGGCTGCTCATCTGGTCACCAGTCTGTGAAACTCCTGAAGTTTGCTGACCACACCACGCTCGGCATACAGGGGTGAGATGGATCTTTTGGGTTGTCATGGTGCAGCATGAACAACCTGGAGTTCAACTCTCTAAAGACAGTGGAGATGATAGTGGACTTCAGGAAGGACCCAGCCCCCCTCCCCCCGTCATCCTCTGTGACTCTCCTGTGACATCTGTCGAGTCCCTACCCGTTTCCTAGGCACCACCATCACCAAGGAGCTCAAGTGGGAGCAGAACATCAGCTCCCTCACCAAGAAGGCTCAGCAGAGGATGTATTTCCTGTGGCAGCTAAAAAACGTTTCTCCTCCCTGTGAAGATGTTGGTTAACTTCTACACTGTCATCATCGAATCTAGCCTCACATCCTCCATCACGGTCTGGTTTGCTGCAGCTACAGCCAGGGACAAGGTCAAACTGCAGCATGTCATCCACTCAGCTGAGAAGGTGATTGGCTGCAGTCTCCCATCTCTCCAAGAGCTGTAGGGCCTCCAGGTCCTGGAGACATGCAGCCAAGATCGCAGCCAACCCCTCTCATCCTGAAAATGAACTCTTTCAGTCCCTCCCCTCTAGCAAGAGGCTCCGGTCCATCAGGACCAGGACCTCACGCCACAAGAATAGTTTATTTCCCACTGCAGTCAGTCTGCTGAACAGTGCCCCACTTACCCCCAGATGACCCCCCCCAAGAACTTACAGACACTCTCAACATTTCACATTCTAAATTGCACTACTTCTTTTGCAAACTCAAATTTCTGTATACAATATTTATTTCATTCTCGATTGTACATACTGGATATATATGTTTGGACAGTCACTTTCACTTAAACTTTACATTCTACATTGCTCTTCTTTTCATGCACATTCAAACTTCTGTGTACATATTTATTAGCATTCTCAATTGTGTACATACCTTTTTCTGTATATATGTTTGGACAGTCTCCTTTTAATTTCACTTACACGTTTACATTGTAAATTGCAACACGTAAGTCACTTGCTGTTAACAGTTTTATTTAATTTATTCTAGTTTATTTTATTATTTTAAAATTTTATCTGTGTATATGTTTGCACCTGACAAAGGGTTTGCGAACCCTTTGCTGTACCTGGCAATAAACACTTTTCTGATTCTGATTCTGATTTTAGTTCCAGTATTTTGATAAGTGGAGCCTTCTTTAGCTTCTTTAATGGACTGTTCCGGTTACAGAACAAAGGGTGGAGTGTCACATCAAACACATTTTATAGCTGTTGTCGGAACTCAGAGTCCCTTCTGAGTGGACACTCTTCTGGGTGGTTCTGAAGTCTTCTGCAATTACCTATATTTACCAAATACTTTGCTAAATTGTAAGAAAGAAAATAATGAAACTTCTTTAGGCTTGAATGAGTAATTTGTTATGGATTAAATGATTATTAGATGATTACTTATTAACGTAGATATCAGTCTAATTATTATTAAATGCTTAAATGATTTGAGTAGATAGTAAATTAGATTAAATCTATTTAAAGACTACTAATTTAAATGACTAAAGTAAATTAGAGTAACAACGGATTTAATGATTAATTTTTTTTGTAGTTATAATAGGCTAGACATAGAATTATGACTTGATTAGAATTTGATTTATGCAATGCATGATTCTTCAAGGAAATGTGCATGTGTGCGCGTGCCGTGTGTGTGAATGTCCACATGTGGGTGTGAGTGTAAAATAGTAATACTGAAAAGTTAAATAATGCGCAATTTATGAGTTCTCCAAACCTGCCTTCAGTTTCCTCTTTCCAGAACCCTCTGAACTCTACACTGGTGCCAAAACTAGGAAGGAGTAGGGAACAGTCATTAATATAACTTAGCACAGGTATGTGATCCTTAACACTCACTTCCCTCGGCTCCGCCCTCCATTCACCTTTAGAACTCCGCTGCTGAGCATACATCTAGCGAATGTCTGCTCTCTTTCAAACAAAACTGATGAACTGCTTCTCATGACACAGATTAACAAGGACTTTTCTAACTCTGCTGCTTTGTGTTTCACGGAAACTTGGCTGCACGAAGCCATTCTGGACAGCGCGCTACATCTGCCGGGTTTCCAGCTGTTCAGAGCGGACCGCGATGCTGAATCATCGGGGAAAACGAGAGGCGGAGGGACGTGTTTTTACATCAACGAAAGTTGGTGTACTGATGTAACAACGCTGATGAAAAAGTGCTGTCCCAACTTAGAAGCGCTCTTCATTAACTGCAGGCCTTTCTACTTGCTGCGGGAGTTTTCCTCGTTTATTCTGGTCAGTGTTTACATCCCACCGCAAGCATGCTTCAATACCGCGCTGCAACAGCTTGCTGATTACATCGCAGACTCGGCGCAACAACACCTAGACTCACTACTTTTATGGGGGACTTTAATAAAGCTAATCTCACACGTGAACTTCCAAAATACAGACAGCACATCTCATGCACAACCAGAGACACTAATACACTGGACCACTGTAAAGGACGCATATCGCGCTGTCCCACGTGCAGCTTTAGGACTCTCTGATCACTGCATGGTTCATCTCCTTCCAATCTACAGACAGAAACTTAAAACAGCTAAGCCTGTTGTTACATCTGTTAAAAGATGGACCAATGTAGCAGAGTGGGAACTACAAGCCTACATTGATTGCTGTTTTTGATTGATGTTTTTGAAGCTTCAGCTACAGATTTGGATGAGCTCACAGATACTGTAACATCATACATCAGCTTCTGTGAGGATATGTGCATCCTTACCAGGACATTCCTATCCTTCAGCAACAACAAACCATGGTTCTCAGGAAAACTCATACAGCTTTGTCGTGCCAAACAGGATGCATTCAGAAGTGGGGACAAAATCTTGTACAATCAGGCCAGGAACACACTGAATAAGGAGATCAGAGTGGCTAAAAGAAAGTACTCTGAAAGGCTGAAAAAACAGTTTTCAGCTAATGATCCGGCAGCTGTATGGAGTGGCCTGAAGAACATGACCAACTACAAGACATCAGCACCTTGCTCTGTAGTGAATCAACAACTGGCTGATGATCTGAATGTGTTTTACTGCAGGTTTGAAAAGCCCAGTCTCACACTTTTCACCCACCCTGATCTTCACCCCTCACATCCATTAACACCTCCTGCAAACCCCCTCTGCCTCCCTCCTGCTACACAGAATATTCTTAAGTTCTGTGAGGAGGATATGTTTTGGGTCTTCAAGAAACAGAAGACAAGGAAAGCTCCAGGCCCAGACGGTGTCTCACCTGCCTGTCTGAAAGTCTGCACTGACCAGCTGGCCCCCATCTTCACACAGATCTTCAACAGATCACTGGTGCAGTGCGAAGTCCCCCACTGCTTCAAATGCTCCACCATCATACCAGTTCCCAAAAAACCCAAAATCTCAGGACTCAACGACTACAGACCTGTCGCCCTCACGTCAGTGGTCATGAAGTCATTTGAGAGTCTGCGTATAGACAGGAGGTTGAACAGTTGGCTGTCTGGTGCAGTCTCAACAACCTCGAGCTGAACACGCTCAAAACAGTAGAGATGGTAGTGGACTTCAGGAGGAACCCTCCAGCATTAACCCCCCCCCCCCCCCACCATCATGGACAGCACTGTGGCTACTGTGGAGTCATTCAGATTCCTGGGCTCTACAATCTCCCAGGACCTGAAGTGGGAAAGACACATTGACTCCATTGTCAAATAAGCCCAGCAGAGGCTGTTCTTTCTTTGACAGCTGAGGAAGTACAACCTGCCACAGGAGCTGTTAACACAGTTCTAGTCAACTGTCATTGAGTCTGTCCTATGTACGTCTATTACTGTCTGGTTCGGCTCAGCCACTAAATCAGATATTAGAAGACTACAATGGATAGTCAGGACTGCTGAGAGGATTATTGGAGCCCACCTGCCCACTCTCCAAGAACTTTACACATCCAGAATGAAGAAATGTGCAGGTAGAATCACTCTGGACCCCACACACCCGGCCCACCCCCTCTTTGAACTTTTGAACCTCTTTGAACTCTCTTTGAACCCTCCAGTCTGTGCTACAGAGCAGTAAACACCAGGACATCCAGACAGAAGAACAGCTTCTTCCCTCAAGCCATTCATCTCCTGAACAATGAATCTGTCTGCCATCTCCCCCAGTGCAATACAATAATCTATATATACATGTATGTATAAGTGCAATACTGTTACACCTCATTTCATTGAACCACACCTCATACCTTGCTCCTGAGCTGCACATTTTGCATATGTATATGCCTCCTGTACATGGGTACCCTATTTATATTTCCCTATATCTCATATTTCTATATTTTCTATATTTTTCTATATTATAGTTTATGTATGCGTATTCTCCAGCACCAAAAAAAATTCCTTGTATGATTATGATACATGAACTTAATATAATTAATGATGTAGTGATGAAGTTTATCACTTCACTTTATCTGTGTACATGCAGACCGGAAATCAGTGCTTTGCTCTCTCAGGCCCTGGCAGCTAAAGCCACTTCCTGTACATCTTTGGTTACTGATCTAACATCTGCTTTATACTGCAGAAGTCAAAAAATCAAAGGCACTGATAACACAGAAACTCCACACACTCAGAATTAAATCTCCTGCTATCAGATTCTGGATTGTGATTGGTCAGAAGGTGGTGATAAATTTTCTCTAACAGCAGCTCTGATAGCTCTTCATCACATCACACTATTACTGAGTCCTATAACAGTGTGAGACACACCCAGTGTTTCCTCTATAACAGTATAAAGCCTCAGTCTGTAGTTCTGACATGTTGTAATGTCTCAGTGTTCCTCATTCTCTGTGGAGAATGTGTTCGCTTCTCCTCCCTGTATGTCTGTCTGCCTGAGAAGGGAACAAGATGATGAGTCGCTTGCCACACACCGGGCATCCAATTGCTCTTCCTTCAGACAGAACACCCCTGGCCAAGGCACTGGACGAGGTGATACCCCTAGTAGAGTGAGCTCTAACACTTGGAGGCGAAGCAATACCATATGCCTCATAGGCCTGGGTAATGGCCTTATTATCCAGGGTGCCAAGCGTTGCTTGGAGACCAGATTGCTCTTGTTCCGGCTCCCAAAGCAGACGAAACAGGGAGGAGGACTTGTGCCACAAGCTTGAGCAGTTCTCAGTTCTCAGGGCTCTTACCGGGCAAAGCAAGTGCAATCTCTCTTGTTCTGCTGACTCATGGGGTGGACGACAGAAGGCCTGCAAGATGACCGGACAACCAGCCATCCTGGGAATCTTGGGGACACACACTGCCCTAGGGTGCAGGCTAGCCTTGGACATGCCAAGGGCAAATTCTAAGCTGGTGGGGCCAGCTCTCCTACCCTTTTAAGAGAGGCCATGGCTAAGAGTAGAGCTTTCTTTAGGGTCAGAAACTTCTCAGAGGTTGTCGTGATAGGCTCAAAGGGAGCTTCCAGCAGCCCCTCTAGGACCACAGAGAGGTCCCAGGAGGGAAGGTGCCAGAGTGGGTTTGGCCTAGCCGAATAGCCCTCACTGCTGACAGTATGGAAGCCACCCTAGCAGGAGACAGACATGCCTGCATCGTGATGGAATCCCAAACCTCCCCCAAAAAGGTGGTTCTCTGAGAGGAAGAAAGTACACACTTCTCTGGGTTTAACTTGAGGCCTAGAGACCTCATATGGGCAAGAACAGCATCTCGATGACTGGCCCTCATGGCCTACAACTGGGACAGTACACGGATGCCCTGGAGTTGCAGTGGCACCAGGGCAGCATCCATGCACTTTGTAAATGTGCATGGTGACAGGGCTAGATCAAAAGGAAGAACACAATACTGGTATGTTTTTCCCCCAAAAGCAAACCTGAGGAACCTTTTGTGTTCTGGTATAATGTCTACATGAAAATAGGCATCTTTAAGGTCTATTGTCACAAAACAGACCTGAATTGCGACATGAGTGTGAGCATTTTGCACTTGCATGTCTTCAGTGTACAGTTTAGAGCCCACAAGTCCAAAATTCCTCTTTCCTCAGAAGCAAGAGAAATTCCTCTTTGAAGAACATGGTTTGGTGTTTACCAACAACAGTGGGCAACATGCCCTGAAACAGAGGAGGACGGGAGGCAAACTAGATCCTGTACCTATTTTCTACAGTATCTAGGACCCATTGAGAGACACCTGGCAGAAGTTTCCATGGTGCCAGGTTGTCTGAAAGAGGTGTTAACCTCATGCTGATCTCCCCAGCACTCTGAAACAGTAAGCTGGTAGGCGCAGACCCAGGGGATAGATTCATGCAGGAAAAGGGAGTGAGGGCGGACCCTACTGACCCCCGAGATGCCAGAGGTGGCAGGGCAGGAGGTAGGCGAAATTGCACTAGGGAGGATGCTCCTAGGAACCCTAGCCCTAGGGCGTCAGGATTTCTTTTTGACCCACCTGGCAGAGATGTCAGACCTAAGGTCCTCTCTCGCCTGATGGGCCTGGGCCTGGGCACGCTGGCCAGTGTCCCTAGTCTTTGACAGGGGGGCATGGGCCACCACACTAGCTCTTCTTTGTGGGGGGTGGGTGCGGCTGGAAAACGGCCCAGGCTGCTCACTGTGGAGAGAGATGAATTCCCTGAACACCACCAACTGGTACTGCACCTCTTGGTGCTGGTAGACGACCATGCTCACTCCATCCAGGAAAACTGACTTATCTCTGTTCTTAGTCCATGTTAAGTTAAGCTGCAGATTCCTCTCCATGGCAACTAACACAGCCATAGAACGGTCTATGGCACAGGCCATCTGCTCTGTGGCCTGGCATAGCTCAGAGACTGTCTCAGGGTTAAATCCCTCGTCACAGGTGCGTTCCATCAGCAGGTCAGCCTGGTAGGCCTGCAAGACTGCTATGGTGTGCAGGGACGCACCAGCTTGGCCTGCTGCCATGTAGGCCTTCCCCACAAGGGCTGAAGTGACTTTACATGGCTTAGAAAGGAACGCAGGTTTCCTCCATGCCAGCGATGTAGTTAAGAGATACCTTGCAAGTGTCTCTTCAACCCTAGGCATGGCTGAATACCCATGACATTCAAGCCCGATGGCCGAATAATTAGAGAAGGTAAAATGCCAGGTAGGTAACCTGAAGGTAACACAGACAACAACGTATCCTCTTCCGGGCCAGGAGAAATCACAGTGCGAGCTCCCGAATTTGAATCGGGGATATCGAAGTCAGGGGAAAGGACAAGAGAAAGGGAAGGACCCGTTTCTTGCTCCAGTTCCACCAACTTAACCTGCTAACCCCATGATCTAAGCTGTGAGCCACAAGGCACAGAAGCTTGACTAGAAAATACAGCCAAGTGGGATAGGAGCTTGAAGAGGAAACCTTTCACAATTCACATAGCCAGATCCTTCGAGAGCCAACAGGGCATGCTTTTCTCCCAAACAAACAATATAAAGAGCATGTGTGTCATCCTCCGTGATAAAACGGGGGCATGGATGCACACACCTCTTAAAATTCTTGCTTTTTCTCCCCTAGTCTTTTAAATATCTTCTTTTCCCCTAGTCTAGACAGACAGGACAAACAATCGACACAGACATACGCAGAGCACTTCCTGAAAACAAAGAAGCTGGAGTAATGTGACGTAGATGCCCTTATATGGACTTATTGGAACGTATTCCCTTCATCATGTGTCCAATCCAAGCCTTTAAATTGGTAGAATGCTAAATAAAGGAAAGGTTTGCTATAAAAAGCAGGAGGGATCAGATGGTATATGGAGTCCAGAAAATAAGGCCCATCACTTATCTTCTGACTTGCACAGAAGGTAATCAAGTTGTGAGAAGATTCATTAGAATTTTCTGGTGTCTGAAACCTTGCTTGGAATTCTGTCCAACTTCAAACCCAAACAGGAGCGTCACGTTTTGTGACAAGTATGACTATGAGAATAATTTTTAATGTTGATTAACAACAATCAATACAATACAATCAAACAGTCAATGTCCAGGTGAACATGAAGGGTGGGAACTGGCAAAAGTTCTAACCATCTAAGCAATGATAACTGACTTTCTGTGTGTGTGTGTGTGTGTGCTTCAGATTCAGATGTGTATTAAACTCAGTGAGTTGAGGGTAAAATCCCACAAGCAGTACATTTATCACTACATCCTTTATTACATTAGGTTCAATAATTGCTCCTGTTGCAGTTGACCTTTGACCTCTGTTAAAAACAGCAGCTTTCTGTAGCAGCACCAAGAGTTGTTCACACCCTGTTTTAGCACTTTATCTAACTCTATATGTTCAGTGTACACAGTGTGTGTGTGTGTGTGTGTGTGTGTGCTTCAGATTCAGACGTGTATTGAACTCACTGACTCTGAAGTGAGTCAGTTACTTTATTTGGATGTACTGTAGGTTTTATGGATGTAGCTGAATATGAATGCATTATTTTTCATTCACAGAGACTGAAATGATTTTTTACTCTCATGCAAGTAATAAAACAACCCAGGAACTAAACTGATGAAGCTGTGAGGAGGCACCACTGAATTAGCCTAAAGTCACTGAGTGATGATCCAAAGAGCTGTACGGAAGAAGGATGGCTGTGGGAGTGGGGGCATGGTTGAGCTCTGGTGTGCGAGCTCTGGACAGTGACAGACAATGCATAAGCTTATCTGTAAAGAAAAGAGCAGCGTCTAGAGCTAAAGAAGGAGACAGAGGTGTGACGTGTGTTTGTGTTCTGCTCTTATCATGTTAATGTTCACAACTAAGATACACTATTCATCTTCACCAGAGAATTCCACAAATCCGGGAATATAATGTTTTTATTTTTTTCACATAAGAAAGAATATGACAATAAGGGATTTTAAAATAAATCTCATTTTAACATTTTAATCAAGTTCAGTATTATAATCCATCTAAAAATAATAAAGCAGACATCAGTAATGAGCACAAACACAAACTTCAAGAACCTCAAGTTCATTTCAGTCTTTAGGATTAAAGTCATTAAGGAGTAAAAACAGTTGAAAATAAAACACTGTGATGTAACAGAAAGTTCAGAATTGATGAACGCCTCCTCAGCATCTCTCAGTTCTCTCAGTTCTGACCTCTGAGTATGTGCTGAAATCAGAGTGCTGAATTCTCTTCTTCCTCTTCATCTTCTTCCTCTCGAGCTTCTGGATGTCCAGTGAGGCGTAACAAACCTCATCTTCTCCGACCTCTTCACGTCTCAGAGTCGTCCTTCTGTCACTTCCTGTCAGATCAGCTCTGACTCTTGCTGTGAATGAAATAATGTCATCTTAAAGTAGTGACACTGTTTACCAAAGAGAATTTAAATCTGTATGTCTAAAGAGGAGAGAAGACGTACTTCCTGTGTTCAGTGCTGAATGAGTGTTAGTGATGAGAGCGAGTGTGTGAGTACCTTTAGTGGTGTTTGTGCAGAGGCAGTACACACAGATGGAGGAGAGGAGTGAGGAGAGGAGAACACACACAGCACACACACTCAACACCAGCCTCCAGCTTACACTCCCCTCTGATACACACAGGGTCGCGGTGTTTACAGAGACAGTAACATAGGGAGAGGCTTTTTCTGATAACCACACACACACACACACACAAAAAGATGTGTCTATTTTAGAAAATATTAGCAAAGAGAAAAAAAATGAAAGAATCATTAGACAATCTTACCGAGTACAGAGAATCGAGTCGATCTGTTTCCGTAGTGATACACTTCACTGCTTTGTATTAAACCACCTTTATTATCTGTAATTTTTGTCTCATGTAGAGCGCAGTAGTACAGGCCCTGATCTGATTCTGTGATGTTTTTAATCAGCAGATCGTGTGTGTTGGTGGACTTATTAAACACAAAAGAGTAACGTGGAAAAGAAGAACCTATAAAATCTTTAATTGATATCATTAAACGAGGTTGATTCTCATGAGAGCAGTTTCTAAACCACACCAGATAAAATCCACCTTTCATAACACAGTCACAGTGGAGAGTGACGTCGTCTCCTGGTCTGACTCTCATCTCCACTTCTGCTCCAGAGATCCTCTTCTGACTGGAGAACACAACACCTGCAACACAACATCAGACTTTACATTCCACTGAGGAGGTGTACAAACTTCTACACAACCTCACACACCTACACAACATCAGACTTTACATTCCACTGAGGAGGTGTACAAACTTCTACACAACCTCACACACCTACACAACATCAGACTTTACATTCCACTGAGGAGGTGTACAAACTTCTACACAACCTCACACACCTACACAACATCAGACTTTACAGTAAATACAGAAGTCAGAAGTGAGAACTCAACACACACTTTGGAAATGTATAAAGTGTGTAGCAGTGAAATGTGACTTACACACGAGAGCGATGAGAGCGACTCTTGATGTCTCCATCTCAGACTCTGGTGCCGAGCGGCTCGTGCTGCTGAAGCTCTTTCACGCCGCTGTGTCTTCTTTAATCTGATTGGTCCACGTCAGTGGAATGTTTCTCACTCGCTGTAGCAGCTCATTGGTTGCGGTTAAACTCTGATGTTTGCTGTTTCAAAATAAAGACTTTGATGTCGGTAGAATCTGGAACACGATTGGTCAGAGCAAGTGGAACATTTTTTTGTCACCTTGGGGGGTCGTGAATTCATGTTTGTGGCTAAGAAACACTTTTTCCATTGAAAACAAAAAGCCACTACAGCAGTTTAAAACAGAGCAATGAACATTTCTGAGAAAATAAAACTTGATCGTTATCAGGATCGTCTTCTGAATTCTTATAAACTTCAGATTTGTAACGTTCAGCACCAGATTTTTAAAAGTTCTATGTAATTATCTTTGATGAAATCCATCCTCACTGATCAGAGTCAGGTGACAGATCAGTAATATATCCAGTCATATGATGTAGAATTCCAGGGTCATGTTTCTGTACCTCGTTCTGTCCTGAGTGACAGAGGATTTAAGCTACAGGGTGTAATACAGGTCTGAGGTCAGTGAGTGAAGGAGACGAGGTGCAGCCTGAGGTGCAGGAGACTTTACAACTCATGTGAGTAAAAAGGTTACATCAGATTTGTAAAATGAAGAACAATTTTTTTTTTCATCTTAAAGAAGATCTTTGATATTTTGATTAATTTCAACATCTGTGTCATGTGACAGTCTTATAACCTTTACTCATGACAGAGCTGATTGTTCATGTGTATCTGAGGCTGCAGGATGTCACTGTGGTTTTCCTGTTCCAGTCTGTGTGTGTGTGTGTGTGTGTGTGTGTGTGTGTGTGTTTTCTCAGAAACTGCTTAGGCTTTGTGTGTATTCGAAGTGACTATCTCGTGTGTGTGTTTTCTGGAGACTAAGAACCCTTACTATTCCACTGAACCCTTAAAGATCCTTTAAAGAACCACAAGTGTGTGTATTAACTGTGTAAGTGTGTGGTACAGACTCCAAATTATTGCTCATTATTTTCTTCTTAATAGCTAGAACCTGGCAAAAATTCAAATTTAGCTTTTTGGTACTTCTTCATGTATTCAGTTCTGTGTTCTTTAGAGAACCTTCAACATTTCACCCCTGAGGAACACACAAAGATGCATTATGTGTTCAAAAGGCCCTTTAATAAGACCAGTTCATTTCTGTTCTAAATTATTCATTGTGTACCACTTATACGATCTGTTCTCCAGGTCATAGGGAGCCTGTGTCTATCTCAGGCATCAAGGCAGGATACACCTTGGACAGAGTGCCAACCCATCGCAGGGCACACAGACACTCCCATTCACTCAACACAATCACACACTACGGACAATTTAGAGATGCCAATCAACCTACAATGCATGTCTTTGGACCGGGGGAGGAAACCATGCAGGAGAACATGCAAACTCCACACACATGGCGGACGTGGGAATCAAACCCCCAACCCTGGAGGTGTGAAGCAAATGTGCTTACCACCAAGCCACCGTGCCTGTTCTAAATGGTCTGATATTATATATAAAATCACAAGCTATTCTATGGTGCAATACATTTGAAATGTTTAATACTTAAACTATTAACTTAAACGTTTAAGACTTTTTAGACTTTTATATTTCATAATTTATATCTATAAATATACCAGCCGAGAACAGTTCTTAATATAACGCAGCACAGGTGTGTGATCCATACTACTTGTTTCCCTTGGCTCTACCCCTCATTCACAAATCGGTGCTTGACCACGCACCCGCTCCCCCAATATCACTCTGTACTTCTGTTGTAATGTAGAATCTGTTGTAATCGGAGGTTTTCATGCTTTGAGGTTTTTCAAGGTGTGTAATCCATTGACCCAGAAGTCGCTCGATAGTCGGGGGGCAGCTCCCTCTGGCGGGACAGAGGGGGAATTGCAGCTGGAACCAACCCCCCCCCCTGGTTGGTTGGTCAGTCTGGGTTGCTGTGAAATGCCTTGGTGAAAGAGGTGTCTAGTATGTTGTCAGAGTTAACCCAGCATCTTTATTCTGAGCCATGCCTCTCCCAATCGAAGAGGAATTGGAGCCGACCCCTTCTTCTTGAGTCTGTAGTGGAATGGACGATGTACGCCAGGGTTCTGTCAATATCCAGTGGTGGAAGGGGGCGTGAGTCAGAGTCATCTGTTGCTTGGGGATATGATCTGGATTGAGGAGGGAAAGATGGTGAGATGTGGTATTGGGGTGGTAGTTGTAAATAATAAGTGACCTGATGGAGGATCTTGAAGGGATCTTGAAAAGAAACGAGGGCTTAGCTTCTTGCATCGTAATTTGACCCTGATATTCGGGCCATATAATCTGACCTGGCTGGTAGGAAGGGTGAGGGCAGTGTCCACAGTTTGCCTGAAGTTCTTGATGTCGAATAGCCATCTGAAAACACCCATGACCGCTTTCCCAGACCTTTCTGCTCCAATTAAACCAGTCATCAAAGGCTGGGATGTCTGAGGTTTCTTCTGACCATGGGAGCAGAGGAGGTTGGTATTCCAAAACACACTGAAATGGGGTAAAATTAGTGGGAGAATGAGTCTGTGATTTCTGAGCATACTCTGCCCATGTAAGGGACTTACTCCAGTGGTGCTGTTATCTGCTGCAATATGGTCATGGAAAACAGCCTAGTTCCTGGTTGATAAGCTCAGCCTGGCCATTCGATTGGGGTGGTTCCCCGAGGTGAGGCTGACATGATTTCCTCACTTGGGTACAGGTGGGGCAGGATTTGATTTAGTTCTTGTCTTCGGTGTTCAGGGAGGGTCACCAAAAGGCAACTGGAACCAGCTTGGCTGTAGGGTGGACTGCTGGATGTCCTGAGCACAGTGCAGTGTATACCCATTGAACAACTGCCAGATCTCAGTGGGAACACACTGTTTGGTCAGCAGGCATTCTGGGGGCATGGTTTCATTGGCTTGGGCATGCTGTGTTTCTTCTGTGATATCTCGCCAGATAGGAATGATGACAATGGAGGGTGGAAGGATGGATTCTGGTGTCAGGGGTTTGTCAACTGGATTGTGGCGGAGAGAGAGAGCATCAGATTTGCTGTTTTCTGTGCATAGGCGTTAGGTTATAGTGACGTTGAGCTGGGTGAAATAGAGGGCTCACCGGGATGGCGGTCTTGCATTTTTAATATGTTCTAGGTTCTTGTCTTGAGTAATGACTTGGAACAGACTTCGGCCCCCCTCCAACCAGTGTCTCCACACGTTTTAAGCTTCTTTGATCAATAGCATTTAGGGATTACTGATAATATAGTTGCTTTTGGCTGGGGAAAGTTTCCTTGAGATGTATGCACAGGGAAGAAGCTTGCCACGAGTGCTTACACCACTGATTCCACAGATGGAAGCATGCACTTCCATTTTGTGGAAGCAGATTATGTAGTACAGGTGTTGCAGGATGGGGGCAGTAGAGAACCATGACTTCAGTTCCTCGAAGGCTTTCTGGGCAGAGTCAGGCCAGTGGAGCTTTTTCAGTTTATATTATATTACTAGTATATAGTGTATATTACTGCAGTAAGTGGAGCAGCGACAAAGTTGTAATTGTGAATAAAATGCCTATCAAAGTTTGCAACGCCTGGAAATCTTTTTAGTTGCTTGATGCAAGAGGGTGAAGGACACTCCATGATGGCCTGTACTTTACTGATGTCCATTTGTACCATCTTTGGACTATCTCCCAGTAAAATGAGAAAGTCTTTGAATTTTTTCTGCCTTGATAACAAGTTGATGCTGTAGTAGTCAGGATAACGTCTAGTCCCAAAAGATCTCATTTACAAATGCTTGGAAAACTGCAGATCTAGTTTGGTGAAAAAACAGGCCTCACTGAGTTGTTCTAAAGCTGGAGGCACCAGAGGAAGGAGGTATGGGTACCGGACCGTGATGGAATTAAACCCTCGGTAGACTATACATGGTCTTAGTCCACCATCTTTTTTCTCCTGAAAGAAGAACTGATACTGCAGGTGACATGAAGTGCCTGATGAAATCAGCAGCCAAGGCTTCTTCAGTGTAGTCCTCTATAGCTTTGGTTTCAGAGACAGAGAGAGGGTAGACTGGGTGATGAAGCCGTCACCAATGGGTCAATTATACATTGCCATAATCCTGAGTGGTGTGGGGCATGGGACAGTGGGGAGATGGAGATCCTCAACCAGCTGGTGGTGGATCAGGTTGACAGCTGATCCCGAATCTATGAGTGCTGAGAGATTGTACAAACTCCATTAGCACACTTCAACTGTACAGGTAACAGAAGGCTGGAGGGACAGGGGCTCAGGTTCACCTTAACAGTTCTTTGTTCAGGTTTTTCTGGATAGTCCGTCCAGGAATATCATCCATAAAGCAATATTCCCACCACCCTGCGCCGCTAATGGCCGATCAGAGTCTGAACCTTGATGCAGTTGCAGTAGCTGGCCTGTCATGACCCTTGCCCCCATAGGCTACTCAAGGAACTCTTTGATAATCTGAGAGAAGTAAGAAAAAGACCCATGCATCTGGTTCTCACTGTCCCAGATGACAGGTGCCCAGTCTAGGGCCTTTTCAATGAGAAAATGCAAAGAAAATGTTGCACTGCTAAAGGAAGCCTCAGCAGCACCATCTTGTCGACCTCTGGCCTAATTGCTGGTAGGCCCCATAGAGTTGAAGATGGGATTTGGAGGTCTGAAGGGGAACAAGTTGTTAGTGATAATTCACTAACATGTCTCTTTGAAGTTGGTACACAGGCAATCAATGAACAATGAAAGCAATGAATGGTTTGGTAGTCATCATTAGTGATTGAAGAGAGGACATACTTCCTGTGTTCAGTGCTGAATGAGTGTTAGTGATGAGAGCGAGTGTGTGAGTACCTTTAGTGGTGTTTGTGCAGAGGCAGTACACACAGATGGAGGAGAGGAGTGAGGAGAGGAGAACACACACAGCACACACACTCAACACCAGCCTCCAGCTTACTCTCCTCTGTATGAGACAGGGTTCTACTGAGAAACACACACACACAAACAAAAAATGTAAAATATTTTGTTTTACAGAGATAATCTTAAAGATGTGTTGATTTTACAAAAATATTGGCAAAGGGAAAAAAATGAAAGAATCATTAGAGAATCTTACTGAGTACAGAGAGTCAAGCTGATGTTTCCATAGTGATACACCTCACTGCTTTATATTAAACCACCTTTATTATCTGTAATTTTTGTCTCATGTAGAGCGCAGTAGTACAGGCCCTGATCTGATTCTGTGATGTTTTTAATCAGCAGATCGTGTGTGTTGGTGGACTTATTAAACACAAAAGAGTAACGTGGAAAAGAAGAACCTATAAAATCTGTATACAATATCATTAAACGAGGTTGATTCTCATGAGAGCAGTTTCTAAACCACGCCAGATAAAATCCACCTTTCATAACACAGTCACAGTGGAGAGTGACGTCGTCTCCTGGTCTGACTCTCATCTCCACTTCTGCTCCAGAGATCCTCTTCTGACTGGAGAACACAACACCTGCAACACAACATCAGACTTTACATTCCACTGAGGAGGTGTACAAACTTCTACACAACCTCACACACCTACACAACATCAGACTTTACATTCCACTGAGGAGGTGTACAAACTTCTACACAACCTCACACACCTACACAACATCAGACTTTACATTCCACTGAGGAGGTGTACAAACTTCTACACAACCTCACACACCTACACAACATCAGACTTTACATTCCACTGAGGAGGTGTACAAACTTCTACACAACCTCACACACCTACACAACATCAGACTTTACAGTAAATACAGAAGTCAGAAGTGAGAACTCAACACACACTTTGGAAATGTATAAAGTGTGTAGCAGTGAAATGTGACTTACACACGAGAGCGATGAGAGCGACTCTTGATGTCTCCATCTCAGACTCTGGTGCCGAGCGGCTCGTGCTGCTGAAGCTCTTTCACGCCGTTGTGTCTTCTTTAATCTGATTGGTCCACGTCAGTGGAATGTTTCTCTCTTATTGGTTGCGTTTAAACTGTGTTGTTTAGTCGAGTGTGAGATCTGCCGCTTTGTTGTGTGAGAAGGTCAGATATCAGATCAGTCCTAACTCCAGCAGGTGTTTAGTTTATTAGACAGAATGATCTTGGGGAATTTTTAGGGTCAGAGATTTAAGATCTTATAACGTGGTTCTCAAACCAAAGTTATGAATAAAGTGATTTAAGTTATGAATAAAGTGATTTAAATTGTGAATAAAGTGATTTAAGTTGTGAATAAAGTGATTTAAGTTATGAATAAAGTGATTTAAGTTATGAATAAAGTTGTGAATAAAGTTGTCTAAGGCACTACAGAACATTTAACACCTTCATTCAGGGTGTTTCAGCTGATCCAAGATCAGTGTGTGTGTTATCAGGGGCTTTTATCTTTTGACTCCTGCAGTGTAAAGCTGATGTTAGATCAGTAACCAGACACACAGGAAGTGGCTTTAGCTGCCAGGGCCTGAGAGAGTGATTTCCTGTCAGCATATACAGAGCTGTGTGTGTGTGTGTGTGTGTGTGTGTGTGTGTGTGTGCGTGTGTGTTTGTTTGTTTAAGAGAGAGTGTGTGAACTGAGCTGCAGGGCCTCTGTGCTTTTTTCCTGTCTCCTAGCTTATGCAATCTCTGTGTAGATGAGAGATGCACGATGTGTGTGTGTGTGTGTGTGTGTGTGTGTGTTGTGGTTGTGTGTTTCTCAGAAACTGAAAGGTGTTTTGGTTCTTTGTATTCATGAAGTGACCGTCTCTAACCACAAAAGTTTCCATTCTTTATGTGTGTATGTATGTGTGTGTCCATGCATGCGTGTGTGTGTGTGTGTGTGTGTGTGTGTGTCCATGCATGCATGCATGTGTGTGTGTGTGTGTCCATGCATGTGTGTGTGTTTGTGCGTGTGTGTGTGTGTATATATATATATGTGTATGTGTCCATGCATGCGTGTGTGCTTGTGTGTGTGTGTTTGTGTGTGTGTTTGTGCATGCGTGTGTGTGTGTGTGTGTCCGCACGTGGCATTTGCTCACTGGCTCCCCTGTAGACTGGCACTGTTATAACACCATGACTGGGGAACACACACACACACACACACACACTCAACACCAGCAACCAGCTTACTCTCCTCTGTATGAGACAGGGTTCTACTGAGAAACACACACACGAACAAAAAATGTAAAATATTTAAAGTTTTACAGAGATAATCTTAAAGATGTGTTTAAAGATGCTTTAGCTGCCAGGGCCTGAGAGAGTGATTTCCTGTCAGCATATACAGAGGGGTGTGTGTGTGTGTGTGTGTGTGTGTGTGTGTGTGTGTGTGTTTGTAAGTTTTAAAAACTTTTTAAAACTTAAACCTTTAAGATAACGCTTCGCACAGATAGGGGGCAGTGATGCACAGGGATATTTTCAGCTTCTCATCCATGCAGCAGTGAAGTCCCAAGACAAACACCATCAGATTTTCCACTCTAATTGATCGAAAGGTTTTGACTACATTCCTATAACAGCAGCTCTGGAAATAGTTCTGGCTGCAAGGCAAACCACAGGTTTATATTAATACGCATGTTCTAATACATTAGCGTTTCCATAGTAACAGCTAGCACAGGGAATTTTATGGTGGATGAAGCACATTATTGGAATAGAAAAAGCACGCATTCATTGATGTGGTGAAGTTTCCTGTGACGAGACGTTTAGTTCATATTTTTTAAAGAAGTCTCCAGTTCCCCAGGCTCTGGTTTCTTAGTAACATGACAAGCTGCATTTATTTATTTATTTATTTATTTATTTATTCATTCATTTATTTATTAACGTTGAGTAAAAGAAAAAAGAGAGAGGTAAAAAGAATCTTCATCCGATAGATCGTTAGCATAGCTACCACGGATACTTAACAATAGCATTAGCATTGACGGATTCAGTTATATAACATGTAACTTTTAATATTTAGTAGTGACGTCATGTTTTCAAGTGTAAGCAGTAAGCTCATAGCCAGTACAGTTATTTATCTTTTAATAGTTAACCACAGAGTTTTTTCGACATCATTTTGTCAATAGAACAAAGCATACCCGGAAGTGCTATCAAATGGACTACATTTCCCATCAGGAGGGCACTTCCGCTAATTTACAGTCTAGAACGAGATAACGCTAATAGAAGATGAACCCGACCTACAAGGTAAGCGTATTAATTAAGAAAATTGTTTATTTGTTTCTGGTTTTAAAAATGAGAATAAAAAATAAACAATGCTGTGGAATAAACGCGTGTAAAAAGTTTCAGTAGTTTGTCTAACAGCTGGCTGGATGACTGCGGTGTTAATCCCGTCTCCTCATGAGAGGAAATGTACAGTATAAGTCGCAGGTGTTTGTTGTTTTTACTGTAATATCATGTCCTTTAACTATATTGTGTTTCGGAAGATACAGGGATTAGTGTTCTTTTAATCGTATGTTATTTTATTTCATTAAAACCGCCGACTCGCAAGACGCGGTTTGCGCATGCGCGGGACGGAGCGATACAGAACTGTGAACAGGATGAGCAGCAGCTTAAAGTCAGATTATTAAAGTCTTTTAAACATAACACACAGACAGAGTTCAGACAACAAAACATTATTATTATTATTATTATTATTATTATTATTATTATTATTAATAATAATAATTGGAAATTGAATTGTGAATTGAGAGCAAGACTCTGTTTGTCCACTAGGTGGTGGTATTGAGCAATAAAGTCAAAGCCACAAACTGAGTTCCAGGGATTTAATTCATCAAGCAAGATAAAAGTCTAATGCTGAAATTAAAATAACTAATTCAGTGCTTTTTTTATGGGAACGAGGATGAAAGCACTGTGGGAGGGATTCAGTGGTGCAGTGGTAAAGTGTTTGTCTGTCAGTGTGGAGGTTGCCTGGTTGAGAGACTTATGAGAGAGGTGAGTGAGTGGTAAGATGTGGGAATGGGGTAAGATGTGGGAATGGGTGCTGAAAAACACCAGAAATAAATGATAGTTTTTGCATCAATACAGAGGATGCTGTAAAAACCCAAGATAAACCTCTCTCTACAGGCTGAATAACCCTTTCCTTCTCTGAGGGGCAGCTGCCTGGATTGCTAGGAATATTAAGTAAGGTTAAATGTGTAGGAAAAAATGGATATAGATAAGTATGTTCACTGTGTGATAGTGCAGTATTATAATTACCAATTAAATTACCAATGCTACAGTCAGTGCAGTTGGAAATGTTAACTGTACATTAGTGACCAGTGCAAAACTTGCAGTTTGAGGTAGGAAGGTAAGATAAAGGTGCAGGAGCAGTATGGTTGTCTGCATTAATGTGACATATGAACACAACAAAGGGGGTTTGTGCATTTGTGTGTTAATGTCCAAGTAGGTGGAGAAGAGACCGTGGTGGGTCCTGCATGTTGTTGATGAGGCCAGTTGCTGATGGAAAGAAACTGTTTTTATGGTGTGAGGTTTTTGTCTTGATGAACCACAGTCTTCTGCAGGAGGGGAGTGCCTTGTAAGATTGCGTCCACAGTGAGGGTGGGGGTCAGCCACAATCTTAACTGCCCGCTTCAGGGCCCTGGAAGTGAACAAGTCCTGAAGAGGTGGTAAATTACAGCCAATCTCTTTCTCAGCAGAATAAATGACACTCTGCAGTCTGTTTTTGTCCGTGGTGGTGGCAGCAGCGTAACAGGTGATGATGGAGGAGGTGAGTATGGACTCGATAATGGAGGTGTAGAAGTTCACCATCAATGTCTTTGGTAGGCAGAACCTTCTTAAGCTGCCGCAGGAAGTACATCTGCTGGTGTGGTTTTTTAAGTAAATAGTCTATATGCAGCACCCACTTGTGGCCCTGGGTGATGATGGTTCCCAGGAAGCGGAAGAAGTCCACAATATTGACTGGAGAGTCATGTAGTGTTATTGGTGTAGGTGGTGCTGGGTTCTTCTGGGCTAAAAACAAACCCTAGCCGGTCGGCTCTCCCGTCCATTATTCTGTCAAACATGTGCTCATTGGTCTCCAGCAGACCACACGGCAAGACTGCTGCATCCTTGTTTTCATGGAGACCTGGCTCAGCAATGGGGTTCCAGATGCCGCCATTCAGCTAGCCGGGCTCACCTTGTTTTGTGCCGATGGAAATGCAGCTGTGTGTGTTGAGACTCGCGGTGGCAGTGTGTGTATTTACATCAACATGGAATAGTGCAAGAACTCTGTGCTTGTTTCTAGTTATTGCTCATTGCTAGTGGAGTTTGTAACTGTTAGATGCAGGCCATTTTATTTACCTTGCGAATGCGCCACTGTTTTT
Source organism: Hemibagrus guttatus (assembly GCA_033459395.1). Lineage (NCBI taxonomy): Eukaryota > Metazoa > Chordata > Actinopteri > Siluriformes > Bagridae > Hemibagrus > Hemibagrus guttatus. The sequence goes on along the minus strand of JAUCMX010000029.1, from coordinate 15,030,762 downwards.
GTTTTCAGAATGTACTTTCCCCCCCAGCGCTAATGCTAAGGAGGCACTATGTGAACTCTATGGGGCTATTAGCGATCTGCAGAATGCTCACCCCGATGGACTGTTTATTACCGCCTCAGATTTCAACCATGCAAATCTCAAATCAGTGTTCCCTAAATGTGGACATGTGGACTTTGCAATGAGAACACGCTGGATCGTGTTTACACAAACATCCCGGGCGAATACCGTGCGGACCCCTGCCCTGCCTTATTGCCCATCTGGACAATAAGGACTCATACGTATGAATGCTGTTCATAGACTTCAGTTCAGCATTCAACACAATCATCCCTCAGCACCTGATTGAGAAGCTGAGTCTGCTGGGCACCAACACCTCCCTCTGCAACTGGATCCTGGACTTCCTGACTGGGAGACCTCAGTCAGTCCGGATCGGGAACAGCACCTCCAGCACCACCACACTGAGCACTGGAGCCCCTCAGAGCTGTGTGCCTAGCCCACTGCTGTACACTGCTGACTCACGACTGTGCAGCAATGCACAGCTCCAACCATCATCAAGTTCACCAATGACACGACCGTGGTGGGTCTCATCAGCAAGAACGACGAGTCAGTGTACAGAGAGGAGGTGCAATGGCTAACAGCCTGGTGTAGAGCCAACATCCTGTCTCTGAACAGATGGTTGTTGACTATAGTAGAGCACATAGTGGCCATTATTTGCTGTGCATCAAAGGATCCTCCAAATTCCTTGGTGTTCATCTGGCAGAGAACTTCACCTGGTCACTCAACACCAGCTCCATCAGCAAGAAAGCCCAGCAGCGTCTCTACTCCCTGTGGAGGCTGAGGAAAGCCCATATCCCTCCCCCCATCCTGACCATATTCTAAACAGGGACTATCGAGAGTGTCCTCAGCAGCTTGCATCTCTGCCTGGTTTGGGAATTGCACCATCACGGATCGCAAGATCCTGCAGTGTATAGCGAAGACAGCTGAGATAATCAGTGGAGTCTCTCTGCCCTCTGTCAGGGACATTTACACCACACGCTGCATCCGCAAAGCCAACAGCATTATGGACGACCCTACACACCCCTCACAACATTAACTTGCCATTAACTGAGCTACTATGATGTAATTCATCATCACGCAAGATAAAAATCTGATGCTGTAATTAAAATAACCAGTTCAGGGCTTTCATTGGAAATGAGGCTATATACTTATATACAATTTTGTTTTGTGGTTTTAAAAGACAAATGCGCTAGGAGCCGAGGCATTGTTTGTAGGATTTGGTGGTGCAGTGGTAAAGTGATTGCCTCTCGGTGTAGAGGTTGCTGGTTCAAATCCAGCTACTCAGCTCACTCTGTATGCCTGGTGATGAGAGGTGGTAAGTGGATGGAGCCTGTGAGAGGTGAGTGAGTGTAAAGGTAAGATGTGGAAACTGGGGCTGAAAAACCCCAGAAATAAGTGAGGTGATAGTTTTTACAGCCTCCTCTCTATAATGCAAAAACTAAGTCGAACCTCTTTCTTTAGGCACCATAACCCCTTTATTCTCTTGTGCCAGGCCCTGGGGGGGCAGCTGCCCGGATTCCCCCCCTTCACGCTCACGCCCTCCGGCCTTCCACGTCTCTTTGCCATTCTTGCCTTCTATCTCACTCATCCAGAACCATCAACGCTTGTAATCTTGGAGTTCTAGCTGGGATTTGAACCAGAAACCTCTCAACCCAGAGGCAATGCTCATCCACATGAGCCACATGAACTCATGCCTACTAGACACGTTATAGACTTTTTTCACCTTCATTTAATTAACCCTGAGAAAAAAGCCAAAGCAGAAACACAGACGTGAACCAAAGACCTCCTGCACCAGGCGCCACAACACTAACCACTACACCACTTCAGGACTGAAGACACTATTGCTTATTGGACTTTTGTTTTAATAAACTGCTCATAGTGCTTCACTGAGTCGTTTAAAACTAAAGACAAGACACACAGACTTGAACCAGGAAACTTACACACCAAAGTCCACGCATCTAACCACTACAGGATTAAGGACGTACTTGTTTATTATTAATAAATGTCTGAGCAGGATCCACATGAACTGTTCAAAGTAAGTACACACAAGACTTGAAGCAGAGATCTCCTGCATCAAAGACCGGCACACTAACCACTCCACCACAAGGAGTACTGAAGCTGTTTGGACCTTTGTCTTAATTAATGGTTGTGCAGGAACCAGGGACATGTTTAAAGATAAAAAGAAAAAGCCACCCAACACTGGCCCCAGGAACCACATGCACCAGAGTCCATCATTCTAACCATTACACCACAGCATTATCTGCTTATGGCCTGACTTTTTTCTTATTAAGCATCTCTACATGCACCAATGATGCCACTAAAAGCAGATATCTTCCAGCCTCAAACCCAGATTCTTTTGTATTAGAGCCCATAGCACTTAACCACTACAACACTGCAGACTGGCTCGTGGTGGTGTTGAGTTTTGGACTTTTTGGTCTTAATGAATATCTCAAAGTGAGCTGGTGAAGCGTTTAAAGCTAAAGCAAAGACACAACCATCCACATCCGTCATCTTAAATCACACTTGTGTCCTGGCTGGTGGTATTTACCAGCAATCACACAGTCCAGAGGCAAAGCCAGAGGAACTTATACTACTTACACCTTTGTCTAATTAACCCTGACCTAATGTAAAAACACAGACTCAAACCAGCAACCTTATACAGCAGCATCTGCAGTGAAGATATTTTCACCGCAGTGAAGGCCTGTTGTGACTGTGAGGGGACTGTCTCTCGCTCTGTCTCTCGCTCTGTCTCTCGCTCTGTCTCTCGCTCTGTCTCTCGCTCTGTCTCTCGCTCTGTCTCTCGCTCTGTCTCTCGCTCTGTCTCTCTGTGTGTGTGTGTGTGTGTGGCCAGGGGCGTATTCTTCATGTGTTTCTCTGATTCCAGTAGCTCCTGGAACTGGTGGACCAGCAGCTCAGTGCCCAGTTTCTCCTCTCTGTGATCAAACTGTAAATCTGGGAAGCACGTGATATTTTAGAAATATTTCCTACTGCAAGAAGCTAGCAAACACTTGGAATACTAGAACAACTGCTTAGCAACATGCTAGCAACCAACATGACACCTGCACAGCAACCACCTGGGACACCATAGCAACCACCCAATAATATTTTTGGCACATCAAAGCAAATACCAAGAACCACTCTAGCAGCCACATGCAGTACCATAGCAAGCAGCTTGCAACATCCTAAACAACCACATAGGACACAAGAGCAACAGTCTAGCAACACTAGTAACCACCTGGGATAGTATAGCATTACCCAAGCAACAATCCAGCAACCAGCGTAAATACCATGGAAACCACCCAGCATCACTACAGTGTGTGCTGCTGGAGACAGATTGGTGAGAGTCAGGACTCAGATGTTCATTTATTCATCTTTTTATTTCTTTCCTCTCAGTAACAGTGAAAAAAACACATTTTTAAAAAAATTATTTTTACCTTCAAAACATTTCAGGAGAAAATAAAGCAAAAAAAAAGTGAACAAAAATCATAAAATCATATGAAGGATATAAAATTATAGCATGTCATGACCATGATGTGATCTAATACACTCAATCATTTACAGTTGTGTGTGTGTGGTGTGTTTATCTGTGTGTGTTTGAATGTGTGTGTGTATTTATATCTGTGTATATGTCTGTGTTTTTCTTTAATATGTCTGTGTGTATTTGTGTGTGTGTGTGTGTGTTCACTCCTCCTCAGCTGCTCTCTTGCTCTCAGTTCTGACCTCTGAATACGTGCTAAACTCAGACTGACAAACTCTCTTCTTATTTTCCTTTTTCAGCTTCTTGATGTCCAGAGACGCATAACAAACATCACCTTCATCCTGTAGAGAAGAGAAAGATGAAACCATGAACACACACCTGGACATCAGAGTCTCTGGGTGCCTGGATCTAATAACACACACCGTGGAAGTGCTGAAGCTGCTGTTCCATCATGTCAGTAGATTTTATACAGACATTCTATCAATGTGATAACTGCTGTATTTATATTCTAGTGTGTGTGTGTGTACCATGTCATGTCTTTGTGCCCCTCTTTTGTTTCTTCTCTGATCAGGCTTGACTTCTGCTGTGGAGGAAATGAAGTGCAGTGTGAGACCTGAAGACATTTTCACATTGAAATGAAAAGTGCACATTTTACACACAGCAGATTTAATCCTGTGTTCAGTGCTGAATGAGTGTTAGTGATGAGAGCGAGTGTGTGAGTACCTTTAGTGGTGTTTGTGCAGAGGCAGTACACACAGATGGAGGAGAGGAGTGAGGAGAGGAGAACACACACAGCACACACACTCAACACCAGCCTCCAGCATACACTCCCCTCTGATACACCCGGGGTCGAGGTGTTTGCAGAGGCAGTAACATAGGGAGAGGCTTTTTCTGAGACACACACACACACTTTAAATGGCAGTTGATATTCTGTAGGCATTGAAATGTCACCAGTGTTTTTGTTACAGCATCAAAGACATTTTGAGAATTAGATGATGTTACCTTGGAAAGAGAGCCATGTAGATTTCTGTCCATAGTGATACACATCACTGTAGTAAATGACATCGTTATAATTTGACCGCTTTCTCTGATGTAGAGCACAGTAGTACAGCCCCTGGTCTGATTCTGTGACCTTCTTGATCTGCAGAAAGCTAGTTTTGCTGGAGTTATTCAACATAAATGTGTAGCGAGGAAGAGCACCATGCACCATGTACCGAGGTGGAGTAACAGAGGGACGTAGATTCTCACGTGAGCAGTTTCTAAACCACACCACATCCAATCCATGTTTCCACTCACAGTCACACGACAGAGTGACGTCGTCTCCTGGACTGACCCTCTTCTCCTCTTCTCCAGAGATCCTCTTCTGACTGGAGAACACAACACCTGCAACACAACATCAGACTTTACATTCCACTGAGGAGGTGTACAAACTTCTACACAACCTCACACACCTACACAACATCAGACTTTACATTCCACTGAGGAGGTATACAAACTTCTACACAACCTCACACACCTACACAACATCAGACTTTACATTCCACTGAGGAGGTGTACAAACTTCTACACAACCTCACACACCTACACAACATCAGACTTTACAGTAAATACAGAAGTCAGAAGTGAGAACTCAACACACACTTTGGAAATGTATAAAGTGTGTAGCAGTGAAATGTGACTTACACACGAGAGCGATGAGAGCGACTCTTGATGTCTCCATCTCAGACTCTGGTGCCGAGCGGCTCGTGCTGCTGAAGCTCTTTCACGCCGTTGTGTCTTCTTTAATCTGATTGGTCCACGTCAGTGGAAAATATCACCTGCTCTCTAGCAGCTCATTGGTTGCGGTTAAACTCTGATGTTTAGACACATGGTGCAGAAATACTTCTCGTCAGTTGAACACATTTTAAGAAACTTCTGATGTGTTTAATATGCAGTTAGGGATTGTGGCACATTCAAACTGACAGCTTATCTCTTTAGTCTTTAAAATCTGATCTAATTAATGATGTGGAGTTTCTAAATATATTTAATGATTATATATATATATATATATATATATATATATATATATATATATATATATATATATATATATATATATATATATATATATATATATATATATATATATATATATATATGAAAAAACGTAATCCGCGCCGGCGGAGCCGCACAAGCACACCTGAGCGTTTCCCTCTTCTGCGGGACTTCACTTTGTTACGTGCCTCTTTGATTAAAATCGCCAGTAAATCCGCGGTGGAAGCCAGAAAACTCGGAAATAAGTCCACTGGGGTAGTAGCTCTGATGTTCATGAGCTCTTCCCTGGAATAGGAGCTACCAGAACTGTGACACAAGACTGAATAGGAACACAGAATAATGAAAAGTAGAGCGCACCGAAACACCGTGGCTGCCGTCTGCGGCGCCATCTTGCATCTGTATATATATATATATATATATATAGATAGAGAGAGAGAGAGAGAGAGAGAGAGAGAGAGAGAGAGAGAGAGAGAGAGACATTACATTTAGAATCATTTATTTGTTGTTCAACAATAATGCAATGGTTTGTGTGTGTTTCAGAGACTGAAAGCCCCCTCTTGTCTCAAGAGTGACCATTTCCAACCACCAATGTTTCCATGACACTTGCGGGGTGTGTGTGTGTGTGTGTTTTGAGATGCAGGGTCTTGCTGTGGGTTTCCTGTTTTGCTGCACCCACGCACTGTGTGTGTGTGTGTGTGTGTGTGTGTGTGTGTGTGTGTGTTTTCAGACAACTTGAGATACTTTACATTGAAGAGAAAGGTTCCTGTTATTTGTAACCCAGGTTAAAGTTTAGGTCATAAATTTGATGTAGAAATATAAAACTCAACACCGATATACGGTACAGTGCAAGTTTTAGGCAGATATAAAGAAATGTTTTAGTCTAAGAATACTTTCACTTTTACACCAATCAGGTATAACACTGACCAGTGAGAGGTGAAGTGAATGAGACTGAGTCTCATTCTCCTCATCATGGCACCTGTTAGTGGGTGGGATATATTAGGCAGCAAGTGAACGTTTTGTGCTCAAAGTTGATGTGTTAGAAGCAGGAAAAACGGACAAGCGTAAGGATTTGAGCGAGTTTGATGAAGGGCCAAATTGTGATGGCTAGACCACTGGATCAGAACATCTCCAAAACTGCAGCTCTTGTGGGGTGTTCCCGGTCTGCAGTGGTCAGTATCTATCAAAAGTGGTCTAAGGAAGGAACAGTGGTGAACCGGAGACAGGGTCATGGGCGGCTGAGGCTCACTGGTGCACGTGGGGAGCGAAGGCTGGCCCGTGTGTTCCGATCCAACAGACGAGCTACTGTTGCTCAGATTGCTGAAGACGTTAATGCTGGTTCTGATAGAAAGGGGTCAGAATACACGTGCATCACAGTTTGCTGTGTATGGGGCTGTATAGCCACAGACCTGTCAGGGTGGCCATGCTGACCCCTGTGCACCGCCGAAAGCTCCGAAGAAGGTGGCCTGGTCTGATGAATCAGGTTTTCTTTTACATCACGTGGATTGCAGAGTGCGTGTGCGTCTCTTACCTGGGGAACACATGGCACCAGGATGCACTATGGGAAGAAGGTGTGCCGGCGGAGGCAGTGTCCTGCTTTGGACAATGTTCTGCTGGGAAACCTTGGGTCCTGCCGTCCATGTGGATGTTACTGGGACACGTAGCACCTACCTAAGCATTGTTACAGACCATGTACACCCTTTCATGGAAACACTATTCCCTGACGGCTGTGGACTCTTTCAGCAGGATAATGCACCGTGCCACAAAGCAGGAATGGTTTGATGACCACAACAACCAGTTTGAGGTGTTGACTCCGCCTCCAAATTCCCCAGATCTCAATCCAATCCACCATCTGTGGGATGTGCTGGACAAACAAGTCCAATCCATAAAGGTCCCACCTCACAACTTACAGGACTTAAAGGATCTGCTGCCAACATCTTGGTGCCAGATCCCACAGCACACCTTCAGGGATCTAGTGGAATGCCTCGACGGGTCAAGGCTGTTTTGGAAGCAAAAGTGGGACTAACAATATTAGGCAGCTGGACATAATGTTAAACAAAATGCAAAGTGCAAAGGGAAGTGGAAAGGATTCAATACTCTGGCGAGGAATCACAGGTGGCACTGTAACAGAATCTCTAGGAACACCTCCTGGTTGCTTTAAGGGGGCAAGGCAGGGGCTCGTCCCACTGGAAATCCTCCATGAAGCACTAATCCCAGGTCCCAACACACTGGAGCAGTAATGATTGATGAGGGCAGAGTGGCCTCTGGTTCATGGTCCTTATCTATGGGGTCATGACATCATGAGGGCATCAGCAACAGTGCCCACCTGGCTTGAGAGTGGTTAAGTCTTTAAGTTTTTTCAATATATTCCAAATTTTTGTGGTCTGTAATGACCTTGAACACACTGTGTGCCCCCTCCAGTCAGTCTCTCCACTCTTCTAGGGCCTTCTTTGATTGATAGCAGTTCACGGTTCCCCTCATCTTACTTGGCCTCTGCTGGGGTCAATTTCCTGGAAAAGAACATGCAGGGGAAGAGCTTCCCTGGGTTGTCATGCCACTGGGACAGTACGGCAATAATCTAGAGAATCACAAACCAGAAACACAAACATTTGGTGTGATGACCCTTTGGCTTCAAATCAGCATCTTGCACACTTTATACCAGTTACACCAAGCAGGTGCTAATGATCAACTTCATACACTATATTGCTAAAAGTTTTGGAACACCCCTCCAAATCTTTGAATTCAGGTGTTCCAATCACTTCCATGACCAGAGGTGTATAAAATCCAGCACCTAGGCTGCTTCTACAAACATTTGTGAATGAATGGGTCGCTCTCAGGAGCTCAGTGAATTCCAGCGTGATACTGTGATAGGTTTCCTCCTGTGAAGCAAGTCCATTCATGAAACTCTCTCACTACTAAAATGTTCCACGGTCAACTGTTAGCGGTATTACAACAAAGTGGAAGAAATTGGGAACGACAGCGACTCAGCTACAAAGTGCTAGACCATGTAAAATCACAGAGTGGAGTCAGCACATGCTGAGGAGCACAGTGCGCAAAACTTTCTACCGAGTCAACAGCTACAGAACTCTTTGTGTGGCCTTCAGATTAGCTCAAGAACAGTGTGTAGAGAGCTTAATGGAACGGGTTTTCATGGCCGAGCAGCTGCATCCGAGCCGTACATCAAGTGCAATGCAAAGCGTCGGATGCAGTGGTGTAAAGCATGCTGCACTCTAGAGCAGTGGAGACGTTCTCTGGACTGACCAATCATGCTTCTCTGTCTGGCCAAGAAAACAGTGCTTGCCTCCATTGTGCCAAGTGTAAAGTTTGGTGGAGGGGGATTATGGTGTGGGGTTGTTTTTCAGGATTTGGGCTTGACCCCCTTAGTTCCAGTGAAAGGAACTCGTACTGATGAGTCAAACTTCGCAGCAGGAAAACGACCACAAACATACAGCCAATGTCATGAAGAACTATCTTCAGTGTAGAAAAGAACAAGGAGTCCTGGAAGTGATGGTTTGGCCCCCACAGAGCTCTGATCGAAACAATCATCTGGTCTGTCTGGGATTACATGAAGAGACAAAGATTCGAGGCAACATGCATCGACAGAAAATCTGTGGTTAGTTCTCCAAGATGTCTGGAACAACATACCTGCCAAGTTCCTTGAAAAACTTTGTGCAAGTGTACCTAGAAGAATTAACATTTTGCAGGCACAGGCTGGTCTCACAAAATATTGATTTGATTTGGATTTCTCTTCTGTTCATTTACTTTCCTTTTTGTTAATTGACAAAAAAATAAACCATGAACACTTTTACCCAGCTTGCTTCACCCATCTGACACTTGCTGGAACATTCTAGCAACCCAGTTAAACAAAACCACCTGGGATAACATAGAAAGCACCTATCGATACACTAGCAACTAACTCGGATTTCATAGCAGGTGCCTAGCAACACATTAGCAACCAAGTGAGATTCACTAGCAACCACCTAGCAACAAACTAGCAGAACCAGGCCAAAAATATTCAACCCCTCAATCCATACAAATCACCTTCAGGACTTTCCTCTATGATCCGCAAAGCCATCGAGCCACTGAGCGAAATCACCGCTACAGGTACAAGGCAGTGGAAAAGATCCAGTCACTCTGACGACCTGCACCAGAGTAAAAGGAGAACATGCTGAAACACTTCAGGGGACAGAAAGAACAAGAAAAAAAAAAAGCCCCTCCTGTCATGATAACCAGTTTCACTGAAACTTGCCAAAAAGTTCTTCATATCTGAAAATGATTACCTGGAAATCACAGTGTAACTAGAAACACATGGGTTAGATGTAATAAGGCAACAGGCAGACTCAAAAAGTGATGCAAGGAGCAGGATGCGGCTGAGAGAATAGAAGAAAAGAAAAAGATGAAAGACAAAATATGGCAGTAGAGTGGAGTTATTACCTCTTTCTCGTTACTTCCAGCTGATTCCTAGGATCAGATATTTTTCTTGAATACACAAGTGTAAAGGGAAACTTCTTCTTCTTTCGTCTTTTCCCTTCAGGAGTCTCCACAGCGAATCATCTCTCTCCACCTATCCCTATCTTCTGCATCCTCAACACTTGCACCCACTAGCTTCATATCCTCATTAATTCCATCCATATACCTCCTCTTTGGCCTTCCTCTTTGCCTCCTGCCTGGCAGCCCCATGTCCAACATTCTCCTACCAATATACTCACTCTCCCTCCTCTGAACATGTCCAAACCATCTTAATCTGGCCTCCCTAACTTTGTCCCCCAAACGTCCAACATGAGCTGTCCCTCTGATGTACTCGTTCCTAATCCTGTCTAATCTTGTCACTCCCAAAGAGAACCTCAACATCTTCAGCTCTGCTACCTCTAGCTCTGACTCCTGTCTCTTCCTCAGTGACACTGTCTCTAAACCATACAGCATGGCCGGTCTCACCACTGTCCTGTACACCTTCCCCTTGATTCTCGCTGATATTTTCCTCTCACACAGAACTCCCCACACCTTTCTCCACCCATTCCAACCTGCCTGCACTCGCTTCTTTACCTCTTTCCCACACTCTCCATTACTCTGGACTGTTGACCCCAAGTACTTAAACTCCTACACCTTCTTCACCTCTTCACCCTGTAACCTTACTGTTCCACTTCCCTCCCTTTCATTCACACACATGTACTCAGTCTTACTACGACTGACTTTCATTCCTCTTCTCTCCAGCGCAAACCTCCACCTCTCCAGGTTTTCCTCCACCTGCTCCCTGCTCTCACTACAGATCACAATGTCATCTGCAAACATCATTGTCCAAGGAGACTCCTGTCTGACCTCCTCTGACAACTGGTCCATCACTATAGCAAACAGGAAGGGGCTCAGAGCCGATCCCTGATGCAGTCCCACCTCCACATTGAACTCCTCTGTCTGACCTACAGCACACCTCACCACTGTCCTGCTCCTCTCATACATGTCCTGCACTACTCTGACATACTACTCTACTACTCCTGACTTCCTCATACAGTACCACAGCTCTTCTCTTGGCACCCTGTCATACGCTTTCTCCAAGTCTACAAACACACAGTGCAACTCCCTCTGACCATCCCTATACTTCTCCATCAAAATTCTCAGAGCAAAAATTGCATCTGTTGTGCTCTTTCTGGGCATGAAGCCATACTGCTGCTCACAAATTTCCACTACCTTCCTTAACCTAGCTTCCACTACTCTTTCCCATACCTTCATTGTATGGCTCATCAACTTTATCCCCCTATAGTTACTGCAACTCTGCACGTCACCCTTATTCTTAAAGATCGGCACTAACACACTTCTTCTCCATTCCTCAGGCATCCTCTCACTCTCTAAAACCCTGTTGAACAAATTAGTTAAAAATTCCACTGCTGCCTCTCCCAGACACTTCCAGACCACCGGGATGTCATCAGGACCAACTGCCTTCCCACTTTTCATCCTCTTCAAAGCCTTCCTGACTTCATCCTTTCTAATCTTATCTACTTTCTGTTCCACAGAGTTCACCCCTTCTACTCTTTTTTCCCTCTCATTTTCCTCATTCATCAGCTCCTCAAAGTACTCCTTCCATCTCCTCTGTACACTCTCCTCACTTGTGAGCACCCTTCCATCTCTATCCTTAATAACTCTAACTTGCTGCACATCCTTCCCATCTCGATCCCTCTGCCTAGCTAACCTGTACAAGTCCTTCTCTCCTTCTCTAGTGTCTAACCTAGTGTACAACTCGTCATATGCCTTCTGCTTGGCCTTAGACACCTCCCTCTTCACTCTGCGCTGTAACTCCTTGTATTCCTGTCTATTCTACAAGTGTAAAGGGAAACAAAAAAAAAAACAAAAAAAAGAGGTCCTTTAAAAAGCAAGCTTGTTTTAGAGCATTCCAGAAACTATACATGTGTAATAACTAGTTTATATCTGTGTAATAGCATGTAAAAAGCTTTTATCACAGTATTTTATATTGTATTTTTGCCCAAGCTCCACAGGATGAATTATTTTTTTTATTAAAATGTTATCAAGGCCTACTGAAATCAATTTAAAGCTGAATTTGTTTTTTCTCAGCTTTAATACCAAGCCAACGCTCTCCCTCTCTGACTGTAGACTAAACCTGATGTGGTCTTCTGCTGTTGTAGCTCCTCTACCTTCATGTTCATAGGTCGTTCAGAGTGATTAAGTTAGTGTAGTCTTCTGGTCAGCTCTGGACCTTTTCCTCTGATCTCGCTCTCATCAGAGAAGCTTTTCCGCCCACAAAACTGACACTTCCTGATGTTTTTTGTTATTTTCACCATTGGGTAGAAACTCTGTTGTGTGTGAAAGTGCCATAAGATCAGCAGGTTGTCAGATACTTAAAGTGGCACCAACATTACTGCCACAGTCAGTCACTTCTCTCCATTCTGAAGTTTTTCGGGTCAACGAGAAGGACGAGCAGGTTTTCCCGCTGAAGTGTCCGGATCGTTCTCCTACACAATGTCGTACTGTTGAAGGAAACGACTTTCACATCAAACAAGCTAAGCAAAAGCTCCCATCCGTTGCTTCGCTATCAGAAGTTATCTTTTAAATAGTGTAGCTTAAGAAGGTCATAAGGAAAGATCAAGCTCCGTTCGCGAAGGTGTTAGAAATATTCAGTTTTGGCTTTCGGATTCTGCGTCTGTGAGCTCGATTCGAGTATTAAAGTGTTTAAAAGAAATTAAGATCATTCTAAAATGATGATAAACCCTAGGAGATGATGAGAGCACGCTCAAGTCACGATGGAGTCTGAGGAAAATAAAGGCACCTGGAACAAGATTTTAAGGGATAAAGTAAAAATTGATGTTTTATTTGTCACACCTTAAAACCTTCACTAACATTTTAAACCCGATGAAGACAGATTCTGAGTACCAAGCATTTGAACTGGGAAGAAAAATCAAGCTATTAAGACATGGATTAAGCTAAAATGAGGAAAATAGAGGGGGGGGGGGAGCATTAAAAGAACACATTAAGGCTGAAATATGCCCCCTGGAGGAGGGAGGAGAGAAAGGGGGAAATCGGCACTCATTTTTTGGGATTCCGCGCAAAAAAAATGTAAAGAAGTGTCTTAAATTAGCTGTTGATGTCGAATACCTCATTTCTGAGATATTTTAACCTCTAATCTGTTTCTGGGCCACAAAGTGCATGAGGAGGAGGAGGAGGAGATTCAGAGATCTCAAAAGGCAAGGGAGAAAGAAACCATCAACAAAAAGAGAAAAAGAACAAAACGCCGCAAACATCGCTGAAAGTTTCCAGTGTGAGGCTCAGCTTTAAGAAGCGAACAGGAGGCGTCAAGTTACAGAGTTCAACACAAAGCTTAGATTTACAGTGTTTCTTCTCGAACGAACCGTCAGATTAATTTCAGATAAATAAACAGCACTGAAACGTCAGCGAGGCTCAGGCTGAACTTGAGGACGCATGTTGCACTGAGTGATGTAATTACTTATTCGTCGCGATTTAAAATCACCTCAGTATAAAATAAAGCACATTTAAGATAAATACGATGCTGTAGTGTCGGGATGTAGGGATTAAAATCCGCCATCTTCATGCACTCTGGGCTCCAACGGTTTCTGAAGAAAGAGGACAAACACAGGACTGGGTTAGAAAAATTGGGCAGAGTTAAAAGGTTTGTGTGTAATGGAGATATGTAGAGTTGTGTAAAGCTTGTAGGTCTGTGTGTAGTGGAGATGTGTAGAGTTGTGTAGAGTTACCGGGCTCTTTGAGTGCTTGCGCACTGCCCACAAGTCCGTTCTCGGCGTTTCCGTTCAGGATCTCACTGGTCAGATTATTGTTCCTCTGTTCCTCCAAGATCTGCTTACATAGCTCCTCCTGAACACACACACACACACACACACACACACACTTTAATAGGATTTATTTATTTACACAGGAGTGTAGTAAGCATGATTATTTAGACCACACACACACCTCACACATCACTGACAGCTGCATCGGGAGATCTTCAACCTTGACGAAATCCTCCTCATCAGATTTCTGACTAGTGTTTCCAGACCCAACCTCCTGAAAGATAAGATAAAATCACACACACACAAACCTCAGCCTCACTCATAATGTACAATAGAACTAAAGTATAGTCGGTGCCAAATGAAGAATGTGTGTGTGCGCATCCATACATCTGCGTTGACTAGAACAGGAGAGTCAGTCTGAGGGCTTGCCGTGGTGGAGCCATGAGGACTTTCCTGTGAAGGCGGGGCCACAGGGACAGCAGACTCCTCCTTGCTGTACGTGTGCTCGGCTGCAGCATCTCGCTCGTCCTCCATCACCTCTATAGACTCCGACTTGGAGCTCTTCACTGCATGTGTACAGAGTACTGAATTATAGCAGGAATCGGTTCATGGTTAGCCAGACAGAATAACAAATATAGTGTGGATAAAAAGCACACACGCACGCACACACACACACACACCTTCAGTACTTTCTGTGCTCTCTTGGTCTGATTTGGTCTCCTGCGCAGCTACGTTTAGTGAAACTCCGAAACACTGCAACACAAACATTAAAGTTTTACACTGTGAATATTATTTTCATAAACATGTCTCAAACAGGAACCAAAAGAAGTGTGAGGATGGGATCCATCACCATGACAACAAAAACAGAACACCAGCATCAGTACAAAAAGGGAAAAAGCTGTTTTGGGGGAAAACATTTTTTTAAAAAGAGCCTTTCCTACAAAATCCTAAAAAGTGTACAAAGCTTTCTACAGATTCCAGGGGTGCCATAGACTCCAGTGTGAAAATATAACAGGAAGATTGCACATTTCTAAATTCAACACACACACACACACACACACACACACACACACCTGTGAGGGTTCTGAGGTGTTGTCCGAGGCCTGCAGGGATGTTTGCACTTCCACAGAGCCGGCCTCAAACTCCTCAACCTCCTCAACCTCATTCTCGTCCTCACCGCTGCCATAGTTATTCAACGCCTGTGTCTCTGCTTTGGACAAGCCTTCAGAAACACACACACACACACACACACACACACACACACACACACACAGCAAATCCAAGATGAACCCAAATCATTAAGTACCACTTCAAATTCTAAGCAACTGTTAAGTAAAATATTGCACTAAAAGGTCTAATTTTTTTATTCAGAATGTGTTCTCCTCAAAAAGTTCCAAGAGGTCTTCTAAAGATAAAAGATGATGTTCTAAACTAATCAATGATGTGGCTAAATCACACACCACACACCAATCAGGTATAACATCATGATCAGTGCCAGGTGAAGTGAATAAGACTGAGTATCTCCTCATCATGGCACCTGTTAGTGGGTGGGATATATTAGGCAGCAAGTGAACATTTTGTCCTCAAAAAGTTGATGTGTTAGAAGCAGGAAAAATGGACAAGCGTAAGGATTTGAGCGAGTTTGACGAAGGGCCAAATTGTGATGGCTAGACCACTGGATCAGAACATCTCCAAAACTCAGTATCTATCAAAAGTGGTCCAAGGAAGGAACAGTGCTGACCCGGAGACAGACGAGGGAAGAGCACGTGGGGAGCGAAGGCTTGCCCGCGTGATCCGATACAACAGACGAGCTACTGTTGCTCAAATTGCTGAAGAAGTTAATGCTGGTTCTGATAGAAAGGGGTCAGACTACACAGTGCAGGACGGGTCAGGGCAGAAAAAGGGGGACCAACACAATATTAGGCAGGTGGTCATAATGTTATGCCTGATCGGTGTATATTGACCTTTATCAAAAATTTTGAGAACGTAATATTTAACAGTTATTTCCAATTACATGTCATTTTTATTGCTGAAGTTAACTTTACAAATAACTAATATGAAATGATCCAGGAAAATATACTATTGAACATAAAATCAGTAGATGAGGCAGTTTCAGATAAACGCACTTATAGACAGTGGCAGTCCGTCTCCTTCCTCTTCATCTTCCTCCTCTGAGGCGTCCCTGCTCGGTTTCTCATCTGTTTGCCCTCTCTCTCCATCGAGGCAGAGACTTGTCTTTCCTTGCTCGGTCTCATCCCTGTCCTACGACATTAACACACACAAACACGCGATTTTTAAAGATGCATTCAGAAGACAGTGTGAGCTCATAACACATGACTAATTCAGAAAGTGGAATGAGCATTCAGAGCTGACTCACTTTATCCTCATCAAAATAAGAAGGTGAGAAAGTCTTCTCTCCCTCAGACTTCTTCCCCTATTGGATAAACAAACCCGGTTTAATTAGATCACAAAATATATTTAGACAAACAAAAGTATACCACAATTAAAAATAATCAACTAGAAAACAGTAGCTGACCAAGTTTCTAAATATATATTGTATTGCCAAAAGTTTTGGGACACCCCTCCAGATCATTGAATTCAGGTGTTGGGCTCAGCCCCTTAGTTCCAGTGAGAGGAACTCTTAATGCTTCAGCATACCAAGACATTTTGGACAATTTCATGCTCTTTGTGGGAACAGTTTGGGGATGACCCCTTCCTGTTCCAACATGACTGCACACCAGTGACCAAAGCAAGCTCCATAAAGACATGGATGAGTGAGTTCGGTGTGGAGGAACTTGACTGGCCTGCACAGAGTCCTGACCTCAACCCCATAGAACACCTTTGGGATGATCATTTGGAGGGGTGTCCTAAAACTTTTGGCAATATAGTGTATTTTCTCATTTTAAATAAATTTATAGATATGCAACATTTGTTCTGATCCATAAATTTACAGACTCACAGACATGCCACACACATCTACTGTACCTCAGTGGAGGGTGCATGCTTAGTGGGCGTGGTCTGTGTGTGTCTCTTGGCACGGTGTGTGTTCTGGTCAAGGTCTTGCATGAGTCTGAAGAAGGCAAGTTCATTAAAGAGGATCTCCGAGATGTCCACCAGCAGATCCTCACCACAGTCCTGCAGCGTCCGGCCGACAAACTTACTCAGGGACTCCTGTACACGTGCGCGCGCAAAACACACACACACACACAAGACGATGTAGTAACTTATTGCCTTCTGTTTACACATGAAACCAGGACAGAAGTGTGTGTGTACCTGTAGGATACCCCCAAGTTGTTTGTGGAAGAAGCGCATGAACTCTCGGCTGTCATCGTTTTGCTGAGTCAGCGTCAGGACCATCCGCCTAACCGACGTCAGGAGATGCGGAGAACACACCTCGCCCATGTGCTCCTGTATCGCACACACACGTTATTACATTTAGTGTGTGTTATCTATAAGCAACTCGTACTAATGGTGTTAAACCTGAATTCATCTTAAATTCTCTACAGGAAGTGGTCTTACCTTCAGGAAGGGGATGACTTCTGTCATGATGGCTTTGATCTGTCTGTCCAACTGCCGTGTGTCAATCTGAGGGCAACGTATGTCCTGACCTACACACACACAATTATCAAGCAAATAATCTGGCTATAAAAACCCCATCTGATGTCTGATTTAGATCACAGAGATTCCCCAAGCCCTGTGTGATGAGGGAGGGATGGAGTGTGGATGATGAGGTGTAGAAACGCTGCAGTACCTTGGACAGCAGCTGGATCACCCCCAGTAGCAGCAGCAGCGGTAACAGCTGAGAGCTCAGGATTAGAGACAGGAGGCACTGTAGATACAGAAGCAGGGGCACAAGCAGCTGCAGAAGCAGGAGGAGGAGGAGGAGGAGGAGGTGGAGGGAGGAGGAGGAGGAAACCCAGCCTTTAGTTTCATACGCTCAAACTCCCGCATTCTCACCAGAGCTTTATCTAAATGAATCACTGTGTTACCTACACAGTGCGAGAGAGAGAGAGAGAGAGAGAGAGAGACAGACAGACAGAGAAAGAGAGTCAGAGAGAGAGACAGACAGAAGAAGAAGAGGAGGAGAAAAAATAAAAAATTAAATTAAAAAAAAAAAAAGTATTTAATTGAGAAGCCACGAATACAGTTCTGCAGTTCCCAGGAAGGAGAATGAGTAAGACACAATGAGGTGAGGGATAAAGCCAAGCAGCTCAAACCCAAACCACCAGCCACATCTCTCTTACACACACACCCCTGATACAGCATCATCTCCTCTCAATGACCATTTTGTTATAGTCACTAAACCTAGGTTCTTTTTTTTACATCACACAATGATTAATTTAAAAAAAAAGAAAAAAAGCTGGTAGATTAATGTGTGATTAGTTATTCAGAGCTGCAGTATGTTTACCCAGGTCATCGCTGGCAAATGGCTCCAGGTTCGAGGACATGGACAGCAAGCTCTCGCTGT
Organism: Hemibagrus guttatus; assembly: GCA_033459395.1. NCBI lineage: Eukaryota > Metazoa > Chordata > Actinopteri > Siluriformes > Bagridae > Hemibagrus > Hemibagrus guttatus. The sequence continues at coordinate 15,012,479 of JAUCMX010000029.1, read as the reverse complement.
CCACCGAATCTCCCTCCACAGCTCTCTTTCTTCGAGAGCTGATTTTCATCCTCACGTCTTTCTCAGATACGTCCTGAATGAGACCACACACAGGGTTTCAAATAAATTCCTATTACTGAAGCAGACACACCTACTGACCACACAGGGATCATGATATGAGTGGTGGTGAAGCTCTCACTGTGTTGGTGCGTGTAACTCACGTTGTCAGTAGTGCCAAGACTCTCGCTGGGAGTGAGTTCAGACTGTGACCCCGCCTCCTCGGCGACACTCTTTTCAGTCAGGTGCCTGGTTACAATATCCTAAAGAACAAAATGATAATTACACACACATTCTCAGATAACATTCCACACAGGAACCACCTCGCTTCCTCACACCCGCGCACACACACAGACACACTGACCTGCAGTGAGTAGAGTGCCCTCTGGCGAAGGTAGTCGGTGTTGAGAAGCTGCAGTTCATGGAAGAGCTCAATGAGGAAGTGTGGACGAGACTCGTTCTGAGAGATCAGAGTGGCCACTTCTGAGTAGATTGTCTCCCTCAGAGCCTCGAACAGAGAGAAGTCACTGCTGCCGTCTGCACACACACATACACACACTAAGTCAACCATCTAATGTTGAAAGAAGTGTAAAAAAGGAGTTGAGCCAAGATAAATCTTCTATATATTCTCTTAGGTCTGTGTCACTCAGTCTCAGTGAAGGAGGCGTGGCCTATTTGTCCTTCAATCTTGGTGAAGGAGGCATGGCCTATTTGCCTTTCAGTCTTAGTGAAAGAGGCGTGGCCTATTTGCCCTTCAGTCTCAGTGGCCTTATACTCAAAACACAGAATTTCACTACATTGTTACACAGCATTATGTTTTGTGGAGCATTGTGAAGTGTTCTGAAATGATGTTAAGTGCATGTAAAGTGCCATATTGTGTTAAAAAAAATGGGCTGATTGCAGAAAGCGGGGTTTAGTTTACCTGGAGCTTCGGTGCATGCAATTTGGTTAGAGAGAAAGGGCGTTCTCCATGCATACGCTGCTGTGAGACAAATTAAAAACCAAAATGAAGCACACACGCAAACACCACAATGGAACAAGGTGAAGAAAAATTAAAACAGACTCTGAATGAATAACAAAAATGATACAGGACAGTGTAGTTAGGTCAATTCTGCGATTTAAAACTCAGAGGCGGGTCAGCTTCTCCTAGTGGTGTGTACAAAAACAGCTGAATAGAAAAATATGGAGTTGTAGATGGACCTGAGGAGAGGTCATTGTGCTTTTTGGTCTTGCTGTCTAGTTTCTCCTGGGTAAGCTTGTCCAGGAGGTTCTGGTTCGGATCTCGCGGTCTTGGCTGAGCCGAGCGCTCCCGTTCTCGCTCCCTCCCCTTTTCGCGCTCAAGATTGAGCTCTGAGGCACTCGAAACACTGTCACTGTCCAAGCCTGTTTAGGAGGAGAGTTAACCTTTCTATACAAATGTAATACGTTTTTGAGGAAGAAATAAAAAAAGGTATTAAAATAGAAAACACATTCATGTTAAACATTTATATTTTGATCATTCTGAGTAGCAGTGATTGAGTCTTTTATTAGCTCCTTACCAGTGTTTTTCTGGTTCTTGCCCCTCCAGCGCCGGTTCTTTGGTGTTTTGTCTCTGGATGCGAGGCTGGCCTGAGCCGAAGCTTTGCGTCCGGGTCTGAAGCTCTTGGTGACAGTGGAGGGGTCGACACGGTCAGGCACGCTGCTCAAGGAATCATGGGAGTCAAGCCTCCCTTGGTCACTGCCTCGCTTATCACATGACCTGTTCTGGGTGGAGTTCAGCAAGCTGGAGTTTTTAGAGTCATCTAGAGAGCTGAGAAAGAAGAATGATAGAGAGAGGAAAAAAGTGTGTGGTTAGAAGACATCTTAGCAAGTAAATAAGACACTTTAAAAGCACTGTAAGTACCGTGTGTGAGCGTTGTTGAGGGGGGTCCTCTGCAGCGGAGGCGGGAAGCTCATGTACTCAGTTTTTAGGGACATGTTGGGGTCAGGCTGTTGATCCGGGCTGGCCTGAGCTCCTGATGCCTGCTGAATCTCTGAACCCACTGACGGGAACATTTGAGAGAGATTAAAGCCTAAAAGAATACAAAATAAATACAAAATGTCATTGACTGAATGAATAGAGTCCTGATAATCAATCTAAACAAAATTAACTAGCTTTAATTATCACACCCCCTCATGCATTTGTGTGGTCATGATCTTCACCAATTCTTCTATCCACAATAATAAGCAAAAGATACAGCTTCAGTGTTTGTGTGTGTCACTGACCAGTGGCAAGAGGGGAAAAGTTGTTTGTGCCAAGCGTGCTGATGGGTAGGAATGGCGAGGGAGAGACGGAATCCTGTGCAATGTTCTGATGCTGCTGCTGACCTGAGGATGGCTGCTGTTGCTGTTGAAGGAGGTCATTGAGAGTTTGCCTCAACCTGCACAAGATAATCAGTCATCAGTCACACTGAAGGAGGCGTGGCCTTTTGCTCCACTGAAAAAGGTGTGGACTGTGTGCTATGCTGTGGATTGTGCATGTGTGTGTGTTCATACCTATTGATGTTGTTCTGTTGCCAGGCAAGTTGTGTGTAACAGTGGTTGAGCTGGTGCATGATGAGGGGCACCTGTGGTGAGCCCAGGTTATTGGGCAGCATGTTATGCGGTGTGGTCAATACTGACTGCAGCATGCATGAAAGAGTCTACACACACACACACACACACACACACAAAAAAAGAGGGAAAAAAACTTTTTAAAGGGAAAATAAAAACACCAAACCGCAAAATCTTTCCAACTGAATGCAAATCACATGAACGTGTGTGTGTGTGTGTGTGTGTGTGTTTTTATACCTGCTGGTCCTGCAGCAGCATCTGACACATGGCTGTGCTGAAGTCTAGCTGTCTCTGCATCTGCGTGGTCTGCTCCTGCCAGTGTGTGTGAGTTTGTGTAGCACTCTCGGAGGCTGACAGGTCAGCAGCCCAGCGCAGGTTTTCCTGCCTCTGTGCCCCCCTGGGATTGGGACGAGGCCGAGATCTGGTGCAGCGTGGAGATGAACCCTTTACACTATCAGTGAAGAGAGAGTCTCATGATGTAACAAATACACAAAACAAAACCTCTCTAAAGTGTGTGTATGTCTGTGTATACACACACACACACCTGTTCCTGTTCTTGCCAGTGGTGCTGGGCTTCCTGTTAGAGTACGAGTGTGGTTCATCAGTGGAGCTTGACTCTGATCCCTCTTCCTCATCCTCATCTTCGTCTTCTTGTGCACCAAGCTCAGATGGAAAAAATCATCATCATCATCATCCTCCTCCTCCTCATCACCCAGTGGACACTGTGTAGAGCCGCCCCATGTTGCCATGGTTCTGACAAACATCCAAAAATTAATAATGAATCAATTATAAAGTAAATAAGTGTCAAGTTTCCATGGCGTGGAACATAAAAATAAAACCTCAGGACTGAAACATGACATGTATTAAGTGTGTACCTGTTTAACCCCCCAATTGGAGTTGTGTGTGTGTGTGTGTGTGTGTACCTGTCATCTGGGGTGAAGCTGTGAGCAGGGTGCGCATCACTCCTCCTCTGCTGCTCAGCCATCAGACTTTCCAAATGTTTCCGTCTCTGCCTCAGTTCCTCACGCAGGACCTGGTGTCTGCGCATCTCTGACCACAACTGAGAGACATGAGACAGGTAAAAAAAAACAAAAAAAAAAAAAACATCAGTGACCATAGTTGCTTCATCTCAGACTTCGAGGTCAAATCAAATTGGCCACTGAGAACAGTCAACAAATTTTGTAAACACTCTACTTCAAATTTATTATACTGTGTATATACAGCAATCAGGCATAACATTATGACCACCTGCCTAATATTGTGTTGGTCCCCCTTTTGCTGCATTGTGTATTCTGACCCCTTTCTATCAGAACCAGCATTAACGTCTTCAGCAATTTGAGCAACAGTAGCTCGTCTGTTGGATCGGACCACACGGGTCGGCCTTCACTCCCCACGTGCATCAATGAGCCTTGACCACACATGACCCTGTCACCGGGTCACCACTGTTCCTTCCTTGAACCATTTTGTTAGATACTGACCACTGCAGACCGGGAACACCCCACAAGAGCTGCAGTTTTGGAGATGTTCTGATCCAGTGGTCTAGCCATCACAATTTGGCCCTTCGTCAAACTCGCTCAAATCCTTACGCTTGTCCATTTTTCCTGCTTCTAACATCAACTTTTTGAGGACAAAATGTTGACTTGCTGCCTAATATATCCCACCCACTAACAGGTGCCATGATGAGGAGATACTCAGTCTTATTCACTTCACCTGGTACTGATCATGATGTTATACCTGATTGGTGTACACCTGCTTTGCATCAATAAACATACAGACATACTGGCTTGTTAAAGCTCAATCACTGACTCTAGTTTTCACTGTACTAAGAAGGAAAAATAAAAAGACACCTCATTGTCCGTAATGGTAACAGGCGCCGGCTCGGTGGTGTGTTTGAGAACAGTGGTGTTACTCTTGGCTGAAGTGGACGGGACAACAGCTGGAGTGGAAGCTGCAGCAGGACTCTTCTTTATCATCATCATGCCACTCGCAGCACTCGACATAGATGACTGTATAGAAAGACGCACAATCATCAGCTTTACGAATGACAGGAAATGATGGAAGAGCCCCCAATGTTTTATAGGCACAACAAAATGTGCTATCAGGAGGTAAGGAGTAACATACCTGTAGATCGGGACAGGCCCACTGCAGGTCCTGGATTTTGCCTTGGATTTCCATTAGTCTCTGTCTCTCCTCATGAAGCTGCTTCAGCTCCTGCTGCTGCTGCCTCAGCTTCTCCTCATACAGCTTCTCCCTGACACACACACACACACACACACACACAAACATAGCATGTCCTTAAACACAATTTGTATCTAAGACTTAATATGTTAATGTGATTAGTAGTCAGTTTCATTTGCATGTTAATAAATGTGCAATGTAACAAACATATTTTACCAAATTACAAAGTTAAATATAAACGTATATTTTTCACCCAACACACACACCTGGCCATGTCAGAAAGTGCGAGTTCTCTCTTGGCCCTCGGTGCAGTTGCTCTGGTGTTGTTGGGCTGCTGCTGCAGTCCTTCATCCTCATTGGCTGCCGTGGTGTCCGTGTCATCACTCTGCACAACACATGCAGTTTAAACAATTTATCCTGATTTTTACCTCCAGTCTCTACCCCAAAACCCCGTTACAGACCTGCACCATGGCAACGAGCTCACGGAGCTGCTGCAGCTTCTGCTTGGCTGTTTGGAGACGATGAACTTTCTGAGCAAACTCTGCGTCATCTGCGATGCTGCTCCGGCGACTGGACCCTGAAGCAGAGCTCTCTCTTCGTCCTCGCCTTGCTCCGTCTTCCTCCTCGGCACCATCATCATCGTCGTCCTCGTCATCTTCGTCTCCGTTCCCGTGCTTAGCACCGTTGTAGGAGCTGTCTCGGTTATACTGGCACTCTGAACACAAATGAGATGGTTTGGTAAGAATAACAACAAACATCGATAGTGATAATCAAAGCAAATAAATGTAAATTAGAGAGGGAGACGGACGAATGGACGCTGAATGTGAAGCTGACCTATAACAGAGGGTACGTTGAGGCTACGCAGGTTAGCAGCTGAGCGGTTGTTGACCTCACACTGAGAGTTTAGCCGAGTGACTCTGTTGTTGGAGCTGCTGCAGGCATTCGTCAGTGTATTCATGTCCATCCAGTTAGATGTGGACTGAGGCTGAGCAGGATTTCTAACACACACACACACACACGTTTTCTTCGCTAAGATTATAAACGCATAATCTGGACTAATTTATTGCTCAGCAGTTCGTTAATACAACGTGTACCTGATATTAGTGATGGGTTCTCGGTTCTCCTGTTCCGAATCGAACATGGCTTCAAAGAGTGACCCATCTTCAGTCTCATCCTCCTCGTCTTCATTCACGTTCTCGTTCACTGTGTCCACCATCATGTCAGATGTCTGCTCATAGTACTGCACTAGCTCTCTCAGCTCGTTCAGACGCTTGTGAACCTCCTTCAACTTCCTGCAGCGTCAGAGACAGAATGATTAGACAGTCAGGCAGATTACTAATACTACTGTATGCAAATGATGTACAATACTAACATACACCAACGATGCTGTTCTTTCAGTACCTCAGTTTTTCAGCTGGATTTCCTCCATCGTCATAAGGTGAAGAATCTTGTCTGGCTACAGACACACTGTTCCCGTCTCGCCCCGATGCAGAGGGATGCTCAGAAACACGCTGAGATGCACCACGGCCTGGAATCACACACACGTTACAAGACGGATATTACAAACGAAATGGCTGTACTTGTTACTCTATGTTCC